>VXBI01001323.1:0-152538 GCA_013397375.1 Toxostoma redivivum
AAAATAACTAAACCGCAACAACACTCAATAGTATTGTCTTCTAAACCTTAAAATTTTGGGGTCAAAATACTTGGATAGAAACTGTAAAAAGAGGAAACAAAAATAAACAACATGGCTTGGTTTCTGCCTGAGGACTTTTTGTAGCAATCTTCAGGAGATTGATGGAGGCTGAGGGAGCAGTTACAATCTGTCCATCAGGATTTTCAAAGAGGCATCTCTGGTTCTTATGGAAATCAGCAATGAAATAATTTCAGAGAAGTGTGATCCCACTTATTCCCATTTTTCCCCTTTATTTGACTGCTAACACTTTAGGCTTCTGAGGGTTTTGAATTAAATATTTTCTAAGCAGTCAGTGTCTCTCCTTCATACTGTACTCTTGGTTTGGAGATGATATCTAGCTCTTTTTCCATCTTTGTTTATTTTAAATACATGCTCAGCATTATGTCTATCCTCAGTGCTGATAATAACAGATACATAAAGAGTAAACAACTTTATGTCACAGTAAGAATGTTGCTGTAAAGAATAGGGCCAAGGAAAACTTAAGGCTCAGTGCTGAGATAAGTGAGTGAACCCTGAATATAATCCTATTAAGAAATTGATTACAAAAATCTGAAACGAAATTGCAAACAAGGCTTTCTGTATGACATATCTCGTCCCATCCAGATTAAGAACCATCTGAATCCTACAACCAATTTAGAGAAAACCAATTGCAAAGCCCTTCAAAAGATAACTGCATATCTTATTTGCAGTTTAAATTAAAGACAGAGACCCAGCCAAGTAGACAGGCATAAGCAAATTCTTGCAGTTGATATGAGTTACTCTGTTGAATTACTTTAACCAGAGGATTATATGGATTATTTATTCTATGAATTTTTACACTCGTTTGGCTCTACTACAATAACAAAGTCTTGACTGTTTAATTTTCATTTAAGTATCTATATTTCATTTGTTAAGCAAATATAGCATAGCTTCTGCGCTGTAACCCTGTGTGGTTTTTTATTTCTATATACACACACAGAGCCTAAGAAGCCAAACCTTTGGCATCTATATGTGAGGGAGCTTCAGTATTTCATTCACTAAATGTGAGTCCATTGAATTTTTCTTTTTCCTGTAGACCATTTGTAAACAGTCATTGTGGTAAATCCTTCCTGCCCAAATCATACTCTTGAACACTCAATACAGCTGAACTTTTGGATGGGATGAAACGAGGATGTAAGAGGTCTGTGTGAGCCTAATCTCCATGCTGGGGGTTTAGAAGGAGAGGGGTGATAGGAAAAAGACCTAAATAAGGCTTGAAGAGGCTTTTTTCATATGGTGTGCAAATTTTGTATGCAATGCCATTTGTCCATGACTGTCTTGGAATTTCTAAAACTTTTATTTCTAATTCCTCAAGTATGTTCCAGTCAGAGTACAGAGGCCTAATTGTTCTGGCACACCTATTCAGGGTCCATAATAATTTTCTTAATTGGATTGCCTTTGGTGTTCATTCAGTTTTCCACCTCAGATATCTTAGGGATTCAGAGCATGGAGGACAAAGTCCACTTTGGAGCTTTCACAGGCATAAGCTGCTGCTTCTTCCTTCCTGCAGGGAAGCTGAACTTGTGTTGAAACATCTGGGAATTATGAAGAGGTAAGAGACTGAATGGCTATTCCCTAAAATCTTTTAATTGTTTCCAGTTTGCCTGCTCAAAGAGGTGAAGAGAAGAAAGGCCCATGGTAGTGACTTTCAGGGAACTTGTAGAAGAGCCAAAGATCTGTTCTCTAATGCTACAAAGTCTAAAAATCTACAGGGAAAATAGTAATGCAGGCTCTGACTCAGTATTCCCTCTGTTTTGAGGTGCGTTTTTGCCCCTTACAGCAGAGAAGTCAAGTTATGCTAATCAAAACCACTAAGAGGCAAATCTTTCTTTTCCCAAACAAGGCAAGAAAATAATGGACATCTTTCTTTTAGCATCCTGACAGTTGTATTGCCACCTTCCTGAGAGACACTGATACAAACTCCTGGGGCTGATTCTGTCAGAGTCACCAATTGTCTAAATAACCTCAACCTCTGAATTTAAACAGCAGCAGCACATTGGTAATCTCTCACTTTTCTCTAGCATTCTTGCCTTGTATGCTACAGTGTCCAGTCGAGGCTTTGCTCTAAGTAACATGGAAACAACAGATAGATAAATAGATAGATGATAGATGGATAGATAGTTTGTCTTTGCTCCATACAGCTTATATAATTGTAATGTCTGCATTACAATTGAATTATTTTTATTAATAGAAGGCAAGAGGGAGGGAGGTAAAAAGAGCACAAACAGAAACTTTAAATAATCTATCTGGACAGACCATTTGCATCAATAAAAATTTTCAAATTTCAACCTTTAAAAACTCTCATGCCTGTAATTTTTCACTTGGGAAAAAACTTTCAGAGAAAGTTTTAGAAGGAAAAGTTTCAGAATGGTATTTTAGAACAGCTGGCAAAGCAAAATCATTTACAACAACTTTTTTGTTAAAGTGCCTTTATTCTTGGATTTCTGTTATGATTTCATTATTGGGCAGTAGCAGATTCTTGAGATTTCTGTAAAATTGGGTCAGTCTCCTCCGGCTTCAGCAAACTCTTCTATTCTTTGAAAAGAGAAATTCAGCATTAGCTAATCTCTTCAGGGTGGTTTTTCCTTCCAGTAGGATGTGTGCATTGATGATAGTAGCATAAGCAGTACAAAAAATACCTGCAATCTTTGCATGGTAGCCAAACCCCTGAAATGCCAAAGTTCATACCTCTGCCACAGGTGAATGAGTTTGGTAAAAAGAAAACAGCCTCAGGGTTTGCAACAAAGTAAAAGATCAACTACAAAATGTTAATGATAAAAAAAGAAATCCCCCCACTCCCCCTCAACATTTGTACTTTAATTCTTCTCTGACACTAGGACCACCAAAAAAATCTCTTGAGATTCTGCTTTTCTTAAAGCTTTAGGCCCCGTAGCAGACTCGTCTTTATTTCAGACAGTGATACAGATTTCTCAAATTGACCCAGCTTTTTAGGGATAAACAGACCTCATAAACTTCTGACATGCTTGAGGTTTGCCCATGAGCCAGCTGCCTCCCTTTGCCACTGGCTGGGCCAGAGAGAGAACAGATACAAGGACATCTGTCCTACCATGGAGGGGTCCTGGGGAGCAGGATGCCCCACCTGCCCAAACCTGGAGGGCCAGGAGAAAGCCTGGGGGGCCTCAGCAGTCCTTCTGTGCTTGACATTTAATTGCTGATCCTCATACCCACCTGTCTAAAAGACTGCCAGAAACTGTCACTCACACTGCTTTAGCAAAAACCCTGAACTTTTAACACTGCGAGTTTTATTATCAAAGTGCTTCAAATAACTCAAAACATTCATTGTCTAAGGCTGAAATGTGCTCTATAGTTTCAATACAAAATATTAACTATATTGAAGTGCAAAGTAATTTTAAACCAAAATGATGTGTGATATCAGCACAGAGCATAGGTGAACATTGTCCCCATTCATGCAAGTTCAAGGAACTGCAAAATTAGTGTTTACAGCTACTGTCACCTATATGGGGGTTTGAGCTTGTAGCCACTCTGTTACAGCATACTAGTCTTTGGAAGGAGTGCTGAAAACAATAGCCAAACCTCATGCCAGAAATACTATTGATGGAAAGTGATTTTTTTAAGTGTTGAGCGAACTTTGAAGCTTGTATATTGATTTTTAAAAAGACTGCTCTGCTAGAAATAGCACTTGAGGAAAAAATGTATTTACTAAGTTACTCTCTCCTTAGAGCTGGAAGTGAGTTCAGTTCTTTTATTTAGTATATGCTACTTTTAATCACACTTTTTTGGTAAACCCACTTGGAAGAGGAGGGCGAAATAAAGGGGATCATTGTTTGTTTCTGAGCTCCAGTGTCTGCTAGAAATTATTACTGTTTGTTTCACAACGGGGCGTGAATTACTTGGTTGCAGTCAACCATTGTTTGGAAATATATTTTGGAATGTTTCCTTTATGAAAGGTTTTCATTTGCTTAGGATTATGATTCTGTATTTCTTTCAGCTGTTCACATATTCTGTTGCTACAGAATTGTTCACTTCTATAATAATGGGTTCAACTAATAACCAGACATCTATTTCATACTACATCTTGTAGCATGGTGTAAAATCTAACTCCTAAAAGCTGCATTAAACCAGGATCTCCTACATTGTACACTCTGCTAACAGTGGTCCTGGGATTTACCTTTTAATAGAAATCTTCCATTATTTCCTGGAAATAATTATATAAAAGGTGGTCCTAAATTTTTGCAAGTGTGGTGAACATGTTTTCGAATGTGATGATTTGAATTCAGCTGTTTGGGATCTTTTTAATATGTTGGAAGACAGCAGTTGTTTTTCCCATTTTGTCTCACCATAAGTGAATTAGCTACATCTGAGTTCATTAGTGCTGGATGATCAGGGAGACTGAGGCCTAATTTTGGCAGTGGTCTTTTAAGTGTTGATTAGAACTGGATCACGTCCAGATTAATCAGTTTAATCCAAATATTGCCATTGCCCCTCCTGTCCCTTCCGTTTGTCACAGGGAGGAATGTGCTGTGGGAAGGACAGACGTGGCTGTGCTGGTGCAGACTTGGAGTGCCTTTCTCACACAGTCACAGTTCTTGAGGGACCAAGCTGAACACCAAAATTCAGACTCCAGATTCTGGCTCAAGGTTCCCATGCTGGATACCCAGAATGAACTGCTCATGGGGCTGTATGTATTTCTTGGTAAGCGCTTTTGAAGACAAATTTTGGCTTTGGGACTTAATGAATTTTGGCATTCTGGAAACGAGGGTCACGGATGAAAATTAAACCTTGCTAACCACGTAACTATTTTTGATCAAAATTTTGAACTTTCAACTCTTTATCATTCTCTGGTTGTTGGTTTTTAGGAACTGTCTTACTTTATTTTGGATCTACTTTACTTACCTAGATGAAAGTCAGCAGGTTACCTCAACAGAAAAAAAAATCTCTGAAATGGTGATGTGTGGTCTTTTTGTCACAGTTACCATCTTTCATTGTGTTCATTATGTGGAGACATACAGATAAGGAAAGGACCTCAACCACCTTGTCCAGCCCACTGCTACCTTAGACAGCCATATGATATCAACACCTGAAAAATTCATCCTTATAGGCTTAAGTTCTAGTCCCACTAGTCTTTTTTAAAGGCTGCTCCACAGCTTTGTTTTGTAGATGATTAGAGGCCTTTCTCCAATGACATGTGAACATCCTAAGTCAGAATTGTCCTTAGAGCTGGTTTGTGGATTCTGTAGCTTCTCCCCCCTGGGCAGAAGAGTCTATTTTTCTGATCTGAAAGCTCTTTATACCCTTTATCTTCAGTATAAATGCTGGGTCCAGACACCTGTGGCTGCAAAATGGCATCTAGATTTTCTTTCTTCTTTCACCATTTTCCAGCCTGCTGCTATGTTCTTCCTATAAAAAAATAAAAGGAGTTTGAGCTGAAGTTTGTTGGGATGATATTCGTGTAGAAGGATTTCCCCCATTATGTTTCTTATTTGCAAATTATTTATCTTAACTTAATTTTTAGGTTTTTTTTGTTCATCTGTCAGTATACATGATAGTACACAAGTAGACTACTACAGCAGGAGCCCACAGGATTGTTTATATCCTGCTGTGCAAACTGGAAATCTTGTTCTCTTTCCTCTCACCTCTTCACACTCTCAGCCAGAGGAGGTAGATCACGGAATATTCTCTATCCCAATATTTTAATTACACTGAGTGGTTCTTTTAGCAAATACTATCTTGTTTTTGCTGCAAGTCATTCTGTTAAACATTTCATATGAAATTCAGTGTAGAAGACAAACCCTGGGCAGTCCTGAAATCCTATACCATCCCCAGGCTGATCATCTGTCAGGGCTCCAGCATGCTCTACAGTGCCATGGCTCCCTTTCCCATAGGTTGTTTGCTCATGTGGGGTGGCCTGAGGTGCTTCTTTTCCTCTACAAAAGAATTTGCCTTTACATTATTTTGCATCTACTGCACAAAATTTTATTTTCTAACTTTGTTCCATGCTCTGACTTCTGATGCATATGGGATGTTCCAAGGTCAAACAGAAGTGTTGTGTGTCCCTCTTCCTGCTTCCTGTGATTATCATCTCTAACAAAGACAATTTTAATTGGTGCCACTGAGACAGTGGTTCTTTATTAGAGATGAGATTGGATTCAGAGTTTATAGTTGCACTTCCAGTTTCTGGTTTGTAGGAGAAAGCCATTTTTAGTAATACTTTGCTTTCTGATCCTAGCACATTTTGCACTGAATAAAATTTGGGACTGTTTACATATACATAGGATTGCCAGGTCTCAATTGAAATTGGTATTTTAGAAGCATGGAGAGAACTGGCAGGCTGGAGGTACCACAAATCTTACATGTACAGCATTTCGCAATTTTTTTATTGGGGACTGAGCCAAATGTTCCTTTGCTGCCTGGTGATACTGCAGTTTTATATCAATAACCTCTGTGAAATAAATACAGTTAGGCTTATGCCTGTGGGTCTTAGTGAATATTATTTTATAGGTTGTTTTCTGAAAGACCTGATTTTGTTGCTTTGAAGTCAGTTGGAATTTTACATCTTTTGTGCCCCAAACATACACCATGCTTTTCTAGCCAGTCAATGAGTTAGTGAAGATTGGATTTAATTTTTTTTCCTTGGTTGGACATTATCTATTCCAGTTTTGTCTGGCTTTGGAATGTAAATTGACTTTTTTTCACTTGAGTTCCTTAGGGAGATCTTTAAAATTAAATCAGAAATTGACGATAAGTAAAATAGAGCTAATAAACACTGTGCATACCCAGCTACTGAGCTTATATCCTTGTCACATTTGGGGAAGCTTTGAGGTGTATTGGACTGGAGCTTAACTTCTTTTTTTCCCCCTAGTTTATCATCATCTAGCAAATAATTCTTATCAACCACCTATAGCACTGGGCAAAGGATGCATCAGCTGACGATTGTCCTCCTGATTTTCCTTTGTCAGTACAGATAGCAGTGTTCCTAAAGCTGAATTAATTGGGATAATTTCCTGCCACTGTCCATGGGGGCAAATAGAGTTGGGTGTACTCTGAAACAATTCCCTTCTCAGACCCACTCCATGCAGGCAATGGCTGGGAGAAAAGCAATTTGATGGGCACTGGAAATATTTCCCATTTGGGGGCAAACTTAAACAGCAAGATTTTGGAATGAAATGTTGTGTTATTTGGACTGCTCAACGTTGTTAAACAGGGGAGAGAAACAGCCAGTTGTGACTCCTGAATTTTTTATATGATGGGATCAGTTTTCAGAGAGGAGAATGATTATGGATGCCCTACAGTGTAATTGCTGTCAGGACCTCACATTCTCCCATCAGAAGCTGAAGAGGACTCCAACTAAAATCACTAAATCCTTTTACCAGCTCATGCATAGATGGACTTTTCACATTCCTTGAAGAACGTGGCTTTGTGGTGCAAACTGGTGGAGGTGAGAGTGGTGGAAAAAGAGCAAAGGCATCATCAGCTTTCAATACTAAAGCCTAGCAGAAGGGTATCGAGGCTGTCTCCAAATATCTTGGGATCCACCTACCTTTATGAAGATAAGCTGCTTCCTGTGTTGATAATTATTCAGAATTAATTACTTTTAGTACTATTATATCTCTAGCAAGATTTTCCTTTGAAAAATGTCCTGTCTCTTATACAGCTGATGTTAATGAACATTCAAGTTTTGGCTCAGGAATGGTGTTGACTGAGTGAGATGAACTGCATAAATATCTGTACCATTGAAATTAATCCAATAACATTTAGATCAGATATTTTCCCCCCTCACTCCCCTTTGCATTCAATCCATGTTTCACCAGTGTACTGTAGTGGCACCTGAATAAACAATTGCAAATATTTATAATTCCCCACCTTCTCATAGGGGGCTTTCTGAGATCTTTCCCACAACTCTCCCATATAAAACAGTTGAATCCCTCTTCCTTCTTAATATAAACATGAAGGTAATGTGCCCCTTGTCACAGCAGACATCTGTTATATGTATAGTAGTTATTCTGTAGCTCACAGATTAATCATTGTGCTCCATCTCATTTTGCACTGCAATCTGCAAATTACAGTGATTCCTTGAAGAGACGGAAATCAGGTTTGTTTGTTGTATTATTAATTAACTTTAAGTCACTCCCAAATTCATAACTGGGTTTTTGAGATTTGTTCCAGTCTCCAGATGACAAATATTGGCTGCTAAAGACACTTTACTACGATCGGCTTTGCTAATTGCCATGAATGAATTGAACATTAATTAACTATTCCTGTAGTTAGGCTCATCACAGGAAAGCCTTCTGGACTTGTGTAAATTTATATTTAACATCCCATGACAAATGCACGCCTTTCAACAATTGGTTTGCAACTCCTGACAAATGTTTTTATTTCATTTTATAAGTTATGGGTTCAGTCACTGCATCAAAAATAGCCATGGCTTGGATTTGCATTAAGACAAATTACTCTTGAAATGCATTTCCAGTCTTTTGGGAATCAGCAGGCTTTCTATAAAATGAAGATCTTCCACCCATTTTTACTGAAATGTTTATGTTTAATATAACAAGAGAATTAAAAAGATCCATGAGGGCACTGCAATAATTCATATGTTGGGCATGAATGCAGTATGGGAATTTGTTCCAAGCCAGATCTGTGCTTTTTTTGGATTAAGCTTAACATTTCCATCACTGGAAAATAATTATATATTAATAGAAATACTAGTTATACTTGGGATCCCTTCTCGTATTGCCACCCTCCAAAGAAGGGCTTGGAGGAATGCTGGGTCAGCCCTTTTGTGACCATCTTCATCAGCAATTTTATTCTTTAGGACAGAAATTTGGTGTTCCCAATATAATCCTGAACGGGTTATTTTGCCATTACAGCAGCAAATGGCAAACTTTGAATTGCTACAAAGACTGCTTTGCTAAGGCTGAGCGCTGAGCATATTGTACAGTCTCCTACTATGTGTTAAGATTTTATTTTCCATACAACCAAGTGGGTTCTGCTGCAAATATTTGAAAGCTAAGCAGAAAGAAGTGGTGAACACTCAACCCAATTGATGATATTCAGCTAAATGATATTTTAAGGTATTTCAATGTTGAATAAATGCAAGGAGGACAATGCACCCATCTAGCAGGGGTGTCAAAGGACTGAAAATAAAATTACAACTACGCATAATGTCAACTATTATGGGTGAGTTCTTTAGGTTTTTTTCACAGCATAGTTTTTAAAAAGTCTTAACATCAAAACTTCCTTATCCTGGAAACAAGTGTTCAAGATTTCCAGGAGATATCGCTAGAGTATTTATTCCAATACACACACACACACATATATATATAAATATGTGTGTGTGTGTAAATGTGTGTATGCTTATTTATTGTTTTCTGTAAGCCTTTGTCACATCATTTCCCTTTGCATTTGGTTTGCATTACAGCATGGGTAATGCAATTGCTCTTGGAGAAGACTTGTACAAATATACATCAATTTAATCTATCTGTGCTAATAGAAAGGATTCTCTGTGATTTTCTTGACTCTGTTGAGTTTATGCCACATACACCCACTTTACAGTATTGTCCGTGGTTTATCTTCATTAGTCTCAGGTTTTATCATTCTTTGTCCTTCATATGGCTTGAATTTTGTGCAGACCCTGGGACTGCATACACTGGGAACTAGCCTGAAATTCAGGAGAATCAGGGTTTTTTTCTTCTCTATGATATTGGGCCTTTTTGACTCCAGGTGAATCCTTTGTGCTTCTGACTCCTGCATTTCTGTCTGGTTAGAATCTGAAACTAAGCTCTTCAGGGACTCTGACTTTGTACCCACATGGTGACTTGAGAAATCTGTGGATGTCTAGATGTCATCATGGCTCCCAAAAAATGTTTGCTTTAGGAAAAAAAAATAATCAGAAATAAAATATATTTTCTGTACTTTCTCATGACCTGCTAAATGTGGGAAGATAGGTTGAAAGGATAGTACAGAAGGCAATCTCTCCCGATGAATTACACCTGTACTGATTACTGAGGAGTGGAAACATCTGTGCCCACCCAATGAGTTTGGGTGTTATAAAAGAGTGGGTCAGCTGGCCACTTGTTGCAGTTTGATTTAGAGCTTGAGACTCAGAATCTGCTGTAGTTTGGGATGGGGGCTAGTGGCTGTGCTGTGAGGAGAAAGGGACATGCAGTTGTGCAAGGGACAGGTAAGGTAAGAAGATGTTGTGTGAAGGACAGCCAGGGCTAGGTTAAGCCAGTTATGCAGTGTGGAAAGAAGGAGTTAGAGCTGTGTGAAGCTGCCTATAAGGGAAGGAGTCAGAGTTGTTGGAAAGAAGTATGCTGAAAGGCAGGTGAGGTTGACTACTACTATTTGTGCTCTGAAATTGTGCATCTTCTTGTTATCTAGATTTTTGGGGTGTTATTGCTTGGGCATCTGGCAGCTGAGAAAGCTGCCTCAAATGTGCAGTGGTTGGTAATCAGAGCCTGGCAGATATATTCAGTTAAAATTTAATTCCAGGTTTGTGGTTTACCCCTGAGAGGCTTTCTTCCATCTAACAGCAGCACTGAGCTCTCATCCAGACCAAAGCTGAGTCAGCTGTCTGTTTTCCAGGTACTTATCTTCTGAAGAGCTGAAACATCTTATGCATTTCACTGCCTCCTGTGACATGAGAATTCCAGTAAAAGCAAATTACTGGAGGAGAGCTTGCCTTTCCAGCATTTCCAGGCACAGCAATAAGATGAGTTTGTGGAAGAACTCTCCACCCAGGCCTATTAAACATTAAGATGCTGATGTGACCATTGGCTCAGAAAATCTTAAATTGTGCAGGGCCAGGAACTAGTAGAATATACAAGGGAAAGATCTCTGTCTGCTTTCCCTTGTCTCTCACTCTGTTCCAAAATATTCACGACTCTCACATCATCTTCTGAATTAAAAGGATCTTCAGTGTGGTCCTGTAGAGATGGATTTCTGTTCCATCTCTAACTTCTTAGAGAGTTTCTCAGCTACTTGAAAGCACTGTATGGTCTCGAGGGACCCAGATCACAAGCTAGACAAAATGTATGCATTGTATGACATTTAATATGAATGTTTTAGTAATTTCTAGTGGACCAAAGGAGTGATCAGCACTGAGTGGGGGCAGACATCAGACTAAGGACAGTAGTCTTAAACAGGCAAGTTTACCAGTCCCATCAGTGTTCATTTGTGGTTCATATGTTCCTGGATGACTACAAGCAAAGTGGGGCTGGAGGAATCCTGCTGAATAGTCTGGAAAACTGAGCTATGTAGGTTGTCATGGGGCACTTGAGTAAGCAGGAAAACTTGACTCCAGAAGAAAGGGAGCAGCTGGGGAGGTAGGAATGTATCTGAATTCAGGGTCACAGGATATACAGCAAGGAGAGGCAAGATAGAAATTCTGGCAGAGTGGAGCTGAAAGCCATGCAGGAGTTTATGTATGGCTGAGGATTTTATTTGAGTTATGATTTAATAATTTATCTTTTCTTTCTGTGCTTGTGTCTAAAACTCCATCTTTAAATTTTGCAAAGTAGACAGTCCTGCTTAAAAATGTCTATACATTTGTCGTTCAACTTAGGTTGAAGTAGTAGAAGTATGCTGGTAAACCTAGGGTATGTTCCTGTAGTGTTGGTAGATCAGAGTAAAGAAGGGTACAGGTAATGTAGAGGGTTTGCTCAAAGAAATTTAGGAATCATATTCTACTTCCACTAAATCACAAAAATGTGAGTTTAGTTTGACAGTTTATCCTCCTTCCTTTGAGAAGGGCAGTAGTGGGGGGACACCAAGGCTCCTCCAAAGTACTGAGAAGAATTGCCATTAGCATGTGGCATCTGATGGCTATTTATATATTCTGCATTATGCTGTAGTTTGAGATACATCACAAGGAACATTGGGGGCAAGTAATTTTTTTCTTGGCCCATCCCTATGTGCAATAGGGGTAGAATGATATCCCTATGCACAGACAAGCTAGAAAGATAAATATACAATAAGGTGAGCTGGTCAGAGAATAATGGAAACAACAATATAGTTATTTTAGCTTATTATAGAGGAGAAAGCGAAACTTGCATAAGGTTTTACCCTGCTGTTTGGATTTGTGGCAAAATTCAGTCCTGCCTTGCTTCTGTCATCTGAGGAGCTGTAGAACTCACTGACCAAACAGCAACAATTCATGGTTATCAGAATGGATAAAATTGATATTTATTAATAGAAATAAGCAGTTGGTGTTGTAGTCTATTCATTATTGCATGCTTGCAGTTCTTTCATAAATTAAAAACCCCACAAAAATATTAAGCTTGGCAAGAGTTTTGCTGTAGAGTGTGTAATGTACGCTCCATACTATAGTGTGTGCTTAGCTATAGCCCTTACCAATATGTTGTGGTAATGAAGGGAACATTTTCAATAATAGCAGCTCACATACTGGGAAGTCCTGTTGCGTGCATGGACACAAATCGTTGAATAAGTTACCATTAAATAGGCTCAGCAATCAGTGACAGATTCTGCCTCTGCGATACTAAGCCTTTTCCTTAAGTAACTGATGTTACTGAATGCTTGACAATTCCACTGTATGATCATTTTCAGGAATTTCCTGCCTTTGAAATCCAAAATGGTCCATTTCAATCTCTATGGAGACATTAATTTTACATCTGCTTTTTTCCCCCCTTAGAGCTGAATTTTAAATTAACACTAAATAAATATTCTTTACCAAGTGTTATTAACAATAGCCATGAAATCCAGTGGATAACTGGTTTGAACTGCAGCTGTCCTGTTCCTTTTTTTACATCACTGGGGACAATCCTGTCTGTGATTCTGTCCATATGGGCAGAAGTCTTCTGCCCATATACCTCTCTCATCACATTCAGACACTGATTCCAGTCGAATGGCAGCCTATTAGGTCCCAATGTTTCAAAGCATACAGTGATTTCCCATCAACATCAAAGCAAATTACTCTGATTTTGTTTCTCTTTAGAAAGGAAGTGGTCCTTTATTTTCCCACTGCATTTTGTTCATCCTAGCTAAGTGCTGCTGCAGATATCGTTCCCTCCTTACAACTTCCTTTTTCTTGTTTTCCTCTTCAATCTGACAATTTCAGTCAGGCAGTTTTAATTGCCATTTTAAAGGAATACATTTTGCAAGCACAAACCTCACTGTTATGCTCTTCTTATGTGATTGAAATAAGATGATTTGGCCACAGAGCTTTTGAAAATTTGGAAGGGCTATTACAGAACAAACCAAATAAATTTATCATATTTTGTGTAATTTACCTCTCGTTTTCATATCAAAACACATAGCTTCTGAAACACTGATTTCAGAGGTTTAAATTGTTTTTTGTGCACTTCAGTTGAATTTCTTTAGGGCAAATTTCCCCCTTCATGTGTTGCTAGACACCAATTCACAGATGAACTTTAAATGCCAGTAACTTTTGATAGAAAGAAAGAAGTCATGATAATACTGAATGAAAACCCATCTCCTTCTAGAATCAAGTTGGAAAGTGAGATTTCTACAGATTTCTAAAAGTTCTCTCTGAGATTTCTAGATTACACTTAAAATAGGAGAGGAAGAGGGTGATAAAAAGAGAATTGGCAAAGTCTTTGAAAATAACCAACAATGTTGAAATAATTAACTTCAGATAATTATGCACTTTTACCTGTTTTTTTTTTTCCTTCTTACTCAAAATTAGCTTGCATTTATGCTTTTGAGACCTCCTTAACTTCTGTGGAGAACAGATTTAATAAGGCTGATGATTTGATGCCAGCCATCAATGGCAATCTGTGTTAATGCCATTTTCATAGGCAGCAATGTCCAGTTGTGAAAGCTACCCAGCTTGACTGCAGAGCTCATTCAAACTATCATCCTGCATGGTCTGATGCTAAACCTGTAGGCTACTGATGCAAAATACAAGTTCAAAGTACATGTTTAGATGAAAACTGATAATTTCCAAAGGTTAGGCCACTAGGGTTTTCTCAGGCACTAAGAGTAAGGACCAGTGTGGAAATTTGGACTTCTCACTACAAGTGAGGATTTACTTTGGTCCATATCCAACAAAGATGGGAATGAGAGACCATGAAATACAATTTAAATTTGGTTATCCAAAACTAATGACAAAATGAATTCATGCATGTTTCTGGGTTTGATCTGGAGAGATTTCTGTGTAGGTTTGTTTTTAGTCTTTTGATTCAATTTTGTCTTCCAAAATCTTTCAATAAAATCTGAGTGTAAGAACATTCATTGTGGTTTTGCTTATTCTCTGTTTTAATAAATAGCCATGAAATCTGGGAGGGGACAGAGTGCAGAGGCTTTGGTTTATTTTTCTCTATCTGCCTGGTATTGTAGACTCAAGATATAAGCTATGAAGAAATAATTAAAGCTCCCAGCATTTTTTTCAGTGTGTATGACTAATCAATTATTATTAAAGGCAAGTATAATTTTGGCAGCTTCTTCTAGTTAATTTATTTGGCAAATTTTCCAATATCAGCAGGATTTCTACCAAAATTAATTATTTAGAAAACTAATAGCAAAATGTTTCTCAGATTCATTATTTTGGAATAAAATCTCAAAGTAATAATTTTTGGGGTGATTACTGTGGAAAAAAGGGTTTTAGCCAGGAATAATATAATGCATGTCAAAACCCAAAATCACAGTTTGCCTAGGGTTTTTTTTTTAACTACTCAATCAGAATGTACAGAGTTCTGTATTCCCGTGCCTGTGGAGCAGCCAGCCGTGGGGATTTTGCTGGTTATCCCCAGACTTACAGAGACAGGCACGTAGCAGCTCAATCTGTGTGTGAGAAAGGACACATAAGAAGTTGTTACAAAGCCCTTTGCACATAAAGACCCTTCTTCTAATTTACAACTTAATAGTCTTGACAATTAATAATTGTCTTGATGATGAATAATCTTTACTGAAGTCAATGTGAAAAGCAAACAACAATCTGCAATTCTTTAGTTTGTTTCTCTTTTCTTTTTAATTTTTTCTAGAACAGTTAAAGTACTTACTGAGAGTACCAGGAACCGTTGGGATTTCTTCATGTACCTATTATGTGGTTTGGTATACATCTTTTAATCTGCTTTGCAAGAAAAGCCCAGGAAACCTAGTGTAGTGGGAACCAGGAAAGTGTACAGCAAATCTTCCTTGCCACTATGCTTCCTTCTGCCACTGCTGCTGCCCCTCAGCTGTATGAGATCATGTATTAGGTACCAGCTGCGGTCCAAGCTTTAAAAATATGCCTGGGTTTAGATCACCTTTATCATGCCCTTTCTCCAGTCATCTTAAGGGCAGTCTTCATGACTAAGCAGAGAAGTAGTATTCTTCTGCTGCTTCAGGGCATTCACCCTTGATTTTTTTGCTGGCTTTATAACTACTGTGCATCCATACTTACATGATATAATACTGTAAAAGGAAAATAATGTCAATTAAAAAAGGCTGTTTCCTCCAAGAGACTCATGATTTTTAGGTATGCACTGCAAAGGACTTGAAGAACTGTAAGTCCCATGTGGCTCTGCTTGTGTTTTGCGAACCTAGGCAGAGTTTGACATCTTACCCTGGCACCCAGGGCCAGATGCCAGGGAATTGGGACTATGGACGTTTGTTAGTGCACACTGATGGTGGATACCATGCCATCAGGTGCCATATCACTGCTGTGTGAGGTGGGCTGCCGCTCTTCTCACCGTAGGAACAGATGACTTCCAGAGGGCAAGAACCTGGAGAGAGTAGCTTACATGACCAGATGGAGCCACTGTGATAATCTGGTGTGAGCTTCCAGATAATTTATTAAGAATTGGCAAGAGCAGGCTATTAGTTCCTTGATGGTTTTTTTTTGATGAAGGAAGAGAGTGGTGAAGTGTTAATTGAGAGAGAGCTAGCTCTACTTTACTCTGGATATACATGCTTAGTGATGTGCTTTCTTCTCTTTTTCCTAGGTGGAGAAAACTGTGCTAGAATCCCACTGCCCTTTATTTATAAATATTTCAGAGCCTGAGAAGGTCAGGGGAGGGAGGCAGATGACCAGGTGTCAGTGGCAGTGGGGCGGGCAGTCTGTCTAGATTTGCTCACTGGAGAACTCGGTCTGGTGGCCTGACCCTTGGGAAGTGACAGAATAACAGCTCAACACCACCAAGTGCCAAGGTCCCGTGGTACTGAGGCTGCTGTCTGCTATTTTGGATCATGGTGAAGCTGATAAGATTTAAATAGGAAGTTACACTGCAAGTGGCTGGGGCATGCTGGTGTTGGCTTTTTAAAATAGATGTCCACAGCTGAAACACAGTGCTAACCTCTCTAAAAATCCCTCTTTGGGGTGCAGTCATACCCCTGACATGAATTCTACTGAATATATAGTGGGGGTGCCAGAGTGATGAGGGCTTGAACTGCAGAAAGTGAGGGCAGGTGAAGGTCATTGAGGGTTTGATGGATAAGAGCAGATTCCTGAGCTCCTCATTCAGGGGCTTGCTGCTGGAGCAGGGCTGTGCCACTATGCTGTGGTGGCTGCCTCTAGGAGATGCTCGAAGAAGCCACTTTTCTTTGGGCATTAACAAAAGTAATGAGAAAAAAATAGCAAATGTCTGGAAGAGGAGCAGACTGAAAATTCACTTCCTTATAATAAAATTATCTCTCTGTCTGTATAGGCATTTCTGTTGCACTGCCGTTTCTTCATAGACCAGACAACTAAGTGAACAGTTGAGTATCCACTTGTTCCCTCAGCACTCACGCACTAAAAACCATGGTGGAAGTGCTAAATGCTTTTCTTTTTAACTCCTGAGACAGTTCAAACTAGTAAGACTCTTCAATATATTTTTTGTTTGGCAAAGAGGTGGTCATGTAAAATTATCAAAATTACAATAATTAGCAGATTGCAGAGAAATGTCTTTAGGACTTAAAGCTCCAATGTGTAGGCAATAGAACTGTAATTTATAAGCTGACATACCAATTCAGCTATAGGCAACTCCAGCAGCTGTTTGCTACTCATTAAAATAAGTGCACAGCTATCAGACTAATTATAGCATGGAGCTATGTAGAGAACTGAACCAAGACAGTGAGACAGGAGAGCTTCTGGCAAAAGTACTCCACAGCCCACTGCAGCCTGGAAATCCTGCTGCATTTTAAACTGCTGTCTCCCTGGACATGTTTGAAATGCTGCTTACTTTGTACATGTTCCTTTGTGCCTCAAGTTCCTCAAAGATACCTTTGAGTCTCAGAAGGGGAGTCACCAAAGGTGTTTGGGATGCAGCAGTTGCTGCTTTTATTTTTTGCTCTTTGAGAATGCAAACCCATCCTGGTGACTCCTGCTTTTTTATTATTAGAACAGACTACAGCAGCTGTCTCACCATGAGGGCAAAAGAATTGTTATTTTTTCCCTCACCCCTCTCATAAAAGGAAAGACTGGATCCAATCCACAGATATACTTCTGTGTTAAGTTTGAGATTAGGGCCAGGGTAGTGTGTCAGATTGATTTAGGTGAATAGACAACTCAGGTGATTCCTAATACCTTCCTGGAAATGTCAGATTTTGTAAAAAGTGACCAACTTCTGACTTTTCTTGTATGTCAGTGGATTAATTTGTCTGCCTTCCTGTATTCACATTTATGTTCTTGTAAACAGAAGTCAGGTACTACTGCTCATTTTAACTAGGCATGTATATGAAATGGCCAACAGTTTTGTTACAAAACCCCTTCTGATTAATGAGGCTTAACTTAGCTCTTGGGGAAAGTGCTGTATTTTATTGTCCTGGGGCAGCCAGTTGTAGCAGGCAGGCTTGGTGGCCCCTGCTCTGCAGGAGAGGGTCCTTAGCTGCTGCACTGGCATCAGCAAGCGACTCCAGTCTTCAGAGCAGGCTGTGCATGTTCAGCATTCAGAGGAATCTCTTCTGAGAAAAGAGGCCAGCTGGCCTTCAGCTCCCTCTGTGTTAGGCTCACCTTAGTGTCACACAAGCATCCTCACTCCACGATGCAAGCCAGGCTTGCTAAATTATGGGGTCTTAACCTGAACTTCACAGCCTTCATTTACATCTTTACCATCTCTTGACTTGTACATTTTCTTAGATAAGACATCTCAAAAGATAAAACAGATTTGACAGCAAAAGGAAAAAAAAAAGAACCCCTCTAAAATCATATGCATCTGGAAAAACTTTTTAATCTGTCTTGACACATCTGTTGCTTTAGGAGAAAAAAAATTCCCTGGCTACACTGGGAGCCTGGGTGTATAATTTGTGGAGCATAATAATTCTATAATTATATTGCTAATTGTCTGCTACCCCTTTTTTTTATAATAACAGAGTGAAGTGATTTATAACTTAGCAGTTTTACAGGAGCTTAGACAGACTGTTAGTTCAGTTAGTTAACCGAAAATGAGCTCTTGCAATGTAGCTCCTAATAACTGTTATTGTTAAGGGCACACTATCAAGCTGCCCAAATGCTTTGCTGGAAGGTGTAGTTCTGCAGAAGTGTTTCAGATTTAAAATCTCGGCCTTTCTGCCTTTGTGGTCTTGCCTTTGTGAAAAATAATAGAAGAAAGGATGGAAGAAAGATTAAAAATAAGATGAAAGGAGGCCTAAGCAATATTCACAAAGTAGTTCAAAAGGCTGCAAATGGTAGGAAGAATCCAAATTGCAAAATGGAAGAGGCATTTGCAGTGAAAAGTATAGGAACTGGATTTTGCAAAGGCTAAAATACTTTTCAGTTCAGTAGTGAGGAAGAATTGATAGTTTGGAGATTAGACAGAATCTCCTCACACAATACTTGGAAGATCTAGAATTTGCAAACTTGATTGCAGAGACAAGATATTTACCTTCTTTTTCATGCTTTGAATTTTTGATTTCTCTGAGCTAAATTTGTCTTTGGGGGGGCCAAAGCTGCTTTCTCTGTGGATATATTTTTTCTGGGTGCTGCCAAAGCTTCTGTTGCTTCCTAAGGCAATTTTACCTTGGCTGGGACAGAAAGGAATAGCTGTTCTAAATCATTCAGGCAACACATTGTCTTGGTGGATTTATGCCTCCAAATTATATAAGATGGAAATGTGCAGCATTTTACACAAATAAAAGGATTTTTAAAAGTCTTTAATGCTTGGAAATTCTACGTGTAAAAAGCAGCAGTATTTTTTCTTCCCCCAAAAGCAGAATATTCAAGCATCTGAGCTCATGTGTTAAGTGCATAGCAATAACTACCTGTTGGGACTCTTGACTGGATGCTGTTTTCTCTGGAACTGTTTTGAATTGTTGGAATTGGAGTTACATTAGGAAAATAACAATTTTTCTTTCATACATGGAGTATTAGAAGATGAAGCATATCTGATACTCTTCACTCATTGCTGCAAGTGTCCTTTTATGTCAATGAATTCCTTAAGTATTTCATCTTCTAGAACTGATGATTTACTACACTTGGCTTCTATTTTTACTGTTTTCCCTGTATCACTTCAAATATAACTTGGCTTATCATTTCAGATATAATATGACCTAGGTTGTGAAATCATTATGGAAGATTCTTCATTAAGAGTCATACTGGATTCTTAGAATTATTTCAAAGGATTTTTTTTCCTCATTCATCCCAAGAGAAATTTTCAAGCCAGCTGGTTCTGATATGATACAGACTATATACAGTACTCATTTTGTACTCATAGTTGCTTGACATGAAGATCAGTAGATTAAAGAACATATGATATTTTTTGGAAAATATTTGAATTTGGAAGCCATATTAAAGTGAACATATCTCAAAAAATTAGCTCACAGCGTGTATGTGTGTTTATTCATGTAACTTAAGTATTCTGCAGAATATGATACCAGACACATTATCTGGCTCAATCTATATGAGTTGTTTTGACATGTTCAGAATTTGCCTCATAGACTGAAGTCAATAAATAGTAATAACTTGTTCAGCATGTCCAGACAAAGTAGTTATAAAGGAAAAAATATTAGAAAAATTAGAGAAGTGGAAATTTTTTTAATAAAGGGACAGAAATTTGTAATACAAGAAGTAAAACAGAATATATGAATATAAGGGGTAGTTTGGTATTCATTCTTTTTAGCTAAAACAGTTTGGGTCTGCTCCTGCCTCTCTCAAAATCTGTGGCAAGATCTCTGTTTTTGTTAATAGGCTGTAATTGTGCAACCTCTAGCATACATGTCCAGTCTAGGAACAGTTATGTTTTTTTCTTTTTCAGTGTGACAAAGCTATTGACTTTGGGCTTTTATTTGTGAGAATTGCACAGTCTCTGATGAACATGTGCCATTGCTATTCCTAGAGAAGCATGTAAAGTTTTGTTGTTAGGAGGTAGGAGTTTATTTTCTTCTAAGCATGATTTTAATTTTTTTCATTTCACTTACTGATAAAAATATTAAGGTGGTTAAACACACTAAATGAAATCACAGCATTTGCCTTAGATTCTCATAATGTTGTCCTTCTAATAATTATTTATTTTAAAGCTTGTCACCCACACTGTTCCCTTGCACTCTTTAATTAGAGTTTCCATTCATTACCTTTGCTGTTTCACTCTATTTAATCTGCTTTAATATATAAATTTACTGTATGCTGTTCTGTGGACCTTCCAGCTACATATTGGAATACACATCCCAGTGGAAGGGAATTAAAAAACCTAACCAAATAGGCTAATGTTCCTTTTACTTGCTTATGCATTTCTCCACCTTTAAAATGTATATATTACTACTTTGGATCTGTGGGTGAATTTTTTATATGAAAGATTACCAAGATTGCCTTTTGCTCCATATCTCTTCTGGCAGCTCAGCTTTATACTTCGAAGTAACATGAGATGCCTCTGGATGTAATTTTTGATAGATATCTTTTCAAGCAACTTAAGAAATTGTTAGATTTTTGTCTGCACTAAATATGTACAGAAAATTTATCAACTTTTTTCTTGGTCACATATAATATGTTAGAGGGTATATTTCTGCACATCTCACACTATTAGAACTATTTATTTCATTATCTGTTTTTGTCCTGTAAATGCACCTAGACTTCTTGTCAGTGTTTGGTAAAGACAAGCGTATAAAATTTAAAATATTTTTAGTCTGTTAATGTATTCCAATCTTAGAGTACATCTATTTGATATGAACATTCGAAGGGATTTGGTAGAGAAAAATAATTCTGAGAGATTATAAAAGCTTTAATGGAATAAAGTTCCATTTCTTTCTTGAGGTGAATTCCACAAAAAGACAAAAATACATTTATCAATACTGAATAGCCACAGGAAAATCCCCTGAAACACTGCTGTTCATTTACCCTTCTCAGGGATTCACAGACAGCTGAGGCTCGTATGGTCCTGCAGAAGCACTGTCCTAAATGCAGCAAGACAAGGATCATTTGCAAAGACTTGAGCTCCCTCAGTCTAAGCAATAGGCTCAGCTTCTGTAGCCTAGGAAGGCTCATGGCAGCAAGCACAGTTTGCTTCAGGGGTGTAAAGTTAAAACCTTGTTGGGAACAAATGCCACTCTTTATTTGTGCTTGGAGTCAGCAAAGAGATGCAGGATATGATGTTAGCTCAGAGGGATTCCTGTAATTTGGGCAGGATCCCCTTTCATCACAATGTCCATCTTCAACTCAGGCAGTCTGTGTGAAGGCCAGCCCATTTCACATCAGTCACAGAGCCTTTTGCCTCTATGTAAGATATCTTCTACATCACAGCTCAGTTGAGCAGCACTGTGCTTAGGTAGGGTGTAATGACCTGGCTTGTTATGTGCATTATTTCGAATTTGCTGAATCCACACTTTTGTGACAACTCAAACATTCTTTAGGAAAAAAACTATATGAAAAATTGTTTTGCATCAGTGTACTGAATATAAAATATCTGCAGCCTTTAAATATACTTTGTGCAGGTATCAACCTAGATAATGTGTCAGAGCAAAGAGCTGGAATTTCTGGAATTATTTTTAGAGCTGCTTTCAAAGTGGGACTTTTCTGCAGTGCACAGACCCTTTAAAATCCTCTTTAAATTATCTTTAAAAGCTGTATTATAGTTTTCTGTCAGACATAGGGGGTATGGGGACATTACAAGGAACTAGGAATATTTCACATCTTTCTCATTAGGGAAACTTCTAATGCTGGTTTTAAAGTACATTTTTACAACATAATTTTAAACTGGGAAACATGGCCACAAAACTGAACACTGAATATATTTATTCCTTTGGATACACTCTCTGTACCTTAGAAAATACATCACAGAGAGTTAATAATTACTATTTTTATACTGTGTTATTTTATGGAAAGTATCTCTCACCAGCAGGAAAGTTCAGGGACTTCTAGGAAATCACTAGGGTATAATGAAAGTTGCCAAAAATGTAAACCAATACAGATTTTCTTATGAACCATGAAAATATTATGTTTAAACTAAAACCCTAACCTTTAGCCTTTGTATGAGAGCAGCAAAAAAAAATATGGAAAGGAATTTTTTTTAAAAAGTGTGTATATAGACATCTGAGGTCCTAGGTCCTATTTATTTAAAAGAAAAAATGGCCTGAGACCTTAGAAAATACCAGCCAACTAAACTAACATCAGAAGATCTATGAATGATCTGTGAGCAAGTGGAAAATTTCTAGTCTGATTAAATCTGCAAAATTAATCTGAACAGTGGGGTCTCCCCTCTGCTTCTCAAATGTTTTAGTGTGCATTTAATTATGGCAAGATCTTTTCACCTCCATATGGGCATTTTTTTCCTGAGATTTTTTCCATTCTGCTCATACTTCCATCACTTACTTAGTATACAGACTTCAGCCAGCATGCCAGCAATACTCAAATAAAAGAAGTGACCTACCCAGCAAGCAGCACCAAGCAACACAATAGCAGGACAAAAGAATTATTCCTCCTGAAGAGAAAAAAAAATAGTAAGTTTGCAGGATGCTACTTGCTAAGGTGTCAATGTTGAAGTATACCATGAGAGGATTGCAACTTCCTAGCTTGAAGATCAACTATGGGGGCACACAATCAAAGAAAGAAGCCTATGAAGATGTTTTAAAAAATTATATAGATTTTTTTTCAGTGATTTATTTTCTTCATGAATTCAGTTGTGGATCAACTGAAGTAATTTATTGAGTCTGTATTAATAACTACTCTCAGCAATAACATGTGAAACAAAATTAGTTTTCTCATTTTGAAGTTTAACCATAAAAAGAACCATTTATGAGGATCAGACGTAAAATCCAGAAAACTGGAATATCTTCAAACTGAATGGCTGCAAAACTTGTTCCCCTTTCAGAACAGGACTTTTCTTCTCTCTTTTTTGTTTGTTTGGTGGGTTTTTTTCTCATTTGCTAAAGGGAATACAAGGGTTAAATAACCTCAAAGAAAACAAAAAGTAAATGAAAGTTCTGCCTTGACCCCAAGCATTTTTTTACAGTTCTGGTTCAATAACACAAATGAAATATCCCTTGTTAACACGGTTCTAAGTACAAAATACCTTAACAACAATTCCCAGGAGATGTTGTAACACCTTTGTCAAATTCATTTTAACGTTAAAGTAGCTGAGAACATGTTCATTCTCTGAAATCAGAGGTATTTCAACATTTCCATTCTAATTTTGGGTGAAAACAAATGTTGAAATATTAGAATTTCCCTCAGGATAAAAATTCTAATATTTTGTTCGGCTCTGGTTTCCAATAACTCTTACACTTTAATTTTGTAATATTTAACTTAATGTTTCCCATGTGAATATTATAGCACTAGTGGGTGAAACTTTAGTCACCTCACAGATTAGGCATGCAAAGGAAAACAGTTCATGTATGTAGAGGGACAGATTTCTCCCTTCACAAGTACCTTCCTCTTGTTTCCCCTGCTGATGAGATGTCAGTTTTTTACAGACTTGATGAATGGAGTTTCCTTTCTCAGGAAACAGTAGTCAGGCCTATGGAAGCATTTATGTAACAGCATACATTCCCTCCCTTCCTTATTATCCCTTCCCTTGGCAGCGCTGGACCACAGTCAGAGTCTGCCTGAAGGGAAAGAGTGTAATGCTGCTGCTGGGATATTTGTGGGAAACAAAACTTAGCAGTCCTGGTCTTAGGAGTCATGAAGCCACGACTGAGCCCTGCTTGCAGCTCTGTGGTGCTGAGTGAGAGCCCCTCTGTGCTGCTCATCCCTCCGGATCAGGAAGGCTGATGCTTTCTATGGTAGGGAAGCTTCACACACACGTGCACCACACCAGATCTCATCACGTAAAATCTCTTAAGCAGGTAAGTTTGCTCCTACCAGATTGGGTTCCAAACAGCCCAGGCCTGCCATGACTTTGAATACTGGGCACCTCCAAATCAGCCAAATCAAATTAACTGCAACATGAGCTAGATCCAGTTCCCGTTCAAAGCAGGTGCAAGAGAATGTGAGCTTCTCCACAGCATGCACTTCCCTAGATATCAAAATACTTTACAGAACCATTGAACTATCTCAGTTTTGTAGGTTGGAAAAGTGAGATGTTGACACAATTATAGCTATCAAATCATCCACTGTGTTCTGTGGCATAATTAGTCTTGGAGCCTGTGACACCAGACTCCAGGTCATACACTCAGTGTTGGACCATGGTCTTCAGCAAGTGTTTCACAGAATGTGTGTTAGCAGGTCTTGGTCTTAATTCTGTTTTCCTTTCTTATATGCAGCACATCAGTGCCTGTGCCAATACATGCCCTTTGTTCTGATCCATGTGAAGGATGGAGAGTGATCAGCCTATCTGTCTCTTTCCCCAGTAAATTTGAATTGTGGCTTAAAGAAGCTCAAAAGGAGAAATGCTCTAACCATATCTTCAACGAGGTAGACACAATTACTGCTGACTTTATTGCAATAATGTAAGTATTATTAAAGGGTTAGTCAGTGCTCTCGTGCCCAGAGACATGAACTCAGTTCTTGCTGGGATTTCAGGCTGTGGTCTGATGTATGCGTGAGAAAAGGAAATTTCAACCTCCACAACATATTGGTTTGCAAATATTGCTCCTAAGAATAAATTTCTTCCTTCCTCCTTTGGGCTCTAAGTACCTAAATCAGCTTTGTCAGGTGTAACCCAGGAGCCCAAACTTCTGATATGGTATGTCCTTGCACAGGTATGGACCTCAGCTTCCACCCAGACTGTACTCCTAGGAACATTCTTTACTGGCACTCTTAATGAGGGCTGTCTTATGGAGACCTAGATTAAGTACAACTTAGAGACAATAAAAATACAAAAGCTCAAATGTACAGACTTTGGTACAGTTATGATTAACTCATTACCTGGACAAAGCTACTGAAGGTAGGTGTTGAAATATGCACAGCAGTTTATACAAACTGATACATTGTGCATGCTAATATTTATTCTGTGATAGGATACAATGATGGTACTGAAACAAAGAGCTATAACAGCAAACCTAGAAATACCTTAAAACATTTAAAACCAAAATGGAAAATTATGTCATTGCTGAATAAATGTTTCTTGATTTTTAAATTATTCTTCCAGTGCATTTTGCTCCTTGGCAAATGTAGCCAAAGAGACAGATCCAAGAAGTTCAGGTTTCTAATAAAATAATGAGTTTTTCCACCCTCCCAGTGTTCACCAAATTACTTTTCAGGAGAATATATTCCTTGGGTGCACATAGCTAGGAAGGACTCTAAACTGATATTGCTGGTAAAGCAGAGTAAAGTGAAGGTTGTTTCATTGACTTCAATGGACACTGCAGAGTATTTCGGGTTTATCTTATCTCAGAACTTTCCATATGTGCTATTAATAGCTCTTTAATACTTGCTATTTTATTTTTGCTTTCAAAGCTTTTTGTCTGCAAGTTCTTTATTACCTGTGCATAAATCATCATTCTCTGTGGTTTTTTGTACACTTCATCACAATTCATTGATCAAATATGATTCTTTAAAGAAACCATTTCTAAAGATTTGAAAGTATGTTTCTGTCTTCTAAAAACATATGCAGCTGAGTTGAGCTGTGATGTAAGTCTGAAAATCAATACCTAAACACTTACTGACTGTGTTGCTTTTGAAGAAAAAGTAAGAGGAAGCACAGGATAAAAAAATTCTCTCTTGATATTAGGTACTTTGGTAAAATCTGAAAAATGTATTTTGAATCAGTTAAAATACTAATGTTTCACAATGCCCTAAAAGAGTTTTTAAATTATTTTTTCCCTTCAAGTTTGCTTGTAAAACCCTTCTTCTGCGTTTTCCTATTCCATCACATGTGACGTAGCATCTCCAGAGTCAGCTGATGCAGTAGTTGGTAGAAGTCTGTTGAGACTTCTTTTGTGATCTCAAGATGATGGTAGAGGAAATATTTTTCCAAGTTCAACTGCCACAGGTGAAACAAATAAAACTTGCTTTAAATGATATTTCATTTGAAACAATCCACCAATTGCAAAGAATTTCTGGGTAATGTCTCTAAAAACCAACCTATGTCTGCTAGCCCTTTATATGAAGAACCATTAAATCCCACTAACGAACATGAGAATGGTGCAGAAACTTCTGAATTGTTGACTTTGCTATAGATTTGTCAAAGGCTGTAGTGAAACAATTTTTCTGTTGTTTTCTTATTTGTCAAATAAGAAAGGAAGCTGCTAAAATACAAGCACACGCTACATATTTCTTAAATGCTAGGTAGTAAATACTGTTTAATTAAAAATTAATATCACTGTACTGATAACACAGAACAGTGATCTGCACTGAACATTTTTTTTTTCCTTCCTGAGCCAAGAAGGCCTGGGTGGATATATTATATATGTCTTGTCAAAGATATGGATAAGACAATTTGTATAACTTGTTCTCAGAAATTACAGTGATAGAAATCTCTGAGTTTCCTTAGGCAATCTTTCTCAAGTGCTTTACAGCACCAACCATCTAACATGAACCTCAATTTGCTTTAGTTTAAAACCATTTATTTCTGTGCATGATGAACTTGATAAACAGATTTTATTTTTTTTATTATTTCATGAGACTTATAAAGATACTTATATGTTGAATTGAAATTACGAAGATTGTTTATATCAATTATGACTGTCACATATCCACCTGTTTTGGTTTTTTTCTATTTGAGCAAGCTTAGGTAAAACGTTCTTTGTTAAACTTTCTATTTTATTTCCTCTATATGATTTAGTAACACAGGTTTCAGAAGGTTTTTTTTTTCTGATTAGTCTTTTTATTTCTAGAATGCAGATACATACATGTTCATTCAAAAAGATTAGTGATCTATTTTACTTGGGAGGTGATGTGTGATAATTGAACAATCCAATAGAAAGGTGTTCATAATCACAGACCAAATTCCAAAATCCTTCTCTTCTCTTCTCTTCTCTTCTCTTCTCTTCTCTTCTCTTCTCTTCTCTTCTCTTCTCTTCTCTTCTCTTCTCTTCTCTTCTCTTCTCTTCTCTTCTCTTCTCTTCTTTACACTTGAATGCTTCATTTAAGACGTTCAGAGTTACACACATCATGAAATACTGTGGTTTTGAGGAGAGGATTTCTGAAAGGGCCTCACTCCCTGATAACATTTAAAATCAGGAGTTCAATATTGACCCAGTCAATATGAGTGAGTTAATTGCTTTACAATAATGAGCAGAAAGTCCATCTGTTCCTCCTTTATGATAGGAATGATCATGTTCAGAATAAAAATACTGATGTAGTAAGAATTGGAATGCTCTTTAAAAATAGAAAGTTAAAGAAATAGACATCCCATTTAAATCCCTATGCTAAGGACTGGAACATAAGGGTTTTGTTTTGACACTTAAGATTCCCAGTACATCTCAACAAAGACTTTCTTTGAATTTATTGAAAGTAGGAGCTGGTTTGTTTGCAGTTTAGCTCTTGAGGAGGCTCACAGTGGGGCTAAGCAAACAGGACCGTAGGGGCTGACATAGACAGAGGTTCCTCCAGATGTGCCACTGCTCTTTTCTCAGAGATAAAACCCAAGAGATTACAGATTCACAGTAAACTTCCTTAAGGTGAGGCCGATGGTCTAATGACTCTTTTTTGCTTTACAAGGCCCAGGGTGTGTTTGGGAAGGGAAGCTATCAAGACAGATGATGTTTGGTGATATATTGTATTCGGTGCTCCCACGGGACAAAGAGATCCTTTGATTCCTGCTCATTTCTATCCCCTTAGTTGCATTTAAGCAGCCATGATACAAACTCATTAGAGGACCAGATGTACTTAAAACCCTTTCCAAATAATTTTGTTGTTGCTGCTACTGTATCTTAAAAGTTGGTTCTGTTCTGGGGCCCCCAAATAGTTTTTCCTGGCTGGGAAGGCTCGAGGGAAAGGTGTCTGGGTGGCCAGGGTCTCAGAGAATTGCTGGGAAAAGGAGTAGGTGGAAGTAAAACCATAGGGCTCTTTAAATGATATGATTGCCAAAGGCAGTTATCCACAGAGATGAAGAGGAATGAGGAGAGGGTGACTGCTGGCTGCCTGTGGTGCTCCTGCTGAAGAACAGCTTTTAGAGGAGTATCTGTTCACCAAATGCCTCGTGATGCTGCTGCAGCTATAGGAGGAAGCCCCAGGGGAAGCGGGCACTGCAGGAGGCATGGTGACTGGTACCCATCTTTAGTGGGGTAGCAGGATCCCCAGGTCCAACCTATGGGACCCTCCTGACTCTGGCTTCTCTCTTCCCCGTGGTAGAAGGAGAACATTTCCCACAGCTCCTTTCCGAGTGGTGTTAGTGCTGCTGGAAGCACATGGGTGTAGGAAAGAGTGGTGTGAGGGGTGACCAAGGGAAGGAAGGGGCTCTTACTGGAGGAAGGAAATGCTCTCCTTGGTGAGAATGGGCAGGATGATGAGAAGCAGAGATAGGGAATCAAGTTGGAGTGCCCACTGGGCTACCTGCTGTGAGTGGGATGGAGCAGCCCCCTCCTGCCTCCTCTGTGATCCCCTTGACCACAACTCCCTGGGCAAGTTCTCTCTAACACTTATGGCAATACGTGCAGCTATCAGTCTTTTGCCCTCTTTAATACCTCCACTGAGCAAAGTGTTGCTGTGATGGATACTGAGTATTTGTTATTGGTATTTAATTGTTTTGTGCTGATGTTGTAGAGAGAACGATATAGAAGGGAAAGTGCCTGTGTAATTTGTTTTGATCCTGTGACCTATAGCTCAACCAGCATTATACTTGTGGAGCTTTTTTGTGCCTAAGGGAACTGAGAGTGCCCATTGTTTCAATAAAATGCATGGTGATCCTTATTCTGAGCCTCTGAGGCAGGTGTGCTCAGTGTCTGTTGACACAGTGAGGTGCAGCAAAGTTTCACTGAAACACCAAGAATGAAACACCAAGGCATGGCCACTCCAAGCAGCTGTACCAACAGTCCTCTGAGGTGTATCTATTAAATCAACTTCAGTCTGGGAGTGCATGCTAATACATCCAGACACTGCCTGTCCAGTCCAGAACCTGCACAAGTGCATTTGGATAAGGCTGCATCATGCCATGAAATTACCCTCATTCTTTCACAAAGAAGAAAGATGATTGAAGAAAAGAAAAGGTTAATAAGTGGCAGAGCAAGTATTAAATAAAAGTTTGGAGAAGAAGAGAGAAATGACGACATAATAGGTAAGCAAATGAGAGAAAAGGAAAAGTTACGAAAGTATTGACATCACAGATGTCCCGCAGCTTAGACTACATCAGGAGGAATAGGACTTATGTGTGATTTCTAGGGTATGTTACATAGTATGTTAGTACATACTTATCCTAGTACATACTTATCCCACATGCATATTGCACATTATCTTGGATCACTGGGATGGTGTTTGTAGCCCAACTGTGGATGTCTCCTGGGCTCTCCTTGCCTTGTCAGCCCATATTTGAGGTTACTTCTGCATATGCTGTCCATGAACAGGTGGCAGCCTTCATCCTTTATCTCCATGCATGTGAAAAACGATTCCCTCCTTGAAATTTTGAATTTATTCACAAAGGGAACAAGAAATTAAGCAAGAAACAAGACCAGACTTCTCTACAGTTCACGAAGCTCTCTTACAAATAGAGCTGAACATAGGGGTTAGAATAACACTCACTTTCTCTGAGCAATTTGTAACATAGCAAGAGAACTTACAACATTTTAATCGGGATTATCACAGGATGTCTTGTCAGTTTTCTGGACAAACACTTTCAACTAGTGCAACATTATTTGAACACATACTGCTTATAATAATAAAAAAAAATTCTTACCAAAATGATGGTTACCATAAGCACATAGTGTGATTGCCCATCTCTAAGGAAAATTAACAATTGGACCAGATGGCTAAAAGATAAATAATAATTCAGGAATGCTGAGAAAGAAATCAAATACATTAATAATCATGCTTGAATCTTCTCCAAAGGCAAAATGATACACTGTGAATGTGTTTGTCTAATCTTCTGAAGTAATAATAATTTTCCATCCAGGCATTCTTTCTATTAACCATATGGTTTATCAGGCTTTTCTTCCCAGCAGCAGTCCCCAGTGGAGGGACTGTGTTGCAGTGCTAATACAAACCTCCTTGTCTGAGGAGAATGAGAAAACTGTATTAGAAATACTTGGAGTCAGATGCTGATAAGAATCGTCAATCACTTCCCCATCTTTAGTTCTTTGTAAATTCTTTCTTTTAAAAACTCCTTAATTGTTATGGTTACAAATATGTATCTGACTATATTGAGTGCTGGCAATTGTTACTTGGGATGAAGGCACAAAGAAATTATACTGAGTTCCTGTGAGCAGAACTATTTGCACCAAAGTATCCTTCATCTTATAATTCTTCATGTATGATAACTCTGTATGATAGATAAACCAGCCCTCTTATTAAGAAAGAACACAGGAACTCTTTTTTCCCCCCGGATTGTTAGGAACAGAATTAAGTAGTTAATTAAGTTCAATATTGGATTTATTATTTTACACAAAGTTTTATCCCTTATACTTTGATTAATGATAATTTTCCTCTTATTTTAATCTGGAAGATGAGAAACTGCTGTTGTTTTGGTACAAGCAGGATTTACTTGATTATTTCTTTTCCCTATATGTTTTTTAGCTTTGGATTTTGTGCAGAGCCTGAGGAGAAGGGCTAAGCAGGTAATGGAAACAGTTAATATTTTGTGTTCCTATGAGCAAATTAATCACAGTTACAACTAAATATGTGATGACATTTGCAAAGATGTACAGTACAGATGAATTGAACCTGAGTCATTCTCAGCAGACTTGTTCTACATGGAATATAAGTACTAAAAGAGAATACGACTTCTTTTTCCTTCTGGTGTCCCTCAAGACTCCTTGCTAAAGTCATCCCCACCATACTGTGGGCTTTATCCTGGGATGCCTAAGTGAAATTGATTATTATACTCTCTCCGTAAAAAAAGCAACTTTAAATGCAAACACAAGTAACTAAGGCCAATATTAAGCAATATTGTGATGCCAAAGCAGTGCAAAGAGGCCTCTGTGTAAATGAAAATCAGACTTTATGTTTATGTGAATTACACATCTGCAAAATATCTATAATATAGAATATAGCAGTTGTTTAATTTTTACCTAATTAGAGAGGCTTGAAAACATCTGGCATTTGACACCAATCCATTTTTTCATTGTATCCTCTCTTGGTAAGTTGGGAACGGAATATAATATATCCCACGAGATGTGCTTTAGTTTATGACAGGTGTGCATTTCCTAGCTGGTCATTCATTGTATGACACTATTTGTTTCCCACAGATACAGCTGGAAATACATTTATTTGGCAGTGAGGAATTTGCAAGGGGGAAAAAACTGGTTTAGGAGGAAACTCACATCAGAGACGTAGATATATAATGTTTGCACAGAAATTTCAATGTGGCATTTTGTAACTTTTACAGACATTTGCTTTGTCAACCAAAATACCATAAATTTAATAAAAAATTGGTGCAAAATTTCCAACATTAGTATAAAAAGTAAAATGAAATGTGTGTTGTCAAACTATAATCACTCCCGTAGCACATGTAACTTTTTATTTTAGCAGTGAGCAAGTCATTAATGTTGTGCTTTCTGCTGCTAGGAATAAGGGGATGAGTGAAGTTGGCCAACTGTTGGCTAGGGGGTGGTTTGGGCTCTGTGTGGGGTCTGTGGGCAGAGATCAGGGAGCTGAGCTTTCTCCTCCTTCCTCATCCTAAAGGATGTGGGAAGCCCTGGGACTGCATGAGAGATGGTGGGAAAAGCTTGACACGGCTCATATGGAGACTCTCATTCTCTGATGACAAAAGGAGCAGCTCTGGACGTGCTGCTCACAGCCTGTGCTTGCTTAGGAATAGCATCAGTTTCTGGCACGTGGTCCAGACTGGTGCACTCAGCAGGGCCAGCCACTGCCCTGCCCTGTACGTGCAGCAGCTCCTAGCCATGCTGGCAAACCCCTACCCTCCACAACAGCCTCCACCTATTAGCAATGGACCCAAGCTGAATTCCAAATTACACCTGGAAACAGTTTGCGAGCGTTCCCCGTAGTGTAAGTCAAAACTGCGCCAGAGGTGAATGATAGATGTGGCCAAATTGTAGTGCCTGGGAGCATCCCCTTGTGTCATTCACTGGTATAGGCATACTCCAAATGTCCCTGTAAAATTTATTGTTCTTGACTTCAGTTTCCCTAGAAAAGCCTATGAGGATATATGCAGATTTGTAAAAATTTCTAGTTTAGCTAAAATTCATGGCATAAAAAAGGCCATTTCTCTAACTCAGGATTTTTTTAAATTCTAACACTTCTGATTTTGTTGTAGCTACTTCTTTCATTTGAAAGGAAGATAATTTTTACAAAATCTTCCACAGAACTTTAGAATGCAAAATGCCATGTAGTCCCTTGCCAGATAAAAATATGTCGGACATGTGTGTGTTTTAAACCCATATGAATATATCACAAAGCATATGCACTCAGACCACAGGTACTGTGAACTTACTGTTTTGTATTGCAGGCTCTCTTCTTGTTCTCAACCAAAGGAAACAACTCTGTTTCAAGTTTTTCCCCTCAGATGAATGAAGGCAGGTGACTGATTTTCTGTACTGGATTTGACACAACACAACAACAACAATACACCTAAAAAACCCCACCAAAAACCCCCAAAAACCAACAAACAAAAAAAAAATCCATCATAGCTGTGTAATTGGGAAGGGATTCCTTTTCCCCATATGGAATATGGAAAATCTTCAGTCCTGGTGGAAACAGGCCCAGTTCAGTGCTGCTGGATATGAAGAAATGAGGTTGGTGTGAGTTTTAATACTTTTCTCTGAACTGGACATGTCTTCTTTCACTTCATTTGAAAAAAATTTAGTCTTCTGTTATTCTTCTGACGTTTTTCTTGTCCTATCATGCCCCCCTCCCCCTTCAAAAAGGCAGTCCTTGATCTGATGACATTGTCAAAATAGATTTATGGATTTGTTTACTAACCAGGATTCAGAATGGGATGAAACAAGTTTGCATTTAGGAATGGATATGACAGATGCTGCTTTCTGACAATTGATTCTTGTCATAATTTTTAAAAATAGATTGCTAATGTAAAATGATTCATAACAAAAGAAAATTGAGGGTAAAAAACCTATTTCTACACTTATATACATATATATACTTACATAAGTTCTGACAGTGGCAGCCTGGCATTTCTAAAGCTGAGAGGTGAAATGTAACTGCTCTGTGAAAAGCATTTCCTCTTTACTTTTTGGCATGTTTTCACTTATATCCAGGGTGGTCCTGAAGATTTGTGGGCTCAGCGAGAACAGGAAAAATTTCTCATCATAAATTACATTTCCCTCTTCTTTCTTTCTTTATTCTTATAGATATTTTAATTATTTTTTCTTTCTTGTTTTGTTTTTGTGCATTTTTCCACTCTCTCCTGTTGTGCTCGGGTCTGATGAGTGGCATCTCAAATGTTTGGATACAAGTATGTCCTTACCCCAAGCCCCTTCAGAAAACACACTGTTGGCATGAATTTCTTGGGCTCATGCATGGAGCAGACAGTGTCTGCTCCCAGGGGCTCCCAGCCTTGCTGGGGTTCTGCTGCTGCTTTTCCCCATTTTCTCTGCCTGCCCTGAGGGAAAGGGATGTTTTGCATTGTGCAGCCCTGCAGGAAGCCCAGGGCAGGGATGAGACTTGATTTCCCTCTGCCCCATTCCTTGCAACTCCATTGATAGCTGGTTGTTTTGCTTATTTTGTTTGATTGGTTTATCACTTCTCGGAATTGCACTTACAGCTTTAGCGTAGTTGTGTTTTCAAGTCTCTGAAACTTCTCCTAACTGCTTTTCTCAATCACTGTAATCTAATATTCCCTAGTTTTTACACTGAAAATTTCAGGCCTTGTTTCTTCCAAAATGCACATATTAATGCTATAAACCCTCCTAGACCTTAAACCCTGCTCAGTCAGTTCAGAAAATTAGCGTTTTTTAGCAATTGTGGAAAGAAAAAAATCTTGCCATTTCCATTTAATAGTATCACAGCCAAATCAAATGATGTGAGAGAGCACACTGGCATTGAAATAGCCCTTGCTGAGGAGAAGCACATTCCAGAGGAAATTGACTTTTCATGTCACCAACTTACACATATTTTGAAAATTAGTTTCTCAGCCACAGGTTTCAGAGCTGATTTATTTGTCTTTATTTTTGCTAAATTTGTTCGATTGAATTTTTAGTGAACTAACAGGTTTCCTCTGACATGGGCTGAGGAAAGGTTCATGCAAAGAATCACAGTGCAGACCAGTGTGTACATGGAGGTCAAACCAGCCTTGTGAAAAAAGGGTTGAAGGCAGTGCCAGACCAAGTCCACCAAAAACCTCAGGGATTCACCAAGCCTGAAGCTGGAAGGCGATGGTGTGCTCTGCTCTCTGTATCTCACAAGCTGCTACACTTCATCCCCTTATCCATGCTGAACACATGGCTTCCTGTTTAAATTAAACAGGCCTTCCAAAAAGGCATCCGGTTTTGATCTGAAATTAAGGAAGGTTTGCTTTGATAGCTTTATGTCGATGATTGACGAAGTCCAAACAAATGATTACTTTCAATTTAACTTTATCTGGCATCAGCTTCTGACCACCGAGGATTATGCTCTTCAATTAATGAGCCTGCTGTTTTTCTCTATGACATAACTGCATGCAGCCATGTCGTCTGTCAGTCTTCTCCTTGTTAAGCTCAGTCTTTATGTCTGCCTCTTGAAGATATTTTCTATGCCTCAGATTCTTTCTCTTGTACCTTTCACAATGTTTTCAACAGTCTTTCAGAGGTGCAAATTGTGGATTGTAGCTGGCATCTTAATATGTTACTGTGTGCCGCCTGGCAGTTCTGGCAATTAAGAAAATAGGTTCTTTGACATAACACATAAAAGTGGAATGCATTCAGTGAATTATCCCCATACACATTAATTTAAGATTATGAATCCAGTCAGTGCCTTCAAGCTGGTGACAACTTGCCTCCTGTCACATCAGTATGTATATGGCTGGTACTGGTTTTCAGGATTCTGTAACCAGTTTAGCCTATGCCAGAAGGAATTTTCTTTCATGAAGCTGCTACATGATTTAAATTAAAAATTTATGTTTGCCACATACTGTGAAATGTTCTCATCACCAGTCATAAGATGTTTGAAATTCTGCTGGCTCTCTTTTGAAGAATAAAGAAAAAAAAGAAAAAGGAAAGGTTCTTCTGGTCTAAATTGGGTTTTGTTTGTGTTTTCATTGATAAAATGCTTTAGTGAAGGAGTGAGAGGAGAAAAGCTTAGGAGAAGGTACAGATAACTCCCTAGCTGGTGGGGTGGTTTCCTCTCAGGCTGGAGACTGGTGATAATAAAGGTGTGTCATTTCCATGTTGAGGACCTTCTCTTAGCTCCGATGACTTCAGCCTTTTGGAATCTCCTCTACCTCCTGGCAGCCCAAGGGAGATAACTCAACAAAGAACTCCTTTGCCATGCTCTTCTTTCCTTAGCTGCCATGCTTTGCTTATCAGAACCATTTCACTTAAGAAAGTATGCATTCGTGGGACATAAACTTGGCAATGGTTTTGATAATTGCTGTTTGTGCTGCTCATGGTCAGTGCTTTTCCCTGTCATTAACAGTCTCCTAATCGTGTCTGGAATTTTGCAAATGTCAGGAATTTAGGCAAGATATGGCCTGGATTTTTCAGGGCAGATGCACTTTGACCCTTTTTAGGAGATGATTGAGGGGCACTGCTGGAGTTATTAGTTTTCTTTACCTTCCTCCACCCCCCTTCTCCAAATAAGCCTTCCTTAAATTATTCACTGCTAGATGTCTGCTTGCACAGCAGAACTAGGGCTAGGAGAGCATGCTAGTGACTCTTGTGAGTAATGTATTTATCCCAGCTATTAAAGTAACTGTACCTTTTTGTGAAAGAGATAGTGTAGAGGTAGGAATGACTTGTATTTCTTATGTAAGGATGGGTAGGAGACGGATTTTATCAGCAGTTCACGCCTGTCTCCCCAGACTCACTTGGAGGTTTCTCTATGTCTTTGTCAGCGTACTCTATTTTGCCTATGCCAAATTGCTCTTTCTTTGTCAGTTGCAAGTTCAAACTTCTGGTGATTCGTGTATTGCAGCTTTTGGGGGAATATTTGTAAAACTTGTTTGCTTGGGTTTTGAGTCTTTTCCATGGCTGAGGTCATGAATTCGGCAGATGTTCACAACACACATCCCATGATGAGTTCAGTGATATTACCTGGGGAGCCACAGGGGTGGTGTCTGACATGTTTAGAATAATTTGTACCTAAAAACTAGGGAAACGTATTCAGGATATTTGTGTCCTAACATATTAGGCCCATTACTTCCTAAATTATGAAACAACTCAGATTGTAAGTTTAGCGATTAAGACACTATTTCTATCGTGTCTAGTTAGACATGGCTTCTCAAAATGTGCTTGATGTGGCTGAGCAAATCTCAGTCCATAACATTATTTCTGAATTTTCATTAATACTTAGTTTCAGTTTCACTGATCTGATTTGCTAGGGGGCTGATGTGTGAAGTGACCCTGATTCTGCAGAGGCTGGAGAAACACAGGACGTGCCTAGTACTCCCAATTTCCTTGTACTTCTGAATGATCTTTGTGTCCTCTACCTTTCACCTTGTGGCTTGCAACATGAGAGCTAAAAGAAACTTATTTTTTTATTGAAGTCATATATTAGTGTCACTTTGTAGTTTTCTTCTGTGCAATGATTATTGAAACTAAAGTGATTAAATTGGTATAACCTTGTGCTGTCCTCATTTGGCATAGGAGTGATCTGAATGGGTTATCTGTAAGTGCTGAGTAATCCTTGCCTCAAACTGGGATTATATAGCTGGTAATAAACAGCATCATAAAACTGACATCACTCAGCCGATGTTTTTCTTTAGACTTAAATGATGGTTTGTGTGCACTTTAAAGAGAAAATTTCTCCCATTAGAAAGGCTGGGGAAAGCCACCTGGAAAGTACACTCATGTGCAAGTGCAAGCTTAGAGCCTAGGGTGGTCAAATAACTTAAAAAGACAGAGAGAGAAATAGAGTAGAAAAAATAAATGTGTGTAATTCCTCTGTCTTGCACATTTTGCAAGCAATAGCCGGAGAGATGGCTTTGACTTTAAAGTAAGGTTCACTTATAGCACCATGGATTTATCTTGCCTGATAGTTAATACTGTTAATATTTATGAAGAGTGGGTTGCTTACCCAGAACATTTGTTTCCTTTCTAAATAAATCATAGTGCTAAAGAGACAACCTTTCAACATGCAAAATGATGGTGTGTTGTTCATACAATACAATTTCTTTTTTTCTTTTCCATAGCTGAAAAGCAAATGTATTTTCAGTTTGACTCTGATCTCAACTTTTGAAATCTTAGAATCAACTTTGTTATGCTAAACACAATTTAAATATTTCATATGTAATATTTAATCTGGTTAAATTCTGGTAGCAGGCAGTCACAAATTACTCTACATATGTACATAAAGAACAGTGAAATACTTTGCCCAAAGTCATTAAGTAAAAAAGAATAGTGCAATATTTTGCCCAAAGTCATTAAGTAATAAGCTATTGGCAAATCTCAGACACTTAGATTTATTATCTAGTCCCTCGCACCTAGACCCAGTTGCTCATTGACTGATGTTACAAATTATACACCTCTCTGGGAAAGCTTTTTGTGAACTTCCTCTCTGAGAGCCAGACTGAAAGCTGAAAAGGACGTTTTCTATTTACATGCAAACAAGTACAAAAAGTATTAAAAAAGCAGACCATGGGTTGCATCTTTGGAATTTCATGCAGCTCACTGAGATCTCAGAAAACAGAACTTTAATGGAGGGTTTACTGCTGTATAGCCTCAGGAGTGAAAACCCAAGCACTCCATAGCTAGCTCTAATAGTTTTCCCTTTTAAGATATTGACTAGTTTATTTATAGTTACTTTGCTTTTTGTAACAGTGGTAATGTCAATGACAAATGAATGTTGTGAGAAAATCCTATTGTTTTTAGAACTTTTAAAAGATAGGCTTTATATGCAGTGATTAGTTATATATAGCAAGATGCTATGTATTGGGAGAATTTACTTTTCATAAACATTTTTAATGTTTTTAATACATTAAGAATGAATGTTTTTGGTTTTGCATCCAGTTTAGACTGCAAATGGCAAGTTTTCAGTTACATTTGGTTTTTTCAGTTACATTTGTATGTAACTGAATGTAATAGAAAAAATGAGAGCAGAGGAGAAAGATGAAGGAATGACAGCAGCAACTGTTGGGTGGAAAGGAACAAACCTAAATTAACTGGAAAATGGTATCTATCCATATATATAGATATATATTTATATATATCTATATATATGTCTATCTATCTGAGAACTATATACTCTTCATAAGCACAGTATAAGTCAGAAGAGAAAGATGTCAGAGGTTAAATGAAATTAATTTGCAGGCTATATCTGGGCAATATACCATTGTTTCCCTGTTCTTTTCCTAGATGAAGATCTACCTACTAAAAGTAAACACATCTTTTATGGGAGAGACAGCAAGGTTGTCTTGTATAGTCTGCAGCATCTGGGTAGTGTGCACTCTTCCCTTGTGCTTGGCCTGCTTGCAGCTACACATATTCCAGCTTTCTCCTTTGCTGGAAAACCAATGTTTGCTTTGGATGGAACTCAGGACAGGGAACTGTGTGTACAGGCATGAATTATAGGAATCACGTTCATAAACTTGCCTGTTAGAAAATTAAACACAGGATTCAATTTTGCAAAGCTGCTATTTCCTCCACACCTATTTTCTTATTGCAAGAGATTTGTACCAATTTTCTGTGGATTAATAGTGGTCAGTCCACACTTAACAGCAATATGATAAGTCAGACCTTTTAAAGAGGTCCTTGTTTGTTTCCATAGCTTCAACAGTGGCTCCTATAATTCTCTGAAATTAAGCAAAAACAGCTATCTCATGCTGGAATTTCACTGCAAAATTTGCTGATGCTTGAACACAGAAAATCTGAACACAGAAACTGTTCTAGGACGGTGGACAGGATGGAGTTACACCAAATACCATCTCAAATGGGAAGGGCAGCAGTGGGGTCTGGGGCTTGTGCTCCTGCAGAGAACTGCATTCATGGCTATGTGGGGAGGCTTGGAGCACTGCAGAATGAAGAAGAGCTAATGCTGTGTTTGGCCACAGGATAAGTTGTCAGCACATCCCTGGCCAGCTCAAGCTTGTGCACAGATGTGTTCTGTGCGACTTTCTTAGGTTAATAAAGGAAAAGGGCAAACACTGGGGGCTTTGGATGAGTGTGGCTTAAACCCTTAAAGGAAAGCTGCTGGCAACTCATGGTTTACTTTGGACATCTTCTCTAATGGAAAGAGGCAAAGATCTTTAATTTCTCAATTCTTCTAGTGCATAGTAAAGAGGTGGTTGTTAGCAGGATGCACTTCAGCCTGCAATGTTATCTGGTGTGCTGCAGTCTCTTCTATAACAGGTTACTGTAGAAAAGTTGATATGTGAACTGAGGAAAACATGTCCTATGGTACTAAAACTAAGCATGTCAGCCCTCACTTTTGTAATGTAATCCATTTGTCACTGTAAATAAGGAAGGAATAAATTTAGATTTAAAAATATCCACAAAACTGACTTTTTCTTCCTTTCCTATACTCTTTGAATCAAATCTAGTCACACAGATGTGTAATTCATCTTCTTTTTAATCAAGACCAAATTATAAAATGAAAGTCAAGGTATTAAGCTCTTTTCTCAAACTACTGAGATGATTAGACTCCAATTTGATGTTCTAATTTCCTACCACAGGAGTTTTACTGTTTGCCTTAGGACGAATGCCTTAAGAGAGTTAGATCTGTAATTCCCTAGACTCTCATAACACATTCACAAGTCTGAATAAACCCAGACACTATACCAGCTTCCAACTTCTGCTTTTGACATCTATTTTTAGACTGTCATATTTCTGCCTTTGAACACTATCCCAGTTGGGATGCAGACTGAAAAAGCTGAAGCTGCTAATCAGCATTTTGCCTCACGTGAGTGCAGATGAGCCATCCACAGTTTGTGGTTTTGTGCATCCCTGGGGATGGAGCCTGAGGTTGGTGTGCAGTGCTCATTGTCAGCCTTTCCCAGAGATCCATTTCTCTCAGACAGGATGGCACCATATCTGCCAGCACTGTCACGCCCAGCATCTTGTGTCTTGTCCACCCATGGGAGGTGTGTGAGTTGCACCTCCCTTGACAGATATTCTCACCATCTCCCCTGAGTCACTGTTGCCAGCTCGGTCCATTTTGTTGAAGTTTAAGGCTGAGACCCTTTATTTGGAATGAGTGATGGTTGTAAACACCTTTCAGCACTTCCTAGATCTAGTAATTTTGTTCAGTTTGTTTCCTGCATTACACCACAGAGTCTCAAGCCACCTTTACGCCTCGTCATCAAAAAGTGAAATCTTACCAGGAAGGGGGTGGCTTTCCCTTTTCACCACTCTCTCAAAATATAACCACTGTTTGCCTGCCCCATCTGTATGGCTATCTGACAAAAAAAAGATGCTGGACTTCATTGAGCCCTTGGAGAAATGCTGACCTTCCACACCCTGGGAAGGCAGAGAGTCAACGTAAAACTGGATCAACTATTTAGTACTAAATGAACTATTGACATCTCCCTGTGCTCATACACACACACAGACAGAGCCAGAGGACATTATGTAGCAGAATTCTTACAGTTCCAGTGCTTGTGGGGAAAGTCACAAGTCCCATGACTCACAGCAGAGTAGCAGATCTCCTTAGGACTGCAGGCCTTGGAAGGTGACCAGTCTACTCCAGGAGCAAAGCAGCCAAATTCACTACTGAGTGTATTGTTTCCTATTTGGAACAAGCTGGGTCAATGGTGGACTAGGGAATCATGAACCATAACCCACTGCACATCCTTTAGGTACTGATCCTTTCAGGATAACCACCATGCTTAGTCACTCTGCTGAATCTGCACTTGGACTGAAATAGCAGAGATCTATGGGTCCACACCAAAATTCACTGCAAGTCCCAGGTCAGAAGTGAAGTAAAGCCTCAGGATTGAGCTGATTTAGCTGATGGTGTGGTGGTGAGCTCCTTAATGGAGAAAAGAGCACAGGGCCAGGTAGGCAAGTTACAACGGGTCACTGAGTTATGCGAAATATTGGCAATCTGTCTCATCACATCTTAGGCACTATGTTGAAATTATCAAAGACCTTTATAGAGGGGTGTAGATGCTTGTAGACATAAAGTATATTGCTGCATTTGTGAAGAGAGGCAACCTTGCATGGCACGAGACAAATGCTGACTGTGTGCTGGTGTGTGTGCTCAGCAAAAAGCTAAGATTCCTTCAGGGTTTTAGGGGATGGATCCATTCCCCAGTGCTTTTAACAATAGTATGGTAACAAAGGGAAGAAAAAAGAAAAATAAGAGGCTTAAATCTGTCATTTACAGACTAGAAGCACACAGATTTTCCCATAAGGCTTTCACGTCTTTATTCAAATTTCATATCAGCCAAACTAAATTAAACAAAAAGGAAATAAAGTTTCAAATGAAGCCTTCTTGCAGTAGTTTATGCTGAATATTCTTCTGAATGGAAAGACCTTTCCTCTCTGCTGTTGTAATTTAGCATGGGAAAATCTGATTTTCCTGCATATAGTTCTGTAAATAAATGGGGTAGTCTGTAGCTAGGAATCTTCCAATGGAACTTTGCAGCAAAACAAATCACTAAACCAGTATATCCAGAATATTTGTTCTGGCAACAATATTGACTTGACTAAAGCCCACTACATTTCCTTAGATTTCTAAGGAAACTATTTCTATGCTTCTGTTAGTTTTGTTCTAATATACACATAGGTATTTTGAGCAGATATCTGAGGATTTTTACCCATTGCTCAGCAAAAGTAATTTCTTCAGTGATAATGTTAGTGGTGTCCCTGACAAAGTAATTTTCTCTGAGCTGCAATATATGTGATCCATGAAAATTCTTTTGGTCCATCACTATCCAAATTAGGTACTGAATAATGCATATTTATAAACAATGCATATAGATTAGGAAGGCATTTAAAAGTCTTTCAGAGGCCAGACAAAAAGTCTTTTTCTCATTAATGTGTTGAAATGAAGTTGTTAGTAACTTCAGATGTAATAGGGTTATGATGACACAGAGCACAGAAGCAAGGAATAAAAATGAAATGAAACTGCCAGTAAAAGCTCTAATTTTGATATTTGCAAGTATACTCTCATTTGACATGCACAGAAAATATGATGATGGTAATATTTGTTGTGCAGTACTATAATAATTTCCACTCATCTCTGTGGTAGTTTCTCCTTTTTTTCTTCCATCTGTCTCCTGACAGACTGAAGAGGAAATGTAGCAACATCTTAAATATTTCAGCATAATGAAATAATACTATGATTTCAAAATTGAAACTCATGTGGTTTTGAATTTGGAAAACCTGGAAACCCAGAACTCTAGTTTATGAATTTTTTTATATGCTACACTGAGTTAATATTGAAGCTTCTATTTCACTTTAATATTATATTTCACTGATTAAGGGATTCCTTTACTTGATACGTTGAAGAAGGGAAAAATTAAATTAGCTCATTGAATTGATGAGTACCTATCATGATGCCAGTGCTCCTGGTTTTTCTAGCTTACTTTTTCATTGACTGTAAAGTGGATATTGAAGAATTTTTCAAATGTTGATAGCCAAAACCTTGCTTGAGTGAGGTTTCTTCCTGCAGAGCCCCATTTTGAGAGGCTGGGTTTTGTGACAAGCTGATTTTGAGGAAACTCACTTTTGATGGGCACTTCAGATATTACAAACCAAATGAGTTTTCTTCTGTTAGTATCCTACTAATATTTCAAAGCTGCATCTAACTTTTCTGCTGGGGCATACCATGTATGCCCTGTGGTTCTGGTCCATGCATCACTTGCGTCTTGCCTGACCTCTGTATTTGGATTTCGTTTCTGTGGAAAGTGGGGAATGATGTGTATTCAGGTTCTGTCCTTATAAAAAATAGACTGGGCCAGAGAGACAATTGTAAAGCAGGGAAACATTCTCAAATTCCCTGATCAGATGTAACCTAAGACCTCACCTATGAGAGCAAGTATTTCTCACACACAAATACAACTCTTTGATATGAGGTCATTTATGAGCAGCAGTGGATTATACTGTCTGACATTTCTATCTTTTTTGTGCATTGTTAGGAATCCTGAGATAATAGTTCCTTTAAACTACCCCAAATTGCCTACTGTTCTTCATATTTAAGTGGCTAAAGTGATCATAGCTTTTTATATGTCACATTACTTGTCTGAAATGAAATAAAATTAAACTAAAGCTGCTTTTCCAGCTTCTAAATCATGGCATGTCTAACTCATGTCCACTTCCTGGTAAAACATTGGTAATTTTATTAAAAATTATGATGTAAATAGGCTGAATGAAAACAGCAGATTATATGTTCTTGTAAAGTTTTCCAAGAGGCCAGAATCCTGTGCCTATGAAGATAGCACCCTTAATGTTACTGCAGGCATTACAAAACCAGCATAGTTTTTCACCGCACTTATAACTCTATTGCCTGTTTTCTCTTGCTAGGAATCAAAAGGTCACCTGAACTTCTTGAGCCTCTTAGGCCAGGGTGGAAAAGTTATGGCAATTTTTGTAGTTCAGAACAGATTATGGTTTTACAAGACATTATAGTTTACAGAGAAATGTCATGCCAAAGATCATGTGGCCCTTAACCTCTCAACTCAAATCAGTAAATTCCCATTAAAGCTGAATTATTTGGAATAGGCTAGAATCTAGAATGAGAATTTAATTGCCTTTCCTCTGCTGTGAGATACATAAATGCTAACATGCTTCCAGTAAGAGTGTATATTAGAAAAAAACCACTATTTTAATACTTTGCTGGAATTTTTTTTTTTTTATTTTTACTGCATAGCTTTTTATTGTTGGGTTTCCCAGTGAGTGAAATCCTGGATGATTCTGCGATTTAAACTAGTGGAAATTCTCTGTGACATCTGTGAATTTATTGCTTGTGGAACAATTTTGTCAAATTTACTATTTAGTTGGAATTAAAAAGTTAAAATTGTGTGTAGTGTTACTTTAATTTATTTGGTATAGAACATGAGAAGACCACCAGGGGAGCATAATTCTGCTAAGTCCCAAGTAGCTAAAGAGGACAGCAGACCATTCACCCAATTCTGCACACCCAAAATGATAAGTCATCATCCCACCCTTTCAACCATACATCCTATTGACTAATTTAAGGTATAAATTTGTACCCTGAAATCTTCATCTTACAGTACCCCTATGACCTGTGAGACTTCTACAGTCTATGACACCACTATTTTTCTTACTCCTCACTAGCTGTCTGTCAGCCAACATATGCTGACTTGCATGGAGAGTCTCAGTCCCTGTTGGATTCCCTTACATTTCAGGTGCTTCAATTAAACCAATAATTCAGATGCCTCTTGTTCTCACTTGCCAAGTAGAGTTTGAAATGAATCTTGGTGGACAATTGAAACATAATCTGTGAAAAATCCCCATCCAGTACCTGCCTAGTCCATCTTAAGCCTAAATGCAATGCACGTTTTCTCTTGCTGTCTTTCCCTGAGAAACTCAATTGAATCTTTCATACCTAATCCTGCTTAAAATTCAGAATCTTAAAATACTAAGCTACATGGCACCTGATGGCCCCCAGGTGTTTTAGAAGAATCTCTTGCTGCTGCCACGAGGGTGGAGCACTGCACAAAAATTGCAGTTGTAGCCAGCTTTTGAACATTGGGCTGACAGGGTGGGCAATGTCTCTTTCAGGCAGTGGTCAGACTTTACACCTGGAAAATGACCTGTACTCTGGAGTCCTGCCTCTGCCAAGACAGTATCCAATCTATAGATGCTCTCTTGGGGATAACCTGGGACTGAATGGGAAGTCAGTCATGTGGGCAGGCAGCGAAAGCCAGCACTGCCTCTGCTGCTGAGTAGCCATGGTGACTCTTTCAGTCCTTGCTTAGAACTATTTTCTTGGAGGCAGAAGAGGGAAAAGAGGCTGTTAAGACAGGTTAATTGTGCAGCTCTCCTGCCTTTGCTATCTGGTTTCCATTATTCAAAAAGATCTTGGCCTCTGTGCCTAGCACTGCATAGACTGTAAGGACAAAGTTTATGAACTCAACGAGGCTGGTACAGAAACATTTTATGGTCATCAGTTTGCTTGGTTATATTTGAGTGGCTTGTTACACAGAATATTTCATTTTGGTCTCAGCCTCTGGTATCTTTTTGTTCCAGGGATCCTTTAAGGTCAGGGGCAGCCTGTGTCCAAGCTTTGGACTTTCAGTGACTTATTGGAGATGAATTCCTTGAGTGGTTAGGACTCCACAGCAATTAACTGGTAGATACAAAACTGGGTTATGCTTTCCATTGAAGCCACTCTGGTGTATCCCAATAGATGCTGTTTATGACTGACCCAGCCTGTTAGGACTCACTTCCTTCAAAATTTTCTTTCCAGAAGCCCAGGGTATATGAGCAGGATCAAGTAAACTAATATTGTACTTTTCAGTGATGAAAATGTGCAACATGATTGTCTCAAAATCATGGGCAATCATGTGGGTAAAATTGGGAAAACATTATGTCTCCAAACAGTCTTAACATAAGTTTCAGCAGGAGTTCCTTAAAAGTAGTGTCAATCATATCTTAAATGTAAATATTTAATTTTAAAAATAAATGCATCTTGGTTCTCTTAATTCTGTTTTCAGTGATGGTTAGGTACACAGGATTAACTTGTTTGACTAATTTCCCTCTTACAATGGTATAATCTAATCCAGGTAAAGACACACAACTGTTCAAAGCTTTTAACATTTGCTTTCAATGTTAACTCTCCAGCCATGGTTAGAAAAAGAATTCTTTCAGAAATATGATCTGCATTGCTTCCTTTTGTTTTTGGCTTCTTTCAGCTGTCTTCCAAACCTTCAGTAATAGCATTCCTCTATTATATATATTTGCTTGCACAAATTCTAGCTAAAGAATGCAAGCAAGAAAGCAAGCTGTCTTCTGAATCAGCAGATATTTGAACTGAATGGACCAAAAATACCATTAAATATTAATTTAATGTTAATATTGTTAATTAAGACCGTCAAACTTCTGCAGTTGTCTTTGTATCAAAAATATAGTTCTGTTTCGTTAATTATAGTTAGGAATAACCTTCAGGAATAAGAAAAAAGTAAATTATGCCCTCCTAGTGGTATGGTTTACTTTGTTTAACGTAGGAAGGTAGCCTTAGTGTTTTGCCTCATCTCTCTGTAAAGGAAATATTTTTCAGTCAAACCCCCCTTTATACCAGTTACACTAACAACCTCACACATTATTTCAAGCTTAAGCAGGATAGAACGGTGCATTAAATGCATCACAGCTGTTACATATACCCTTGAGTTTTGATTTTACTTCTGTCACGGTAAAAATAGATTTTTATAAATGGATGTTTCATGCTTTTCACTCTAATGTATGACATACAGTGAGACTCACATTTCCATTAAATAATGGTTTAGCCACTGTGAATCCCTATCACAGCTGTTGAACAGTGACTCCAGAGCAGATGACTTAATGACAACAAAAATTCAGTGGAAGCTTCAGATTCAAACTGAATCCTTGTTCAGAGGCTTCTAAAACAAACTTTCGAGTTTTTCATCAAAAAATACAGCATTTTGGTGTTCTAAATTTTTGTCTTATATGCAAATGATAAATATCAACCTAAATAGGCTTTGGGAAGAGGGCATTTTAAAATGATGTTACCATGTGTAGCTGTTCTTAGGAGACAAAAATAAAGTACAAGCCACAAGCTTAAAGGCTTGCCAATTTATTCTGAAATAACTAAATCCAAGGGACATAAGAAAATGAGAGATAAATTTGTTTCAAGAAAACGTGAATGACAAAACACTTGAAGATAAATTTGTATTATATAGTTTCTTTCTGCTAGCGATTCTGGTTTGTTTTCTCCTTGAATTGTGTGGCCACAGGGCAATAAATTAAAAAATACCTTTAGACATCTCTTCAGAAAACTCTTTATGTAACTCTTTATTCTTTCTCCCCTCCTTTTAAATTTTATTTTTGAGAAGAAGAACAATAAAGTCCTTTAGTAAAGCTATGAACTAGGTCCATTTCTAAAGATTAAGTGTAGCAGGTTACGACATCTATAGCTAACAGAAATGTCGATTAAGTAAGACAAAAATAGTTCATGTTCAAGTAGTAACTTGTTTTATGGTTATTGTTGGGTTTTTTTCTTTCTTTCTTATTATGGTCTTGCAAAAATAAAAAACCCCAAATTGGATTAATCTTTTTTTTTTTTTTGAAAATGCTAACAGTTGAAAGTTAGCAAAACATCTGGAAAACCTGTATTGCACTCAATGTCAGAAGGTACCTCTTGCCATCTTTGAAATTATTTTTTCTTATCGATTATAAGGATGAAAATTTTCTATGTTTGTATAAAAAGGTACTTGAAAATATTGATGTGCATAATAAAGGTCTGATTTCCTTATGTTTGCTTGTATATTGAGGATTTATTTTCTCTTGTGTTTTGTTCTTCCAATACTAGAGGGAATTTTTTGAAGGTTGGAGTATTATTCAACATAAGCTGACATTTGAGAGTTCATGAAAAATAATTTAAAAACCTTAAACCAGAAATAAACTCCCAGCTGTCTAGGAAGAAATGTTGCCACCCATCTGTACTATCCTGAAGTTCTCTTTTATAAGTACACTTTCTTCATTTCTTTATTCTAAAGCACAGAAGGTCCTGTCAATTCAGGTGTTACATTTTAACATAGCCACTTGTACCACATCTGTGTATAACAACAGAAAAGAAATGTAAGCTGTAATTTTAAAGACAATGGATCTATCAATTAGTATAAAGTTAAACATGCATCTAATATTTTGGAGTAATAACTTTAAAGGAAAATATTTCCTTGGAAGGCATGCTATTGTAGGAGCTAATATCGTAACATCATATCAAATTGCTTCTCATTGCTTCTGAAACCCTCTGCTGTTAGTAATCTGTGCTTCATCAGGAAGGAGAATGTGTTCTCTCCAGAAGAGGAGAAAGGTCACATAAAATCCAGGATTTCACAATGTGCTTTTTTTTTTGTTTTGTTTTGTTTTGTTTTGTTTTGTTTTGTTTATTTCAGAAGCTGAAGTATCTTATTTTCTGTTCTAGGAAATGTGCCAATCTAACACTTCAAGTGACTAAGTATTTCTCATATGTCCCAAGGCTAAGCTCTGGAGAGGAAGGTTATGAAAGAGGTAATGGAGTAATATCTTGAATTCAAAGAGCAGGATTTTGTGCAAGATTTTAAAAGGCTTACAGTGCTTATTGCTATTATGATGAGTATCTCAGTTGTATCTAAAATGATATCCCAGAAAAAAGTACCATTGTTAAAGGCTGTACAAACTTATAGGGTGAGGGAGTTTGAGAAGAGTTGAAAACAGTCATGTGGATATAGTTATTCCAGCAAGTAGATGAGGAATATAGCAGAGATGAAGTAGTTGAGATATAAACTTTTTAGATTAAAAATGCACTTTAAAAAATATTTTGTGAGAATATGTACTTGTAGCCAAACATTACATCCTAGAGAGTTGCTTTCAAAGTTCTAATATTTTCAAATAATTACACTACAAATATATATTTGTCTTTTCCACCAGCAGCTATGTCTTGATAAATCGAGCTTTGACAAATATTATGAAAACTTTGGAAAGATAACTGAGAAAAAAACCCATCTTTTTTGAAAAAATAAAACAAGTTTATATTTAATGATAATAACTTTTCATCAGTCACTAGATGTTTGAGTTAATTCAGGCCTTGGATTTAAACAGCTCACATGCCTGAAAGTCAGACCTAGATCTGACAGATACATGTGGAGCTGTGAGAGCTTCTTGAAACACACAGGAGAATGTACAAAAACATAAAGAAGAGCACTAATCCTGTGCAGTGCTCTGTATATCCACCACTCCTACACTTTCTCACTCTATCATAAGTAAGAATTAAGTCAGTAGAATTAAATTAATTTCTTAAAAACTTTTAATGAAGAAAAAGAATTTTGGGGTTTTCTTTTGTTTTCTATCATTTTTTTCCTGCTTCAAATCTTAAAATGTTTGACCTGGGACTTAATTTCTATGCTGTTCACATGTAACAAAAAAGGCCTTCCAGAATAACCATCCCTCTCTGGCATTTCATGTGACAGGAGGGAAAGAAAAGACCCTCTATACAATGCTGAGCTTAAAAATAAACTTTTTGGGTTTGCAAATAAGTGAAAGCACAATGGAATCCTGTGTTTCAATCTCGTGTGTGTATTCATCATGGATGCCTAATTATGAAGCATAGAACTGAAGCTGAACTGTGTACCCTGGTTACAGGACCCAGGGGATGACTGGATTCACGGGTTGTAACTTGCTCCTCAGGGGCCAATTAAAAGCACACCAGGTAAAGTTAAATAAAAAAATATATACTGTATACTACAGATTTTACTCATTGCTGAAAACTGGCATCAAGAGAACCCTGGTAAACTGCACTTTTAATTAACTGCTTTATATGAAACCTTTAGCACTACCTGTAAATTCCCATTTGTGTCACCATTTATTGTCAGAAACACAACTGGAGGAAACTTTTAGATACATAGTTCTTCTGCTACCCTTGTGAAAGAAGAAGTATGATCTTGGCTAAGAAATGGTCTCTGGACTCTTGCACCCCTACACGAAAGTATTCCTTTCTCTGCTGATGTACATGTAGAGCACTGTGTGAAGGAATTTTAGATTCTGTTTATGTCAGTAATTTAATCTCAGAGTCATAAGAGTGTGTTTATTTTAGCTCCACTGGTGATGAATTCTTTCTGCTTTCAGATAAATCATAGTTAAGAGAGTTGTTGAATAATTCATCAATATAATTTTGAATACTTTAGTGTATCGGATCTCAGAAAATATAACTAGAAAATGAACAGGAAAAGCATAAAGCACCCATAATGTATGGCAAATGTTTGTGCATGAAAAATATGGGCTTTGTATGTTTTTTCATTTTTATCTAGTGTTACACTGGTGCGGTTGCTTGAGTTTAATAGGAGTAGCTCCCAGTCTGCAATGACTCAAATTGTAAAAGAAACAGAATATGATCTGATATGCCTGGGTGAAATGGAAAACTCAGGAGTAGATATACCCACTGCAGTAATGTGTTGGCTCATGTTTAAACATAAATGTCTGTATCAATAAGCCAACAGCCATTAATAAACAGCTGCTAACCCTGCTGGAGATTTTATCATATGCATGAGTACTTCTTGCTAATGAGAAAATGCTTCGTTTATCAAAGTAACATTGGTTTCATAGAGATGTAATTCAAAGTTTCTTGTGCTGTACTGGGAATACCAAAGGAAGTAAAGACTGAATTAATTGGTATAAGTGTACTGGAACAGATTTAGGAAAAATAATTTGTGAAGAAAGCTGCACTCTAGTAAGACTGGAAAAGTCTTTAGCTGAGAAACATTGTTTGTGGAGGTTTTGCTAACAAACTTGTGGGAAAACCCAACAAATATTCAAGGCAAAGAAAGGTCAAGAACTCTGAATATCTGGAAACTCCTATCATTTACACTTTTGGTCAATAAAAATAGTCTGAACTACACATTTAAATATACTCTGCAGGTAACTGGAAAAAACAAGTATTCCCAAAGGTCCCTACACTTTATCTTGGACATAGAAGTTTCATGCAAGTGATATGAACTACTGTCTGCAAATTCTTCTATCTCTCTGATGCGTAGCAGAGTTGCTTCCATGAGGGTCCCACATCCCTGCAGCACATACATACATTTGTTATTTATGAACAGAAACTAACTTAGTATGCCACAAAGCACATGAGAGACAAGTATCAAAGAATTTGAAAGCAATGAGTAAATTAATACGAAGATATCAAAATTACATTAATATTAAATGAACTTCCAAGAGTCCCAATTTGCAAATATTAAGCTGTGTTGATTGTTGCATATAAGACGTTCATTAGAGGCTTTTTTATTTTTCCAACAGAACAAAGCAGCTGTATATGAATGATGTCTCCCTTTAAGGCCTTTCTGATGCTCTGAGACATCTGGACACTCACGAAAATTCCTGAGCCTATAAACTTACAGAAACTGTTTTGTGAGGGTCAAGATGAAAACTTATCCCTAGAAACTGGGGTGAATCTGAAAATCACAGACGATGCAATTAATTTTTAAAAGGTTAATTTTTCTTGTTTGTTTTTATTTAACTGTTACTTCAGTTTGTTGGCAGAACTCTGTTTAAAATTTGGAAAATAAACATAGATGTAGAAACTATTAACCAGCCTTTGTTTTTTTGTAGCAAAATTGGAAATACATGAATATGTGAAGATTTGAAATAATTTTGTGGGAGTCAGTAGTTGCTGTAATGCCCTAATTCTTTATTAGAGCCTGCATCTGGCATTTTGCTATGTTTGTTATATTCATTCTTGACTTGAAGTCTATCAACCCTAAAGCTTTTGAAAAGGAGTGTTGAGTTTGGAAAGGGTCTTTATTAAAGAAAGTTTCATCAAGGACTTACAGAAGCTTGTGGAATAATGAGACTTGATCTTTGCAAAAGTCAGACAAGCTTGGGCTAGAAGTACAGGACAATTATTATCTCTATCAAATCACAATGACTGCTGAGGATACCCATTAAACTGCATGTAATTGCCAATCCTTAAATATTTTTTTCATGTGTAAAGGAACAATAGGGGGTTTATATGAGCTATAAATTCTGAGTAAGAAAGCCTCTTCTAAAAGTGGCTCATACTCAGAGCAGTGCAAAAAAAGAAAGGAATGTGTCTCATGAGCAGACTGAACAGAACAGTAGTTTGACAAACATCATGGGAACATAACCATGTTATTTATTAGCTAAGTTTGCCTAAGAAATTTAATATTAAGGTAGTGATTCCACAACTATGATCCTGAGACAATTCACCATTTCCAAGGGAGTTGGAAATGGCCTCTACATAGAATCATATCAAATATTGACATTTATGGCATCATTCTGGCAAATCAAGGGTGCAAAAGTTCCAGGTAATTTGTCATAAATTCTTCAGGCTGAGGATTTACAGATCTGAGGATGTGCTAGAAGAGAGGCTCCTGGCTGGGGTGGGAGTGCTGTGGTCTCATTGGAATGCCCCCATGCCCCAGTGCACGTCCCTTGCCCTGGGCACACAGATGTTGTGTGCTACGAGGTCTCTGGGCTTGGTGCCCCCAGCAGGGGATCAGCCAGAGAGAAAGGCAGAAGGGTCTGGTGGGACAAGGGGCAGTTCAAGAGGACAGAACCACCCTTACATGTTGTGTGTCTGCTCCATCAGTGCCTGGTGTTTCCTCCCTGAGCTTCTGCACATCTGCCAGGCACACTGGTCTCATCCTCTCCACTTTTAGTGTAAGACCAATGCTATCTGGTATATGAGTTCCAAAGAAGCTCCAGAATGATTTGTTTTTCCTTTTTTGTGGGTTGTGTATACCTACTCACTGAACTACTGTACATCATAGTCCTGGAAAAAAAGATGAGAAATACCAGATAATTTCTGTTAAGTCTTACTGTTTGGTTCCCTATTAGTTTACATCTAAATTCTCTCTCAAGCATCTCATGCTATCCTTCTGTGAATTTAGACCAAACATGCAATGTTGAAAAAGACTTCTTTTTACTGCAAAGCAGACTTCCAGGAAGATATGGAAAATATTGTACCTCATTTAGTCAAATAACCCTATAAGCATAAATATATAGACTTCTATGCAGTCTAGCACATACCTGAAAATGAATTTGAGTTAACCAACATGAAATGCCAAATATCTGTAAAATTTTTACCAATATTATAAAAAATAGGAATGTAGTGGTACTCTTTATGTTTTATACATGACTTAAAAAAAATGCTAAAATAACTGCTTTTCTAGCAGCATTGATATCTAAACATGGATTGCTTTAGGATAATGTGGCCAGAGAGACATCTAGTGAATTAGCTTGGAGAATTATTTCTCACAAGTTTGAGTTTTGCCCTGTTCTCAGGGTGATAAGGAGAAAGTTCCCAAGGTGATAAACATGGTCAAAAACAGGTTGGAATTCGGAAAAACAAGTTGGAAAAATAAGAAGGAATTCACAACAAGGACAGACACCTGGTGTCTTTTCCGTGGGACACACCCTGGGAGATGTTTATCCCTGTGGACCAATGAACTACGGTTCTGTTCCGTGCATCAGAACATGCTTTAAATATGGACTCTCAGTGACACAGGGGCCTGAAAACCCCAAATAATAGCTGCTAGGAGATACTCATCAGAGGACAAATGGTCTGAGACAAGGCTGCTCATGGCTGCCCTGTCAATACAGGCAATGTCTTTTTAATAACAAAATCCAACTAGGGAGATAAGTTATATTTACCTTTAAATGAGCTTTTCTAATGAAAGCAAACATTTAAAGGGGTAAATCTGGTTTAATGATTTTTTGGAAAATAGGATGATTTGGTGAGATATCTTGACAATGCTGGATACAAACAATCAATTTGGGTATAATTAATTTTCCTACACACTGTGGGGCTCTCTAATGTATTCACAGCCTTTGCAGTTGACAGATATTATACAGGATATATAGTAGTATGGCAGACCCTTGCAATTTGGGACAGCAGTTGAAAGAGGAGATACTCTAGTGTATATCCCCATCACAGATGGCACTCGACACTTTGGGAGTAACCGAGCCAAGCTCTTGGCAATCTTCATTCAGACCATGTCACAGACCATTGCCAGGGAGTGCAGGTGAGAAACTGTGCTTTGGTGGAAATGGCTCACTAATACAATGCAAAACAATACATTCAAATCATCATGGGAGTTCAAGGGAAATTGTAACTTGCCTTCCCAGAAAACTGGCTTTGAAGTGAGAATTGTTGCCAGGTACTTCTTGAAAAACAAAAAATAAGGAACCAACCACCCTTGGCATGCCCACACAGTGAGTTTGTTTTGGAGATGGAGACTGATCCCTCTGGCTTGTGTGGCACCTGCCACTGTTCTTGGTGAGACATCCTGGTGTGAAGGCAGATGATGGCAGTCTGTGCTTCCAAGATACCAGTCTCCAAGGAAGAAGTCTGAAAATTCTGGTGTTAACTTGGATTCAGCTTCCAGCCCTGCCTAAATAGCCTTGAAAATCCTGGTTGGAGAGAAATGAGGATTTTTCCAAGAAAAGATTCTACATGTTGTTTGGGTTCTAATTTTCTTATTTTTCCCCCACTTTTGATAACACGTGTGAAGATTTGAGTTCTGCTTCATTGTTTTAAGTTCTGACTGATGCAACGATGTTTGTCCTGTGAAGAAATAGCCATCTATTTGCCCTAAAAGCAACATCTATGTGCTTACAACAGCATCTTATATGCTTACAACAGAGTGTTTGGGATGATATTCACAAGTTTTAAAATTAAATAAAAAGTTAATAACTTCTGCTTATAGAAAGTGACTATTAAAATTCAGTAGAGGTCATCTGTTAGTTCACAGGCCCCTGTAAATTAATGTTTAGTCACAGGACCAGAAATATACCTGTGCAGATGGCAGTGAGGTCTGTCTGCCAGCTTGGCCATTTTTATGAAATTTAGCCTTATGACAGGTTTAATTTCTCTTCTTGATCCCCAACTGGTCCAATTGCATCTCTCTACAAGCTTTTTTTCCATTTCTTCACCCTGTGTTATTTTGCCATACCTGTGGTAGTTGGATGTGAGTAGTAGTCTTTCATAGCACCACTGAAAAATCATAAATGTGAGCATCCTATTTAAAATAGAATTGTACCTCTGCTTTGTACTGACAAAGAAAAGAAAATCTGAAGTAAGGGCTCGTGTGGCATGCCAGAACCAGTGAGCTCCTGTGTGGGCATGCCTTTAACCTCAGACATTCACAGGATGGTTCTTTCAGGTTGGATGAGTGTCCTTTAGAGATGGCAATACAGCATCAGTGTAACGTTGCAAGAAACAGCCCAAGAAAAATCAAATTCATTGAAACACAATTTTTTATTCCAAACTACATATATACCCTAAGTGTTTTCAAATGAATGGCTGAGTTGGCACTCAGCTCCAATCACCCAGATCTTGTGCTTTTCTAGCAATAATCCTTATGTAATTACACATTTGATATGTGAGAGCTGCCAATGTGGTTTGATACTGCTTAACAACATGTAATCTTTCATGCTACAATCTGTAATTTTCATAGCTGTATGAGAGACTATATGCTGTCAGCTCTCTGCAGTCTGGGCTCATTGGAACTGACAGGCTGCATATTTGTTAGCTTATTTTTGCTTACTCACCATGGAACTGTGTATTGAATTCAGACTCAAATTAAGTGAAATTGAGAGGCAATTTGTAGAGTTAGAATACTGTTAATCCACTCTTGCTGTTGTAAATCTTCAGAATGGATGGACTGAGATTACTGTTGCCTAGGGAAGACAGCCTACTGGTCTCTGATTTTCCATCAAAAGCAGATTATGGCTTTCAATTTTAGATAGCTGCTCTTCAGCTGATTTCCTTATAAGTAATGAAGAAATGTTGCAAGCATTATAAAAAAAAAGGGAACTTTGAACTGGAGATAATTTCTGAATGACTGACTTTCAGTCTTAATCAGAAAATTATATATGGGAGTTTCCAGACACAAAATCCACTTTGCTTTGATTTGTACATAGTATTATGAAAGATGGTGGGAGAAGAAGCATTTGAGATATGACTTTAGTTTTCCTTTATCTTTTCCTCACATATGGAAAGGTAAATATCTCCTTGAAGTAACAGCACAGGCTCTAGAATTGGAGAAGGGGAAAATATTGACATAAAACACAGTGTGATGGGATCATTACGAAAAGTATTTTCAGAGGTTTGCACACAGCTCTTGTGCTTAGAAGACAAAAATAGTCATGCCTTAAAACCAAACAGAAGCACTAAACTTACATTGAGAGATCTGATAGAAGATAATAGTTAGCATACCTTACTGCTTCTTCCCACAGTGAGTTATTACAGCTCCCTTGTTTCTGTCCAATCTCGATTCTGGTGCTTTAACTTTTTTGGTGGGCAAGTTCTTCTATAAGCAGAAGACAAGCAGAAGACCAAGTGACACTTTTAGCTTCATTTCAAACATCATAATAATTCAATGAATACCCTGAAGGCTTGCCTTTTAGGCTGTACACCCTAATGACAGGACAGTTTGTTTCACTACTAGTGGCTTCTAAAAACTTGTGCCAAATGTCCTCTTCTGCTAGCTTTTAGTTTCTAGTCCCATGAATATCTGTGAAATACTCTTTATGTATTAATTTTATATACATTGTTTTTTTTCTGTACCTTGAGTACCGCATAGGCAATTCAACTGCTTCTTTCATGAGGCTGACAAGTAATAGTGGCTAATCTGTGTCTAGATAGCAAGAAGGTAGAAGACCTTGTTTGATATGTGCATGTAGTTTTTGTATGAATTGAGATCTTCTCTATTAATCCATCCAGGCCAAAAACTTGTTTTCACATAAAAACTAAGGCTCCTTAGAGACATAAATATGTTGTTGTGAGTAAAAGACTGGTTGTAAAAACATCAAATCAAAAAATTTTCAATGGTTTCCTGGAATTAAGAGGATTTAAATTAATAAGAAAACTAAATAAAGAAAATTATATTGGAGGTCCAAATTCCACAGAAGTTCAACTCTTGTCTATTTTCTTCTCTTTACTTTGTTTCTTCTATTTAACTTTGTACTACCAACTTTGTCACTAATTCTTTCTCTTCTCATATTCCATTGTTTTCAGAGAGTTAAAAGAAAAGGGAAGTAAGTAGTTCACTTTCATATAGCACTTAAGCTATTCCTTTAGGAATAAATTTCAGGATGGGATATGAGTTCTTGAACTTCTTTTTCCTATGCATTATTTCTGCTTTACTCTTTTATGTTCTCTGAATGCTTTATAATATATGTGAACACTGAAATCTTCCTCTAATAATATATTACAAAATTTTCCACCAATTAGTTGTATGAATGAATTATTGCATTTTCATTTCAAGTTTATTGAAATTAAGACCATTTTTTTTATCAGTCATGGATGCAGTCGCTATGGTATAAAATCCCTCATAAACAAATATTCACAGGCAAAATTTCAAACATTTCCTTATATTGAAGCAAGGTTAATGTAAAAATTAATACTGTAGCACAGACAAGACCAGTTGGGTTGTGTTTTTTTGTTTTTTTTTAATCAGATACTTAAGCTTCCTCTCAAGCCCCTCAACCTGAATAAATGACACTTTGGGATTGACATCAAATTATACTACTAAATTACATTTTTGTCATGTTCCCAGTGAGGCACCATCATTATTCTTACTGTCCTGGCATCTCAATGTTTAAAAAAAAAAAGTTCAATAAAAATAATTGGAGAGGTGGAGTATGATTGAGTGGCATCTATACTATATGCACCCACAGGCACACATCATTTCTTGGCTCTAGGAGCAGTGGTGAAAATGTAATGCTTGAACAGTGTGTCGCTATGGCTGGCTGGTTCTTTGCCAGACACATATAGTTACATTGATTTCCAGAATGCTGCCACTTTAGGTTGGAAATGAAGCCCTAAAAATCAATAATTTGGCTTCAGTGTTCGGCTGTGTACAGTAATTTCATTGTGGTTTTATTAGATCACTAAAATACCCACTGTGGGACAGTATCACAAGGAGCTGATTCATGTACCAAGCTTGAAGCCTACTACATGCCTTACAGTTTAGAGAAAGGGATTTGAAAGAGATGAAGGAGTTATATAGAGGCTTTAGTGTTTAAAAGAGCTTTCTAATGAGAAAAGAGTAACAAGAAACTGAAGTCTAATAAAGCAGACATTGTAAGTTTGAAGTTTCACATTACCTTCATTTGCTTTGTAAATTGCTAAGGAAACAAGCTCCTGGGATGCTGTTCCTATATGCCCTCATCAGCATGTGTCTCTTTCCTCCCATCCATGCTGTACACACAGAACTGAACAATTAATGATGTTGAGAATTCTTAAGCTTATTTCAATTAAACTTGAACCAAGATTTGATTAAAACATCAGTGAGTGTGTTTGTTCTAAATGTTGGCATATGTCTGCCACCTTTGCACATGCTGAGTAAAGTCTGCCTGCAATTTGTGAGGTTTTGAACAAGTGAATCTTTGTGGTGCTCTCTCATCAGCAGTTGAGATTCTCTTCTCATTTTCATTTATGTACAGTCTACCGAGCTACTTTCCTTTATAGACATGGGATTTGGAATCATCCTGGTGTTTGATATTACACTGGATTTATGTCACTGTGCTTGGAAATTGGAATTTGAGCCTCAATCAGGAAATTAAACTCTTGGACAGAAGTTGTTCCTACAGAACACATTTCTTTCAGAATAACAATCATATTGGTCAAAGAGGTGCAGAAGTAAGTTGTGCCACTGGCATGGATGAGTTGGCAGAAGTCCCTAAGGTACTCACAACTATGTCAGTAACAGGTTTTTATCAAGTGACAGAAAGGGAAGATTTTATTTAAACTGCTATAAATTGGAGCTTTGCCTTATAGGGCATCAAAATTCATTTGTATACTGTGTCTGAAAGAAACATTCCTCTAGCAACAAAGCACCTTAAAACAAAAATAAATTTTAAAGGGAAAATTGCTGTTAATCATTGCTGGATGAAATATCAGTGCTCTTATAGTGCAGTAGCAATGATAATACCTGATGTGGAACATGAGGACCAAGTAGAAGGAAGCAGTGTGAATAACACTGTGTTTGGTTTATGTTCATCTATCAAGTGATTTCACTAAAACTGAAAGAAATAAACTCTAAATTCTGAGAAATATTTGAAATGTGTCAAAAGAGACTGTGAGGAACATTTATGTATTTCATCACAAATATTTAACAATTCACAGAGCTGACTTGATTTCATAGCATTAATTACTAATTTTCTGCAAGATTTACTTATTTAGTGCTTGTTATCAAAAGATACAGAAGAGATACAGAAAGACCAACACACTCTGGTAATAGTGAAGTGCAAATTTATGGCATGAATTAAAGTGTCACTGTATGGCGGGTTGGGGAAATTCTTGAAACCCAGAACAACCTAAGTACCAATGCTTTAATTAAAATCATGATATGATGAAATTTTTCACTTTCTGTGCAGTCACACATGACAATGTTTCTGTATATTATGAATTTTCTATAATAATGCATTTTATGCATACAGAAAACTGAATAATTGAAGACAAATATGGAAATAGCTGTGGAAGCACTATCTGCCCATTCCAGATATAGTCTTTGATATTCATAATTTGTTTTCAATATATTTCTGTTTGCTAGAGAAATCCACAGGGCTTGCTTTTGTCCATGCCAGCTGCCTCTCATATGAGAGGAAGTAGTTGCCAAATTGCTCACCATGCAGTAGAAATGGCAACTGAAAGTGATTACACCCAACATATGGTCCAAAGACAGACATCTGCTAACAAAGATTAGCAATACTGTGGCAGATTCTCACTTGTTCTAATGAGCCAAATAATCTTGAACATAAGTCTATTAGAACAAATGAGAGTGGCCATCAATGATTTTTGCATCAGACTTGCCTGTCTCCATTCCTCTCTATGTTCTGCAAGCCTGGGTGTGTGGTGGTATCATGGGAGGTGTGGATGTATTTGCCAGAAATATTTCGTAAAACCATTTTAATTAGTTACAAAGGAGTAAGAAAAGCAAACCTAGCAGTAAGAAAAGTAAATCTAACAGTTTTAGCAGAATGCAGTGAAACCGTAAGGTGGGCACCTGGAGGTGGTAAGGAGTACACAGGGGTACAATAGTAAGCCCATTGTTTCTCCTGTCTGCAGATGCACTGTGCTCTTCACTCCCAATTGGTTTCATCACTGGAGAGGCAGCACTCTTCCATAAACATTAGCAACGCAGTCTCCTAATTGTTAAGGGGGGAGGGGAAATGATTTTCAATTACGGAGTTGAGGATTCAGGGCCATGAGGTCCAGGTGGAAAGAGCTCAGAGTTAAGTACCTCCAGGGCAGATGCCTGTCTCAAAGTGTCTTGTCCATCACAAGGTGCAAAACTCAGTAATCACTGGGGAGCCAGGCATGGAAGCTCCAGTCAGTGGCATCCAATACTGCATCACCTCATGGGATGGGGGCAGAACAGGAGTGTTGGTGGAGAGAATGGCTTGAAGGAAGGGTGAGTCACTGAAGGAAGGGTGAGACCAGTTCTCAGCTGGTCACTGAGGACCTCGGCTGATAGGTAGATCTGAGTGTGAATGCCAGAGGGAGGAAGTGACTTTGAAAGCTGAATGTGCACTTTGGGGGACATAACTTTAAATCTAACAAGAGTCATACTAGCTGGAGATGGGCAGGCAAAAGGTACTGGCAGAAAAGAAAGAAAAACAACTTGCAAAATGAAAGTGGCAGTAGTGATGAAGCAAGATAATACTGACTGCATGGATCACACCAAATCAAGCCAGTCAACCGAGGAAAAACTGGGACAAGGAAATTTGGTAAGAAGGCTGGTCACTAGTACTTGCTGAGCAGTGAAAATGCTGCTGTAGCATAAACTCACTTTGAAACACTGATCTACTTTTGAGACTCTCAGCAAAATTAGGAAGAAATTTGGGGTAGACAGAATGTATGCAGCCTTGGAGAGCAAGAATATGGAAAAAATTACAATCTCCTGCACACTTTCTTTACAACTAAAATATTATTTTTCCAGGAGATCGTTTTGATGTTAAGTTACTTCATGCTTTTATTCATGTATTTAAAAAAACAAAATCAAATGGTTAAGAAAGATATGCTGAGTTATGAGGGAAGATATTAAAATGCCAAGTGTTTGTGAGAATGTGTGTGATATGTATACAAATCCATGAGGTGTATGTATATTACCATATATAACAGATGCAGATTAAATGTGTATCTCTATGTCTAGACACAACTATAGACACAGATATGGATGTATAATTATACACCTATAATTGAAATTTATAAAGCCATTTTGGGCTTTCTCCTCTTATGGGGGAATATTCTGAAATGTCTCCAGGTATATGGCAGAGTTGAGATCCTCTCCAGCTATATGAGAAAAGAACCCTTACTGTGGAAGTAATTTTTGCTGAGTCTCAGGAGTGTCACTTGATACATTTCATACTTTACATTGTTTGTAAAGTATGATGGAAGCATTCCAGTAGAGAATTACAGCATTAAATATAAGATTATTAACATAATTCCTTTTTGGCTAGGCAGGTAGAAGGTATGCATACTTTTTAACATTTCAAGCATTTAGAAGAACCAATCTCTAAAATGTTATAAATGCAAGTAATATAAAGTTATGACTTAAGAGAGGTAGGAGTATGTCTCTGATTACTTTTCAGTTTTCTACATGCTTTGTTTTGATCTCATAACCTAAGAAGGGTGTTAGGATGCTAAGGATCATAACCTTTGTTCAAATTTGACATCTTAATTGGGAAACATTTAAATAAATTGGGGATCTATGTGAAGAGGTTGCTTAACCCATCGACTATCTAACAAAAAATCACAGATACCTGTGCAAGGGTTAAAATTTTGCAGTTTGACTTATGGAAGATTTAGAGTTTTCCTTGTAGCTGCAAAAATCAATGTGCAAGATTGTTTAGATATTAACATTTCAAAAGCTGACATGTTTTCTCTTTTGATTGAAGAATGTTGTCCTGCCCTCTGGTCTGGAGATGACATTTTGCAATTTCTCTTCATGTAAATTGGAAATACAGTGGAATTCAGACTTCTCCAGAGTCAGAAACACCTATCTTAGTTTCAAATTGTCAAATACCTGGCTGTATGACATCTTAAAGATATTTTTATTTTTTCCCAAATTAAGGAATGAAAGAGGACATTCTTCTTGTCAAACACTTAAACAGTCTGCACTCATGCTTCGCCCACTATAGAAAATTGAAAGTTAATTTTCCATGATGCTCTTATCCAGTTGCCTGCTAGGTTTTGACTGAATACTCAGGCCAGAAGCTAAACTGGAATGAGTCTTTAATCCACATTTTGCCTGCAGTTGTCTGGCAGATCATAAAAAGTAGTATCTTCAGGATATTACAGTGTGCAAAACATCTTTACATTTTTTCCTACTTTTGTTCAAGCTTAAAACCAAACAACACAGTGCAATGTTTAGACCACCCTTTAATATTAAATTAGGAAAAATGGAGGCATCGGAGGGAACTCAGTGGGTGAGAGCTGTCCTTAATGTACCTTCAGAATTAGGGCTGGGTTTTGGTGGTGCCATTTAAGAAAATGTTGTGTTTACATTCTGCTGAAATAACCCACTTTTGTACCTCATCCATCTGTGAGGTTGTCTGTAAGTCTTATGTGAATATGACTTTGTAAACAAATCAGAAAAAACAAATCAGAAATGCAGTGTTGTAGGTAATGTATCTGTGTCATCTCCCTGAGTTTGAATTGTAATGGTAGGTGGTGGCAAATAAGGGAATTAGACATCCTTTGGGTATTCAGTAATTTGTTTCAATTGATTTATTTTTGAAGCATTTGGAGACTCATTTCTACTTGTAAATTGTTCTCCTAAAATGTATTTATGAGTCAATGTCTTAAATTAGGCCTTAATGGAAAAATGGATGAAGCCTTAGGTAATTCTTTCCTCCTCTAGCCATGCAAATAAAGTTAATAACTGCTGTCTTTCAGCCGTTCTTTTTCTGTTTACTTTAATTTACTAATTAGTTGCAGTGATCAGAATAATATTCTTTGGACTGCAAGAAATGGAATTCCAATAAGACTGAAGTTGTCCTAAAAATAAACTATGCTCTACTAACTTTCAACCAGTGTGTAGAATTGTCAAGTTGCAAAAGGGTACTTGCAGCACTTTAGTTTTGTTCTGTGGCTGGTGTAGGACAAATGTGCAGTTTTGCTGCTGTAATTGTAAAAGATGAGGTGGAAATTTACATGAGTAGATCCTAAGCTGGAGTCTTTGAAAAGTACATTGAGATGAAAAATATTCATAACTGCATAAAATGTTTAAAAAATTAATCTTTAAAATGTGTTATAAAGCAAACTACATGTGTGAGTAAAAATTTGTAACTATATCACTTCAGCAACCTTGTGTCATTTATATTTCCAGGTGATCAAATACTATATTTGGATATGGACTGAAAAAATGACTTAAGAATCCTATTCTGCTCTCCTGCTGAGCTTGAGCTCTGAGCAAAGGCAGTCTCTACCAAAGCAGTTAATGGAGTACAAGTAGAGCTTGATTTCTACTGAACTTTTATAGTGTGTTAAAAGTAATTGGTAATAACAACGTGGCTCTACTGAGAATGTCAGCTATGGAGTTCCTCAGCATACATTTAATTTAGAGATTGGTATGATATGATGATGTGGATACCCATATCAAATTATTTATGGTAAAAAAGCCACATAAGTGATTTATTAGGTTTTATATCTAGTAGGACTTCTTTAAGAAGCTGTATAGTTTTTTATCCCTAGTGTAAGAGTTTAAACTGATTTCTGTAAATATCCACTTTCCTTGTAGGTCTCATTCATTCAGAACACTTTTCACCCATAGTGATGTTGTGACCTCCTTTTGTGTAATTATCACAAGCATAGCAAAGTTGAGTGAGCTTCTCAGTCAATTCAATCCTCTATAATCTTTGTTTCAGAGACAAAGACTGACAATGGTTAGCTCGAAGTAATGTCGTGCAACTAGGCTTTGATTTTACTGACATCTGTGAGGAGATCTAGAAACAGGTCAAATATGGTCTCTTCACAGGTATGCAGTCCTTTAATTCACCTTTTCCCCATGAATTTCAGCTCAGTCACTTTAGCATTTGGTGGTTTCTAATTAACAATAAGGTTCACCTGAGTGTCTTATGCTTTATAATGCTAAGATATGAAAGGGTACTTTGAAACCATTGGTTTACTAAGCTCAAGCAGTGGCACTCCTATGGCTGAGACAAGATTGAATCTTTCCATTTTGTGGCATCTACTTTCCTTCTGAAATGCATCACATACTGCATCTTGGAAGAGCCCTGACCAAGCAGTCACACCTGGGGCAACCGCATACACTGCTGAACTTCTGTTGAACTTCCAATATGCAGAGAGATGCTAAGTCAGCTATATTTGATACTTTATGTTGAGTATTTGGAAATTTTATTTTGCAGTCCTAAAACTGCAATTGCGTTCAAGAAGATTTATAAAACAATACACTGAATATTTTATATAAATTATAGAAAATCTGCAATTATCAAGGATTTAGAAATAGTGTGGTATTATAACTTCCAAGTCATAAAACCATATTGTTATCTTATTAACATAATATTATATTCCTGCTATGGATCATATTTTATATAATTTACCAGAAAGCAGATTTATTTGCAGTTCAACAAATTTGGAAGTAATGTAATGTCTTGCATAAACTGAAAAGTCCAAGGCAAGAAATGTAGTCAAGATGAATCCTACCATATCATTTCTGTTATATTGTTGTAACTCTCCCATCAGTCAGGAAATGGATTTGTTAGGGTTTCCCTGCCCTTAGCTAGCTCAGGGAACCATGTCAGTCAAGGAGGTCATCCTCTTGCTTTGGCTTGTCAAATGCACAAGAAGATGCAGGAGAGGGAAGATATGAGGGAAACACCAGGTGGCAAATGCTACTGTTATTGATGTAGCCTGTTTGAAAGCTTTGGGGTTGTTTTTTTAGTTCTTTAAAGATGCATTGTGGTGTTCACAGGTATCAACTTGGACAAAAATTATTAAGAGTGCATTTTTATTAGGACTTAGTGGAGTCTGACTGCACCACTGTGAAGTTTTCTGCTGTCCTTTTTGTAGGTTTAGTAAAATCCTGTGTTCAATCACTTAATTCATTACAACTGAGCAAACACCCTGAGCTGTACCTTGACATTTTATTGAAGCATAGCAAGAGTGAAAGCAATCTGTGGAAGCAAATAAATTTACATCTGTTTGCTGACCCCAGACTTGCAAAAAAGGGAGATGAAATTAACTGCTAATTTGTTGAGTAAACTCTTATCAACTTCTATACAACTATAAAAGCAAGAAGACCCAGGATGGCTAACAAGAATTAGCAGTCCTCTCACCACAAAAATAATAACTTAAAGATCGTAATTCTAAAATTCTCTACTATGGTACTATTACAACATGACCCACAGTATTTAACAAATTTGGGTGGAGGGAAAATGCTTCTGTATTAGTACTTGATTGCTCATAAGATTCTTAAGTGTTTATATATTTCTGATTTCTGTCTCGAACTGCTTAGGAAAGCGCATAAAATTTTTTATAATATGAATAATAAATAGATCCTTGTTTGTGCAGGCTACACTCTTAAAAAAAAAGTGCTCAGTCTTAGCATGTAGATGTGATGGGATGTGCTGCTATCCAGCTATACATTACTGGCAATATTGACATACAGGTGACAGTAATGGCAACAGTGCCTTGCCACCAACTTTTTAAATGTGCACACCTCTAGCATTCTGCAACCACCAGGGATGTAGCCAGAGGTTTTGTGTGATTTCATGTTGCCTGCATTCATCTTCATGAATTAGGGCAGAGAAAAGCTTAAAGAAATCCAGGCTAAGATGGGAGTTGGAAAAGGGATTAACTGTGTTTTGCCTGTATCTCCTGGTACCTTTAGTTTACAACAGTGGTAACATCTACACCCTTTATGTTCCTCGTTTTTGAAGCTGTGCAAATATCCTCGAGTTCTTGCCAGTTTGAAATTTGTGTGCTTGAGTCATATGAGAAAATTGGCATTGTCTCGTCATGCAATGTTTGTCACTCAGCCTCCCTCAGCTTGGAGCCACTATGTCTGCTTAAGGAGCAAATTAGTTCAGCCACATTGTCCTCATCTGTCCTCAACTTCTGCTGCATTCCCTTTGCTGGAAATAGGTTAAAAAGCTGAAACATTGGTAACTGTTGGCAAGTTTTGTTCTATGTCCCATGCCTGAATCAGATCCTCTGCCCTGTTCAGTAAATTGTGTCTCACAGTTTTTCTTCCATATGAAGTAAAGAAGGGAAAATACCACGAAACCATGGATTGATTCTATCTATCTATCTATCTATCTATCTATCTATCTATCTATCTATCTATCTATCTATCATCTATTATCTATCTATCTGTCTGTCTCTATATCTATATCATCTACATTATCTATATCATCTGTATCTATATCTAATCTATATCATATATCTATGTCTATCTATATCTATCTATGTCTATATATCAATAAATATATAATCTTAAGAAAAGGAACTTATACTAGTGCGTAAATGGGATAAAAATTTTCCATCTCATGCCTAGAAAATGGTATGATAAGATTCTTCTTCATAATCTATTAAATTCATCTCTTTCCTGAAAGAATCAATACTGAAAGTAAAGTTGACTCATCACTTTTTTAGTGTTACTTTTGTGCAATAGTGAAAATTGAATGCAGTAGGGAAGATGGAATGCCTTTTCAGACAACTGAAATGAGCCATTCCTTAATATTCTTTTTAAATTACTAATGAGTTTTCCCTATTTTCTCAAGATTATGTTACAGTAGAAAATCACTGTTACATATGAATGTTTTTTTTTCCTCTCAGTGACTGAAATTTGCTAGAATTACTTACAAGAAAGATTTCATATTTCTATCAGATGATCCACCTTTGCTATTGCTATTTCATATTACAGGTTTTTCAGATTCACTTAGCAAAAATATACCTATAATGTTTGCTTAAAAACATAGAGTAATTAGTTATATTAAATGCATGCAAAATATCCCACCTGCTGAAAATCTTTAAAGTCACATTTTAAAGAAAGGCACAGTTCTCATCCTAAAGTAAGGGGGGGGGGGAAAAGAGCCATGTAAACTAGAGAAAACAGTATCTTGGCTCACATGTTTACCAATAACAGCTACTTTTATTAAAAAATTAACTCCTACATTCATCTTTATATGTTCACAGAATCATAGAATAGTTGGAAGGGATCTTTTAAAGGGATTAGGGGATTAGATTAGATTAGATTAAATTTTAGGGATCTAATCCAACACCCCAGCAATGAGCAGCAATTTCTTCAACTAAACCATGTTGCTCAGAGTCCCATCCAACATAATGTTGAATGTTTCCAAGGATCAGGCATCTACCACCTCTATGGGCAACTTGTTTCAGTGTTTTACTGGAACAGGTTCTAAAGAATGTTCTGAGGACCTTTTTGAGGACCTGGGACAATTAACAGGAACTGAGGGTCCTCAGTAAATGTAGAAGCAGCAGTGTTTTAGATGTTCTGCTGTTACCACTGTTTGTGCTATTTACCACTTCCATATTTTGCTTCTCTTCAAACACTTACTTTGGAGACAGCAACAAAAATAATGTGCTGAACTAGAGCCCTGTAGGTTTCCCCATTCCTTGGCTGCATCCCTGGAGCTTGCCTATGAAGAGGCAAAAAAGACTGTGCTCAACCAGCATGGTTAAGAGCAGGTTTAAAGGCTTAAAGGCAAATGAAGACACTCTTAACATGCAGCTCTGTAAGGTACATGTAGGTACATGTTAGAGCATAACCTAAAGTCAAAGGACCTGCCATGTTTCAATTTGGTCTGAATCTCTTAATCCTAAATCCAGTCTGCTGATGCATACAGGAACGTAAGCAAGTTCAGGGTATGGGACTGATGAGGGGGGGAGACGTTTTTGGATAGCCTGAGCAGCAGTTCACTTTATATTTTGTTGCACATTCTCAACACTTAATCAGTTGCACTGATTAAGACTCTTTAAAATTATTTATGCTGGTGTAAAAATGACAATATAACAATATTTATGTACTAATTATACCTGTTTATGTCTCTGCCTGTTTTAGTATCTTTGGCTTTTGTGATCTCAAAAATTCTTCCCAGCTGAATTGATTTCCTCTCAATTTTGTGGTGGTGGAATGTTTTTCTAAATACAGTGTTGAAAAATAATCAAAGTCTAAAGATTTGTGTAACTCTTTCTTTTATAGTTAGATTTATGTCCATTCTTTTTTATCAACTGTTTGGAAAACACATTTATATTTACTTTCAGTTAAAACCATTGGTTGCACTTCAGAGTGAAAATATGCCAGCATTTAATATGGAAAATATTTTCTGGTGGGAATGATGTCTATAAAGGTTTCATAATGTTTTCATTGTCTGAAGATCTAGTACAATATTATGTTCAGGCAACACGTTCTATGTAATTCAATGTTAAATGTCCCAACATGCTATAAAAACTCCCCACTGGGGAGGAAAAAATGGCATTGCATAACCAAATTAGATTCATGTACAAATGTTTTTTAAAAGGTCAGGGAATTGAAATCTACCTTGGTTTAGGTGAATAACAGGTAAGACACAGCAGCTAATCTTGAGAAGGTTGCCTGAAACAATTAAGAAATGTGGACTTTACTGCCAATCACTTTGAATAGAAAAAACCTGACTTGAGTCAGACCAAAATATGCTTGGATTTGTTTGCAGCATGGTCCAGAATTTTGTATTATTTATACTGTGAGAAAAAGGATTTTTTTTAGTACAAAGTACAACATCTCTGCCCTGGCAACTGCAAGGGCAATGCTGTTAAAAAGTGCATTTACTTTACAATTTGCTCTCAGTACCTTCTGATTTCTTTTTCTTGCTTCAGGATATCAAAAAAAGACATTGTGATCATAGGTGCAGATTTGTTGGTGGAAACCAGGGAATTTTGTCTTTCTTTTAATATTACCTCTTGTGTCCTCTGGCATTTTTGTGACTGGAGATACTGTTATGTACCCATTTGATCAAGACATCTAAATGATGAAGGAATTTACCAATGTTGCTCAGCACATGTGCAAAGATTTGGTTTTGTTCTGATTTCTTTTTAAACATGTAAGCTGTCTACCTAGGCCATTTAGTAGTCACACATGCATGTAGTGTTTCTAATTCATGTTCCTTCCTTGGCTGCCTTGGATTTTACAAGTGGAATTACATGCAAGATGTGGTCCAGTGTCCTATGTCCCTAAACACAGCCCATCTCCCCCTCTGCCATTCAGACTGTGACTGCATTTGTCCTGATCATGGGCACAGACTGACTCTCAGCAAGAATGATCCCCTTGGTTTTTCCAGGCTGTCTGTATTCCAAATGCACACTTACTCCTCAGCCACTGCCATCTTGCAGCATATGCTCTTTTTCTTCCTCAGAGTTTCTTGATGTGGTCATACAGCCCCCCTGGACCAAACACTGCAGCTGTTTGGAATGATCTTTTGGACACATGGGAAACCTAAGAGTGATTATAAATTTGTCAGACAAATCCAAGACCTAGCCAAAAATGCCCCAGACCTACAGTTTGTTTGGTGAGCTATAAAAATAAGTACCTGTGTCCCAAGGAAATATATACTAAAATCAGTTTTCTTCCCAAAACTCTTGGTTGTTGTTTTCCATGTTGATACGTCCAAAACAGAACAGGAATACAAGAATTAACTGTGTTTACATATTATTTAGTTTCTATAGGAATAGATCATGTGAATCAGCAAGGAGGGGTAGATAAAAAATTCAGCTTTACTAGAACTCTTTTGCATCATTCTCACAGTCCCTGCAGGCTGGAAGAGTTCACTAAAGCTCATGAAATTTAGTGTAGTGAGTCTCCTTTAACTTTTTCAAGGACTTAATCTCTGGGTGGCCTAGGACAAAGGGGAATGCCGCAGAAGTGAGGAGCCAAGTTAAGTTGGAGTGTTACCAATGCCCTGTCTTCCCTATAGGAAACTAATTTTTGTGGAGCAATATTCAAATGCTAAAGAGAGAACAGCGTGGTATATTGTACTGAAGTGCTCTTACAGGGTGCCTGATTGGATTCAGTCTGTAACAAGAAATTTACTCTGTATATTGTCCCTGAATACTTAAGCGGCTTCCCCAAAATACGTTTTAGCAGCTAGGTTGTTCAGCTTGAAAACTGCTAAAGGAACTTATGGGTCTGTTTCCATGGTTTACAAAAACACATCTTATAAATAGATTTTTCTACTGGAAAACCCTGTCAATTAATTCTTCAAATTAAACCTTAATAACATAAACTTCTTGAGAAATTGACATGGGAATCATGCATAGTGATTCCACGAACTATAATAGCCTACCCTGGGATCAAAGTTGTGTCCTTATTTTTCCCCTGTGTTTATTGGAAGCTTTTGATTCCATCAATCACACCAAGGCAATGTCAACTTCGAAAAGGCACTGCTGGGTTACCACAAGTATTATTTTGGCATGTTTGGAGTAGTCTCAGGCAGAGCTCACTGATAGTTATTCTGTTCAACCTTTTTTCCCTCTCATAGCTCTTCAGGGTTCCATCTTCAGACCTTATTAGTCTTTTGTTGTTTTTTATATGCTGGTATCTAGGTTACAGTAGCCTTTTAAAATATTAGATGTACCATGCAGATGACAAGGCTTCCTTTCTGAGCTGTCCCTTCCAAACTTGATTTGGTTCCTGCAGTTTCTGAGCTGCCCTGAAGACTTATTTCTGAGTTTTGGCCAAAAAAAAGCACATTATTTTGCTTTTGTGACAAAACATAAGCTGTATGTGTGGAACCCACTACCATGCTGGACTAGCTCTTTCTTCACAGTCTCTTTGAGGCTAATTTTTCCATTTCCTGTCACTGCAGCTTGCACTCTTGGAGGCAGTTTTAAATCAGTAATGTCTTTGATGTTTTTCTTTCACCATGCCAGGAACATTCCCAGAATGACATTGATGCTCTCCCAGGCTGTCCAAATGTGTATTCATGGCAGGCTTCTGCTAAGCTGCTGTAACACTCTCCCACTCTGTTTGCTAGCTTGCCAGATGTGAATAAGTCTAGTTAATTGAAAATACCAGATTTTGAATAGGTTGCAGTTAATTCTGCAATGAAATGCTATGGCTGATACCAAAATATGATGTGGCTAAATTTTAACCAATCCATCTCTCTTCAGTGAAAATCAAATGACAGAAACATTTGTCAGATATTTTGAACTTTTTTGTCTTAGGCTTCTGGTGCCCTTAAAGAAAAATATACAGAGGATCTTTCCAAAGAAAGCTGAATGCATCTGACATAACTGGGGGTCAGGTAGACTAAATGGACTTGGTGTTTTTAAATGGCAGCTGAAAATGAAGTGATAACATAGTGAATTGTTTTCTGATACTTCTGTGGAGTTTCATGCCTACAGATGGGAGGCATTAAGTTTCTGTCTGTCACTCTAAGAGCTTCTTTTCTTTTGCTTGTTCCCTTTAGTATGTTAAGCTGGAATTCAGACTTTTTGCATAATTGTGCTTTTTTGGCTATGGCAAAAACAACTTAGAAAAAGGTTTTTTTTGTTACTGTTTGTAAGTCATATACTTTATAGTATTTATATTCCATCCATTTTGAAGTTGAGTGAAGCTATTTGCAAAACCAGGTATTAATACTTATGCTACTATACCTTGAATAAAACATTTCTGTGGCTAGGATTTTGAATGGTCATGCTACGTTAGAATTTTTGCATGTGCTAGAGCTGTAGAAATTTCTGCCTTCCATGATTCTACTTCAATTAATAACACGCCTATTCAGAAAAAGATTTTGTGAAGAATATGGAAAAGCCTATGCTTTTCATTACAACTGGATGAATCTATTAATATCATATGATTTAAACAAAATCCCTGAGTTACCTATCTGATGGCAAAGAGGCCCCAGGCAGGAGGGCATGTGCTAAGGTAATGCAAGTAGCTGAAAAGGCAGGCAGAATAACTGAAGCTATTAGACCAACCAGGCTGACAAGTCCTAGACTGCAGAGTTTACATCAGAATGCTGATATGGGATTTAATTCTTTACAATTCAAAAGATGGGAATATGAGTCAACCAGCCTTTATGACTTGTAGATCTGGTTTCATTCCTCTGATAAGTTTGCTTCATTAAAGCAATTGTGTACATACCATGGCAACTGCCTTTCATAAAGCCCTGAACCTCATGTTATTGTGATTAGAAGTCAACACTATCTGACCCTGATTAAGTGTAAATTAAATTAATTCAGACACTTGGTAGCTGGTATACATCAAAGTGATGTCATGGAAGATTTATCATTGAATAGAAGTATGTCAAATAGGATTTTGCAGAGATGAGTTATAGGTCAAGCCTATTAAATACTGTTTTATAAATAACTGGAAAAAGTAAATATAAAAGCAGTGTGAATAAAATTTATGAATGATATAAAGCATGTAAAAATATTGAGAATTGAGTGGCCAAGTTAACCAATCTGAACATCTTAAACTGGTTAGGATGCAAGCAAAAGCTGAATTTAGGTGTCAGGGTTCCCACCCACAGAGAGTCTTGCATGAGAAGCTGCAGAGTCTGGGATGCAGCTCTGCTCCTGTTGCTCACAGTCCTCTTGCTTGGCTTGCTGGTTTGTCTGAGGAGAATGACACACTGACTGTCTCTGGCACCTGAGCCAGCTTTCCTGTCTGGCTGTCTCTGCAGTTATTCAGTCCTCCTGCAAATGTGGTTACAGACCAGCAGAAGTGGGTCCCACAATTAAGTCTGAGGTTTTCTATTGACTTCAGAATAATTTGTATAAGCAGATCATGAAAGTAATATTTTGAGGTCTTAAATTATGTCTTCACTGTTAGTTGTTATTTATTTACCACCACCACAAAGCCTAAAGAAAAGCAAGAGAACAAAAAAGTTTCATATTATGTAAAATTCATTATGAAAAACTGAGTCTACAGCATTTAGAGTGGTTGCACAAGTTGAGTGGATGAAAAAGGAATTTTGAGCTGAAGGTTGGTACCTATTGTTCAGGAGTTCATATGAGTTAAAGATGAAGTATTATAAAATTGAGATCTGGATTTTTGATAATGTTATGTGTGCATATTTGCAGAACTACTATATGTTTATCTGCCTGTTTTCTCTCTCTCTGGTATCAAATTTTACAAAGAAGAGAAGGAATTTAAAAAATTCAGGCCAATTACTGGTTTGTGCCATCATTTACTGTAGGATAAGTCCACACAGCTATTAAAAGGAGGGTGCACAATCCTAGTTTACACTTCATCTCTTTTGTTGGCATCAGCTCATGTTATGCTTCATGGTGAGGGAAGGTCAAGGAACAGTTCTTTCTAAAGCAAATTCATCCAGGAGCATTTTCTTCCAGCTCAAGTGCTTCCCTGACTTGTCCCATTGCGAGGCCATTTGGGCTCTAGCTCTGGTGGCAGGGAAGCACAAGGGCAGCAGTTCCTCATGGCAGAGGTGGAGACTTGTGTTGGATCATGGCCTTGAAGAACCTCAGTAGCTTCTCAAATTTGGCTTTGCTGTTCTCCTTGTCATTGTCATGTTTTGCTGCTGCTCTCCTTCCTATGTGGGGGATTTCCAAAATGGTTTACTCACACATCGATTGCATTTTGCACATCTGTTACTCCTGAGGTCGATAGTTTTATTTCCCAAGTGGAAGTGAGCTTCCAAGGGATCAAAGCTGTTGTGGACAGTGTTAGGGATGACAAACAAGCTTTGCAAATAGAAATGGAGTTGGTTTTTGTCTGTTTGAAATGCTCCAGAATAACAGAGAGACTAAACCAGAAATGGATCATCTAATTTTCTTTCAGGCTATTTATACTCTTCTGGGTTCTCCTTGCTGCATGTGGCAAATCACTCAGACTGAAGGACGAGAGTAAAAAATGGATGGTTTGACTCCCTAAAGCAAATGTAGCCCAAGTGAATTAATATATGGTACAGAGCATGAAGGTATCAGATGAAAACTCTCACCCCAAAACCATATGAAACAAATACCACATTAGCTTTAAAATAAATTTTAAGGGAGGTCCATGTGGAAAACCTGACTAGAACTACAGCTAACTTGGTATGTACAAGGAGGTTTATAATTCACATTTGCTGAAAAGTTTAATTCAGCAGCACTAAGACCAACTTATGGTGTTCTATATGAGAGGAGCAACTTACAATAATACTTATTATAAGTAACAAAGAAATTATAGAGACAGGAAAAATCACAGTGATGTTTACAAGCTCAAAGTCTGGCAGCAATGACACTCTGAAAATGGCAGTGAGAGCCACATACTCCAAGTGAAATGAGGCAGCTGGTTTGCTGAGAGATGGATTTTGTTGCAAGGCCAGGGATGTCCCTGTTAGCATCTCTAAGATTAATTAGAATAATGTAAATAGAGTGAGCTCTCCTGGAAAACAAAACAAAACATTTAATAGCAATATACCTGTTTTGCTTTTCACAGTAATGGAATAAAATATTGATGCACCTAAAAACATTTCAGAAAAGCATGAATAATTGCCCCATGGAGACATGAGGGAGGCAAACATCAAGTGCAGAGCTTGTTTTTGATGTGTAGGGGTGGTGTGGAGGTCCAGTGTTCCCCATCTGTGAGAGCCAATGAGGGGAAGTGGAGAAGCTGTGGAAGAGGAGCAGGATTTCATATCATCCAGTCTCTCTCCAAGCTGCTACTTGGGGCTTCACTCATCACCTTTGAAGGCTCAGTTTTCTTCTGCTACCCCACCACCTGTAACCATGATGACATCATCCCAAAGAAGCCAAACATCATTCTGGCTGTGACTGACAGAGGCACAGCTTTCCAGGACAGCCAGGAACATGGAAAATAAATCTGTGAGAGACAGTGTTACTGCTGCTGCAGGTGGTGAAAAATAAATACAGCTGAGTCCCAGAGAAAGGTCCTTTCTTCAGCCACTTGCAACTTTGAATGGGGTGGGACAATTGAAATCGAATAAACTCTTTGTGGCCTTTCTCCTTCCTGGTATAAACAGGTGAGAGAAGCAGAAAATGAATGTAAGTAAAGAGGAGAAGTTTGAAACAAAATGAGGAAAGAGCCAGCTGATTGAAGTAGAAAGTAAGTGTAAATAAATGGCTTCTCTTGACTTCCCCAGGCGTGCTTTCCACCGAGGTGTAAATTCCAATAACATATGTGTAGTCTGGGAAGTAATTTAGTGGAGAAATTAAAGTACTAACAAGTGGACAGTTAGGAAGTACTACATTAACACGTTTAAAGACGTAAGTAGCTCTGCATGATGGCAGGCTGGGGGAGCAGCAGGTTTCTGCACATTTATTCCATAGATGCCAGTCTCTGTTCAAAGGTAGCATGAGACTGCTTTTTGCACTGTAGACTGAGGTGGTGTCTGCTTTATTTTATGAGATTTCATTACTGGACTTGAAGGTGGAGGTGCAGTGAAGGAGAACCAGCACTCTCATGATGGAAACAATTCTTTCAGTGGCATCTAAATGACAGTGGTCGATTACTGTGCTGCCTATTGCACAGCATGCTGAAACGACTCTTTTCATTATAAAATGTGCTTAACATAGGTGGCTTTTTCTCTTGCTTCTATATGATTTCCATGCCCCTACAGTTACTCTGTGAGCATTATTAGTTCTCTTGTTTACGCAAAGGCTTTTCTCCAATGTTCAGTTTATAGTGAATTGCTCAGGAATTACATTATATTTTTTATCATCTAGCTCTGCAGTCTTTCCATAAAATCCAACCACAGCATGGAAATATGTATGGTACATTTATAAAGCCTTCCATATGTAAAACAAATTAAGCTCTAATATTACACCCCAGGCTATTGTGCTAATGGGAGACCAGGATTCCGCAGTTGCACTCCATGGGAACATCGCAGCTTTTTGAAGTGTACATGTAGGCCGAAGTATTATCTACCTGATGTGTGCTTGAAAGTGTGAACTATGAACTACCAGGTCAATAAAAATGGGATGCTTCAAAGGACAAGGCTGGAAACAGTATGTATTGATGTCACAATGATGACAGCTTGTCACTTAAGGCTGTTTCAGCAGGAATATCTAGCTAGCCAGTATGTGAATATGAAGGCATTGTGACATTATCAAACTCATGGATTGCAGAGTCACCAAAAATCCTGGTAACTGAGAAGCTCAGCTTGATATTGCTTGATGCACACCTGAGCCATCTTGGTTAAAGGTAGACATCCCCATGAGAGCAGTTCTGCTTCATATGTACCAAATGCGTGATCCTACAGGGCTAAAAAACTAAACTACAAAAACCAATCATGAGAATTAAATCCTAGGCCTGAGATTTCATTTACTGGTGCCAGGGACTATTTCAGTGCCAAGGACTATTTCATCTCTCAGCTCACTCTAATGGGGTCCATAATTATTGGCCTGTAATTCTAAAATACAGAGATGATATTTCTGCACTTGCACATCACACAAAGCACTGTCTTGCTTCTGCTGTGGACAGCTATAACTGTCCTGTTAGTGACTGGATGATCCCCAAAGGGTTTTTCCTGGCTAAATATGTCCTGTCAGGAAATGGCTTTATAAGTGTTCAGACACTGTCTGAACTGAGAGCAATAAGTTTCTTAAAAACAGCTGATGCTTCCCTTCTCTACTAAAGCTTCAACTATTTTCTTATTTTTGGAAGAAAATGTAAAGAAAATTTGCCATTCTCTTCCCCTTTCTATTTTATGGGGGAAAAAATGGAATACATTTTTGAGGATATAAATTATGTGCAGGCCTGTCTCCCTCTTACTTTTTATGTTATGTTTTCAGTTTTGCTCTTAGTGTATTATCCACTCACATCCCTACACATTAGGCTATGCATTTAGTAACACAACTTACTCTAAAAAGAATATACATTTAGGAAATGCAAGTGCTATATTTGTAATCAAAAAGCAGTAGCTGTTTTTACACTGGTCTGTTAAATTATGAAATCTTTTCTCTCTGTCTTTCTCCTCCAATCAATTAGAGTTTTTAAACAGAAGCCAAAAAGATGGACTCAGTGTATAGTCTGAGACTGAAAATTACATATCTTGTCTTCCTAGCTCATAGCAGAGTACAGTCTTTATTATTGTAAAAATATCCAAGTAATTTGGCAATATTCTTTTTCCTTGTTTTTATTTAATGAGAATTTCTGCAGGGTAAACTTAAAAGAAGCATTACAAAATCTTGAATTATTTTGCAAAAAGCTCAATACAGCTAAAGAATTGAATAATGATGCTTTCTTTTTCATTCATATTTGAATATAATTCCAGTGTAAGACAGAAACAATGTGATGTTCAGATGATCTTTCTTTTTCAATATGAAAACAGGGAAAAAAATGTGCACTTTTATCATCATGTAAAATATAGTGATCAGTATTTTGTATGTTACAATCATAGAGAAATCTTATCTGTATTTAGGATAGCCTGTACATGAATTTGGTTGAGAGCTCAAAGGTAGAATTTTCATAATTTGTGTAGGTTTAAAACATACATATCCAACCTTTATGAAAATATAGGTGTCCAATCATGTAAGAGATGCATCCTACATCCAAGGACAGGCTGTGGAAGCTCCTTGCTGAGCTCAACCATACCATTCCATCTCCCACAGAGTCCCACTGCTGTTCAGCACAGCACTGCTGTTCTGGCTGCCCTGCTCTCTGCTGGACACCCCAAGGGGCAGCAAATTTGTGCTGCTGCTTGCCAACAGATTCCTTTTCAGAGGAGTGTGTGATGGGCATAGCATGGATACAGATTTGACAGCTCTGTATTCCCTACCCAGCAGCTGGCTTTTCCTTTGATAGAAGAGTCCGTCTGGAGTCTGGAAAACACTCTCCAATAATTTTTTTTTTGTGGAATTTTTTTGTTTCTTAGAAATATAAACATTTCCATTTGCGATGAAGAAACAAAATCCAGCCTAGCTAGTTTCTGCCAGCACAGTCTGAGTGTCCTATCACATCAGACAAAAACCTATTATACCCTATGATCATAGCAGACTTCTGTAGCTGCCATGTCTCACAGGTGGGCCTTACATTGTATTCACCTAGCCTATAGGTGCAGACACAAGGGTAAATTAAGGTCCCACCATAAAGGGACTAAGAGGAGAAGACCTCAGACTCTGAGACAAGCAGCTGGAAAGCCAGGCAATCCCAATAGTGGGCATAACCACACTGCTCATCCCAGCCAGGTGTTCCTGGCACAAACAAACCCTACCTGCTACAACTGGCAGGTAGCTGTAATGGCTTTCAGCAGACAAACCAGGTGGCCATTGGCTCTGCATCCCTCCTTGCCCCTCAGCAGCCGGCCTGGTGTGCTGCACTGTAGACTGATGGGTTTGGCACTTTCACAGCTGCAGAAAAATAAAGAAGTTTCTGCTCCTGTCTGTTTTTCAGGCATCTCTTGCTATTTGCCTCTTAGAACCTGTAGTCTGATCCACGGAATTGCTGTATATGTTAGAAGTATGAAGGGAATAACACAGCCAATGCTCTTTTGCATTTCAGTGTTCTCTCTGCTTTGCTGGATCTGTCACTCTCTCCAGCAGGAAACAGAGCTGTAACTCAGGAAGGGTTTCAATTATCTTCTTGTTTGCTGGAAATAGAAGAAACCTCAAGCTGACATGTTTCTGAAGAAGAATTCCAAGGGGTGTATGCTTCATGCCACAGAACCACAGAAACTAGAAAGAAGGAAAAAAAAAGAGAAAAATTCATAACTAGCTTCAAAGTTTTCACTGTCCAAAATAAAGCAAAGCAGATCATTATTCATTTTTCTATCTATTTACTAGTACCTTACTGTCACCCATCTCTTAAAACTGTAGTATCATACACACTGGGGCACACTGGGGCTGTCATGCTCATGAGCTGGCTTGTCACATATATCATATATCTCATTCTTACAAGAAAGAGAAAAAACAGGACACACACAGTTTGTAAATATATACACAACCTACTGCAGGAACATGTAGACCTCAAGGAAATGTACACTGTGGATGATTATAGAGACATCACAGTTTACCACCTAAACTGTCTCCCCTGGGTTTTAACAGGGGAATTGCACCTCAAAAGCTCTCTTTGCGTGAGTAACTACAAAACACTGTAACACTCTTCTTTTTCCTGCATGTTAGCACTACCATTTTCTGAAAGCAGAGAAAGTTCTGCGATCTTCCAGCTTTCCTGAAGGCATTGTCCAGGAATAAACCTTGAGCCTGAATAGCCCTTGAGCTTAATAATCTTTTACTTCCATAGCTTGGGAGCAAATATGGCAAGGTGGGTTGAGCCAAGGAACCGTTTAATGATGAATATTGGAAAGCACTTTCAGGTTAATCCATATAACTTTCAAAAAAAGCCATTGTGCAGTCTGTTGATCTAGTGCAGAATTTCCCCATTGCTGCTGCTATTTATAAGCTGCAGACAGCAAAAAAGTGCTCCCTCTGCTAAGTTTTTCAGTTTTAGACTTTTTTTTAGGTTCTACAGGAAGCCATAATGTATGATATATTGCCAGCTAACCCCTGCAGAGATGAAGCCAACGTCAGCATGTCACCTGCTCTCCAAACAGCTCAGTAACCTCTCAACAAACAGCTGGAGTCACCCCAGCTACCAGCACTCCCCCCCTGCAGTAATGGGTGTCTGGTTGTTCCTGCTCCTGGCAAACCAGAAATATATTGCAGATACGTAAAAAGGTAAGGGTAAGGAGCTGCCTTTCCACCTAGGATCAATGAGAATCTTGAGCCTATGTGCACATGCCCAGCCATGCAGATAAACAGCAGCTCAGCTGAGGAGAGAGCACATCAGCTGCTGGAGCCATTTGGGCTGTTGCACTGAGGCTGCTCAGGAGAAAGCCACATGCTGCTCTACTCCTTGTACTGGGAAAAGGGTTGGAGAGGAGATGGGTGTTGGGAATCCCTTCTTGGAAGTGTGGGAGATGTTATAGACCTGGGAGAGGGCACAGTAAGGTGCAAAGTTTTCTTGTGGTCTGAACATGAACTGAAGTATAATTGTTTAAGTAATCTTGATACAAGATAACATTTTCAGATGTTGATGGGTGACTCTTATGCTGATTTTCTCTTTTTAGAAGTCTACTGTGGATCTTGTTGGACATGGCCATTACAGATAGCTGCTCAGGTAAAGAAGTGGAAGGTGATTGGGATCACCATGCATGGCCATGCATGGAGCAGATTTAACTGAACTGGAACTTTACTTGATATAACTGTTAATATTGCAAACTTTATGAAATTATTATAAGTAGTAGTGCTCAATAAACATAAACAGCTAAAGCTTCAACTCCTTGTATGCTATAAATTACCTTGTTTCCAATACCACAGTATCATTTCTTCATTATTGAATGACCCCAAAGTCATTCAGTGTTCAGTGTCATAGCAGTGTTTCATATATAAATCTATAGATACTGGTCTAACTACCTAGACATAGCTTCTTCTAAGCCTTCAACCAAGGAAAATGTCATAGTATCTCCTATTAGTATCCTTCCAATTTCAAACTTTCAACACCATGAAGAATGAGTAATATTTTTTTCCTTTTTTAAAGTGCAAGTCACCTTCAAGCACCTGCCTTTTGAACAGGAAGAGAGAGGCCATTGAAACATGGCTTTTAAAAGAAGGGCAAGTGTTACTCATTATCATTTTGTAGTGTGTTAACTGAAGTATATTTAATTATTTCAACGGTGGAATAAATAATTTTTTATGCAAAATGAAATCAGTATTTGACTGTTTTGTGTAATTTCTGATGCTTCTCTTTGGAGTGTATGTTTCAAGTCACAATAGGTCCTGTCAGCTTTTTTTCAATCAAGTTTGGAGACAAAGCATGCAGAAATCTTATATTCCAGCATAGAAGAGTGAAATTTTCAGGGGATGAAAGTTGCCTTCACTTCTCAGAGATTTTGGTCTTGCTCACAGAGATTTCTAAGCACTTTAAGTTGTTCTGGCACATCTAGGCTATAAAAAATAAATATTTCTTTAAATTCTCCCATTTTCCCTGACCTATGAGCTCCCAAAGTTAACAAAATTGTTTTTTGATTCCATGAAGGCTGTCATTCTAACACTGTTTTAAATTCAAAATTCCTGTATTGAAAAAAAATAGTACTACTTTCAATTTTAGACACAACTGGTAGTATTTCCAAATTAATTTCAAAAATTTACTACAGCATTTTCCATAATGGGCTGTACAATATTATTCACTTCTTCCTTCAATTACACCTTCAATATTACTGGAAGAGAGAGTAACAAGAGGTGTTTAAGCAATAGAGGAAATATGAAAGAAAAAAATGTAGCTGTTATTGCCAGGATAATGGAACCCCAAGGACAGTGACTACATTTTCCTAGCTATAGATCAGCTCACAGACTAAGTTTCTTAATAGTTAGATTTAATTAAAATTATTTTTCTGTATCTGCCATTAATTAAGCATTTATTCCCACCTCTGTGATTAACATGGATTGGGCCAACATGTTTGTGCAATAGTCTGTAGATTTTTTAACAGAGAAATTATTTTTAATTATTCATGCAGCTGTAATTCCTTTTAGAATCAGTCACACTGTGGATCTGAAACAACATTCACAGACCTATTAGTTTCCTACTTCTTAGAAAAGAGTACAGTGTCTTTTAGGAAGGCTTTTTTAAAAGACAAGAAAAAAATGCTAGCTTTTTACTTTTCTCTACTAAAAAGAGTTAGAAGAGTCAGCACTTCTATGAAGTTAAACAAAAAAAAATATATAAAAAGCTAAAAAAAGCCAGCTTCTACCCACCAAATACTTACAGATGTGATCATATTTAGTCAAAAGAACAAATAGCTAAACTTTCTTTATTGCACATAACATCTCCAGGGATCCTGGTAGTGAAGATGACTGGTTAGAGGTTACTTGATGATTTGCTTCTATTCCTCTACTGTCTGACTACTTGCCATAGTTAGTAAGGTGATGCCAAATTTTACAGAAAAATAAATATCTAGAGGTGGGAATCAGCTGACAAAGTGTCTGAGCCAACAATCAATATTCACTTTAGAGTCCCCAGAGAAAAATAGGCACTTAGAGGGCATAATTCCTAAAGCAGATGCCTAAAATAGCTGAGCTAAACAGAGCCCTGGAAGTGCTGATTTCAAATGCAGCAAGAGCCCATAGCTCAGAAGTGGAGGCAGCTATATTATGGGTCTGGGAAGATGTTTCCTATCGCAGGAATCTGATTACAGAAGATGCTGCTGCAGGGTAAGAGCTGATTGTTGTGCCATGTGCAACACATGTACCTGAGAGCTGCCTTGACAAGTGAGTTTCAGCTTAAACTCCCCATCCCAGCACACTACACCAGGTGTTAAATGCTGCTTGAGAGAACAAGTAGCTTGGCAGGGCAGTGGTTTCCTGTTGCCTTGGGTTTGTGACTGGCAGTGCAGATGCTGTATGGCAGGGCCAAAAGAGCAGAATAATGGTGGAGTGGTCTGGCATCATAAAGCCTCCCCCTTTTCTTTCCTGTGGATCTCCTGAACTTGTTATTTAGCAACATTTAAATCTAATCAGAAGAGTGTTTATGGGTAAAAGTAATGAAATCCTTGGGAAGAAGGCTCCAGTTTAAGGAGGTCCAGGTGCCACTCAGCAGCAAGCCTTGGGTAACAGGAGGCAAATGAAAAATGGAGGAGACATATTTCCTTTTGAGTAGATGAAAGTTTACCTGTTGTTTCCTACCTGCCGGTCTACAATAGCTACAATCCTTTGCTTTCTGTCAAAATAATTTTCAGACAGTTAACATTATAATAAATAACATAAATAACATTTTCAGACAGGGAACATTTCTGGCCACTCTATATTATACGTATATAATAATATGAACTAAGTTAAAATAAACTGAATTCAAATAGGCTACTTGCACAGCTAGGGAATTTAAAAATGCCTTAGTCTTTGCAGAACTGGTTCTTTCCTACTCTCACAAGCCAAATACTGTGGAAGAATTTTTATATGTAAAGTCCTAAACAAAGACTCCAAAGAATAGGCTGAAAGAAGTTAGTATAGGCTGAAAAGAAGCTATCCACTCCAGTCTTTTGCATATTTTACAGGTTTATCTGCTGCACTATTTTGAGCATACTATCTAATCTCCCTTCAAGTATTTCCTCTTCTGATATCCCAGAAGTTTCTCTTGGCAGACTTCTCCATTGATGAATAACTCTTATTTGGAGATTTGTCCTCACATCTAATCTAAATTTGTTGTGGTTTAGGTGAACATTTTCCTTGAACAACCACAATCAAGCCTCTCTTTTATCTTGTTTCTCTCAAAAACTTCTTAAAAGTTTCATATTTTGTTTAAACATGTCCTTTCCATCTTGTTCCTTACATCTTGCAGCTTTCTTAATGTTCTGCATCTTTGCTGCTCTCTCATCTTCATAGTGAGAAGGTCAAAGGATATCCTAAGTGAGGCCTCAGCTGTCATGTGTATACGTGATTTAATTCCTCCCTACTCTTAAGTACAGTTCTTTGAATATGTGTTCTTTGTAATCAGTATTATGTCTGATTTTCATTTGTTTAGACACAAAATCTAAAAATGCATTTTAACTAGTTATTTTCAATCAGTTTTGGAACAAAAGAGTTCACTGTTTAACATAAGTAGTGACTGGGACAGATCATGTTTTATGAAAAACTTTTCATTGTGCAATACACACTCATTTCTCTCTGTGTGCTGTCGAATGGTTTCCTTCCTTTTCCTCATCTGGGAACTCCATGACAAAACTAGCTGTTTTGTCAGTGTTTCAGGTTTTCCACATAACAAAGACCTGTAAATAAAAAAATTCACACTTTCCTTTAAATATTGCAATCTCCCAGAACACAAATTTTTGTCAGTTAGGCTGAAAGATATGGACTGTTTAAAGGATCAACTAAGGATCAAACTAGTCCATATGTTCTACCAAGAAACAGTGCTGTTTGAGCCACAAAAATCTACTTACTATCCATTTTAATCAATATTTTCTTAGTCATGTAGCTCATTTTCACATTCTCTTTGGCCAGCAGTCGTATCTCCCAATTTAGGGAATGTAACTGGCATTCTAAGCCATGTGTGTGGTCACTCCTCTGAAGGGTTAAGAGGTGCACCTCTCCCAGGTGATGCACTCACTCAGGGTCTGAGAAACAGCAATGTTTTTTTTTCCAGAAACCACAGAAGAGCTTACAGTGGCTGGGCTCCAATTTTCAGTACTTCACCTTTGTAGTCAGGTAAAGTGAATTCATGCAGTTGCCAAGCTGTGAGTCCTCCAAAAGCGCTGGGGAGAGTGTGTCAACAAACCGCGAGGTGGATGCTGCTCTCATGGCAAACAAGGGAACAAGCACTCCTGCATGGCCTCTCCTGCCCACTCCTGCTCTGGGCTCATTTAGCATTTTCCATTACACAGGCTTTCTTCCATTTTCTGCACTATTCCATGGGCTGAAATATAAAAATTAATCTGCCAATGACTCTTCCATTTGCAGCATCATCCTTCTCCTCCATGAGAAATTGTGTTACTGATTTAACTAATCTGATAGTTATGTCAGTTCAAACATTAATGACATTCTACTACCCCATCATTAACAAAGTATGCTTAATATGGAAGGTGCTGCAGTTAAAGACATATTGAGAGGACTTTAAAACAAAGCTTCAAGTACAGCTGGTCAGCATTAAACATCACAGTGCTTACAATCCCCAGTGCTGATGTTGACATGAAGATAATTTCTGCTGTCTGGAATTCTATGGCATTAAGAACTTAGAGTTTTCCAAATGTCCTCCTTAGTATAGGTATTCTGAGAGTTTTTTCCCCAGACCCTAAGGAGTTTACACAGTCTGAAAGCCTGTTTAATTGTCTGGTTTATTTTCCAAATGCCATTTAAATCCATCTCTAATCTTCATTAATAACAACATTATAATTACTTCATTAACTTTTCCAGATAAAGTGTTTAAACGCTACAGAAGCAAATAGCTTTTTTGCTGGATTGTGTGTGCTAATAGCTTCCTCTAGTACCATAACCTTGAGTTTTAAATGTATTTAATGAAATCATAAAGCTCTTGTTTAGTGTGTGTTATCGAAACCTGAAGAACACGTGGTACAAGGGTAAAGATAGCAACTTGTTGTGTTACATTGATTTAATGATGCATTTTGAAAGACTGTTGGGGAAGAAAGCTCAATTCATTTCCCAAAGGTAAAAATAATACCCTAAGTAATTTGCCTTAACTTGTTTTGCCATCTTTGTTTCTGTGTAAAGGTTAAGTAATGTGGTCAAATTTTATAAGTAATGCTTTATTAACAAAGTACTTGCATAAAGGCTGTAAAATTGAACACCAGATCAGGAAATAATAAAAAGTAAGGGTTGTATCATAAAGTTAACTGATTCGTACAGCTAGCGTTCCCCAGATAAGGTACATGCTCAGCTGCCCACAGTATGTGCAGTTGTGAGTTACTGTGTTTCTGAATAACTTAACCTTTTAGTTTCTTCTTTTTTGACCATTTTCATTTTCAACCTGAAGGTTGAATGAATGCAGCTTCTTAAAATAATTTTTAGTTTACCTTTGCTGGAAGAAAAGAAAATCCCTGTGCCTTCTATTAGCTAAGTATATAAATTAAAATCTGTGGCTACATTGCTCTCAGGCCCCAGTTTGTGGCCAGTGTACCCGCTGACCTGGAAATCTTGTGGTTTTCCCTGAAGTTCCTGTGTGCACATAGTTATAGTCAAGGAATTTGTGGCTGAGAGACAACTTCAGCTATTTCTCAGATGTGCGATTGTCATTTAGATGCTTCTAGTGCATTTCAAGGTGAAGTCAAATGACTTCAGTGGGCCACTGCAGAGGGCAATGTAGCATGACAGATTTTTACTTTTCCATGAAATGAGATGGAAGCATTTACACAAGCTGCTCTGAAGTATCTTCTGCAAGGCAAAAGCAGATAACTGATGAGTAGTAAAAAGAAATTTCCAAAACTTCTCTGCTGTTAGTCTCTGGACTGGACAGTTAACTTTCTCACCCCCGTGAGATATGGGAAAGTATCTCTTAGTCTACCTTGGATTTTAATAAATTTTTGTTACGTGGTATAAAATAGCTCTTTGGCCAGTGTGGGTCAGCTGTAGTTACTGGTAGTGTCCCCTTTCCTTGCCCACTCCTGACCTTCTCACTGCAGTGGGACAGTGTGGGGAAAAAAAGGCAACTTTGCATGTTGAGGTGGTTCAAGCACTCTTCAGTAACAGCCAAACAAAAGTATTTTATCGACACAGTTTCAGCCATAAAGCCAAAACACAGAACCATACTGGCCTCTCAGAAGAAAGTTAACTCTATTCCAGACAAACCCATCCAGCTGGGTTTCTCCAGCAGTTAGCTTGCTTGGGGAAAGCTGCACTCAACACCAGGGCATTTTGTTCATAGTTTTCTCAGGTTGCAAGCTAAAAGTCTGAGTGTATCTGTGTATTTGTGTATCTGAGTATACTGCCTTAATATTTTAAAATGCAATACTAGCATTCTGCATGTATAAATTATTTAATAGCAATAAAGAAATAGCACTTGTGGACTTGCACATAGAAATGTATTCAGGGGTTTAGGTTTTTAAGCCCAAAACCATTTGATGTAGAAAGAGAGATGCACTATGATATTGCATATCTTTGAAGAGACTTTTATGTGAAACAAAGGCTGTTAGAACTGAATCTATCTCATTTGTCAGGTACTCACTGCTGCCATTCTAGCCGAGCACGTTACTTGATTTGAAGGCTGAGTAATGTAGCTGAGAACAAACAATAAACTATTGAAGGAATGATCTTGTTGCACCCCACAAAACAGAACATACATTGTGAGATGTCAGTGATGCACATCTCTGAGGGAAACTGAAGATGTAAAGATACAGATACCAAGATGAGAAATGAAATCTTGCCTGTATCAAAGTGAAAGGAAGTGTTGCCATTGCATGGAAGAAATTAGAACTTTGAGAATGCATTAACAGCTTGATTCTGGAAAATGTGCAGCTATAGCTCTGTGCAGTGAAACCTGAGAAATCTCTGTTGCTTTAAACTTACCTGGCTAAATTGAGCCAATTTATTTAGCCACTCAAGTGTGGACAATTTCAGCCTGCAAAGAACTTCAGAAGCAAACCTTGTTATTGAGTTAGAATTCAGTGGAAGGAGACCAAACCTGCTGTGTTTCACCCTGAGCATTTAATAGGGAAAAAGTTGAAGGCAAATATTTAGAAACACATGGTAAGATGATTGGAAACTAACATTATTTGTTTCATATACATTTCTTGGTATACTGCTCTCACCTATTCCATTCAATTAGAATTCGCCACAAAAATTTACACTAGGTTTCCATTTCTGGTACAAAAATACAAAGAGTGACATGACTGTATATTTAAAAAATGGGCAGATGTAGGAGAGGGAAAATCCATCAGTCTTTTCATATGAGAAAGTATTTCTTATAAACCACTTTTTGAGAGGAAGCAAGTATGGCTAGTAAGGCACGCAATTGGAAGTAAAGAGAAGGGCAGTAACACATTGATCTCTAACCAAGGTTCTGCCCGGGACTGTGATTCTTGGCTCTGCTGGACAAAGGTCATTTGGCTCACAAATAGTTACTATCTAAACAGCAGGGACTAAACTAATGCCAATAAACTGTTTGTATGGATTGTGCACAGGAAACAAGCTAATGACACACTAAATGAGAGTGTCTATTTAATGCTGGGCTTTTGCTGGGGGCAGATTGGAGCACAGTAGTGAAGAAAATAACTCTTTGTCCTCAATTGCATTGATTTCTAATGAGTCTTTTAATTCCATTAAGCATCAAACCAAACATATTCTAGAGGTCTTCTCAGATTTTTTCTTATACCCTCTGATGCAGAATACAAGCTCAAATATACTAGATCTCTTCCTTGGGAAACAGAGAGGATGGTTTCAGCGTAATTAGTCTTTGCATTACATGCAGATATGTATGTGTGACCCCACAGCAAATAAGTCTAGGTTACTCTCAGCTTCACGGATCAGCTGAATTGCTTGAGAACTATATAGAGTTTTCTTAAAAGAATAACTCAGAAATAAAAAAAATCTGACTACGACATCTATTATGATGATTAACTGCTCTTGATGCTTTAGCAGAGACATGCAGTGAAAATAGAAGTAAATTTCATTCTGATTTACTTTTGAGGAATAAACGATTATTTTACTACAAGTATTGTTTAATCAAGGAGATTCTCTCTTATAAAGGTAGCATATGCAGGACTTGGGGAAACTTTTCATGCTTTTGCCAGCATTCTAATGAAATCACAGCTTGGGGGCCAGCAAGTAAAGCATGAGATTTAATGCCTGGCTGTAAGAGCCTAGATACCCTGACTGATTCTCAATATGATGTTTGGGTAAAGAGATGGAGGTAAACAGGTATGTCAGCAGGTAAAGGGGTATGTCAGGTGTAGAGTATGAAAGTTAGTTGAGTTTTCTTCTTGACACTAGAGCAAGTAAAACATGTGTATGGGCACTGAAGAAGTGGTGGGAAAATCCTTCATTGAGGGAGTATTTTAGATAAATGTTTTTGTGGGGTCTGGGTTGACTAAGAAAAAGTGCTAGCCTAAGGACAGATTGTCAACCATACTTGAAGTAATATCTGCTATCTAATCTACTATTAGTCTAGTAGCCCTCTTAAAATTCCTTTGTTGTTGCAGTTTTGGGAATCTGATGAATTTTAATTGGCTTGACTCGTGAAAAAACTGATACTCATTCAGGAATTGGTCATGAGATCACTGGTGGTAAGGGAATACTTGGCCATGTAGTCCAGTGCAAATCCTTTGTCACAGGAGCATGAACTTGGCAAAGCCAAGACCATCTCTTATGCAGTGGAGCCACAAGTGAATTATCTGTCCCAAAACAATTGAATGAAGATCATTACATGAAGCTCCTGGCCACATATTCATGATTCCCTGTATACTGTATAGAGAAACTATTTTAGATGTATTTATTGAGTGTCTTACAACTTTTATTGGTATTGTTTTTCATTTTTCTCAACTTCTCATCTTCTTTTCTCCTTCAGTATCATGAGGCTGAATGTTTATGCCTCAGGGAAAGAGGAAAATTATAACTAAAGAAGTATTGAAACCATTAGGAATAGACATTAGAAATAACTTTTCTGTGCACTACATTATTTAATGCTTTTCAAGTAATATATTGGGCAGCATAAAGACACGCTGTAGTCCACTGGATAATGATAATTTCCAGCTTTTTTGTGGTACGCTGTTGTTTCTAACACTCCATAGGTCACCAGGAAGCCAAATTTTTGTCTCTTGTGCATTTTGAGTTATAGGCAATATATCCGGGGGACAGAATGAAAAATAAATTGTATATTTTTCAGCTTGTTGTACTTTTTATTAAGTCAGCCTCTCATAATTTTATAAAATCTTGAAAAATGTCTTATTTTCACTCATATTTTTGTGTTCCCCATAATTTGTTTTATTGCTTTTTTCCCTATCTTCATGCTGTCTGCTGTCTAATTCCACCTGCATATCAACAGTGTTTTAGCTTGTAGAAAAAGCCATAACTAACAGTGAATCTTGCCTGAATATAATAAAGAGACACGCGTTTACATGATCTCCCTGTAATTAATTAATTAATTAATTTCCTGCTGAAGTTCTTCCAGGCAAGCAAGTCGTATTTGCAGAAAAGGTTTAGCAAGTAGTGAGCAATCAAGGTGATGAAAAAAAAAGTGAAATACACATATCATTGCTCTGCAGAGTGCAGCATAGGCTTGTTCTTGGTACTTCCTCTGTTTCCCTGTTTTGTTGGGGTGTGTCTGCTAATATATTGCAATCACACATGTCTGGCCAAGACAGGTCTGTCACCAAATGCTTAACTATTACATTGTATAGAAAAGGAACCAGGAAAGAGTAAAACAAACGTTTCTTACACTGCACCTTTCCATTGATATCAGTGATGCAATCCTCATTTTCTAACTTTTTCACATAACACTTGATATATGACAGCCTTTTTTATATGAAAACTTCAATATTGTGGGAATTATTTTAACATTTTTAGAAGTTATGTGCACAAACCTTTGTCATCTCCACTCTTCTAGGATGAAAATGCCGGCTCAGTGCTCTATAAAATAGTCAAGTGTGTAATGTAATGTGAACATAATACTCGGTATTGCTATGGTTTTAAGTAATGGAATAATTACATAGGTGCTAAACTACTGCAAGGAAACTGTACTCCCTTCTGAAGACTCTTCACCGCGCTGCGCTAAACAAACTTCAGGCACTCGGACCCATTTGGTATCTGTGGAGTTAACTAAATTAAGCTTACTTCCAGTTAGCCTGTGTCACCAGGAATGCACTTTGTGTTTACCTATATAAGGAAACCTGTTGGACCTAGAGGAGCCCGGCAGGGCTGTGGTGCCTGCGAGGGGCGCGGGCGGGGCGGGAGCGCACGGAGGCAGCGCAGCCCCGGGGCCGCCCCGCAGCGCCGCGCCCGCCAGCACTGCGCCCCGCTCCTCCGGCTCCGGGGACGCCGGAAAACTGTCCGGGCAAACATGGAGGAGCAGGTACGCCAGGCGGAGTCGGGCTGCGGGGAGGGTCGGAGCGGGATTTGCCCTTCCGACTGCTGTTCCTCTGGAAAGGGCTGCGAGCTCCATGCGGGCTGCGGGCAGAGCGGGTGGTGCTGCGGGAGCGACTCCGTAACTTCTCTGACATCCCCTGTGCTCCCAAGTCGGATGCATCTTCTTTTACCGCGGGGATTCTCAAACTTTCTTAGCTCTGATGGAACACAGATGTCAGCTGAGACTGGAGATAAAGCTGACATGCTTTGGTCAGTTGGATGGAGCGCTGCAAATCCGTGGTGTTACCATCCTAGTATGTTTGGGAAAAGAAGTTCTTGACATGTTTCTTATTTGGTTTGGGTTTTTAAAAAAATTTTACAATGTGCTTTTTACAAAAGGTGCACTCCTTTAGCATGTCTAGGGGTTTGGTGAATTTTATTTGCATGTGTGTGAATGCAGCTAAATCAGCATAGCTGGAATGTGCTTGTTACAATACAGGGAGTTCCTGTAGCAATAAAGATTCTGCAGTGAGTTAAAAAATAAACTTCAGGTACTGTTATAGGAAATGTAAGCTAAACAGGTTCTACTACAATAGGGATTACCGAGTTCAAAACAAGGATTTGTATTTCTTAGGAAGTATTTGCACAGTATGATTATGTTTAAAAACAGGCTTTCAGTAAAATCCTCACAAAGATGGAGAAATTTTTCCCTGAAGATTTTAGTCAGGACATAATGAAAAATAAAGTTGAAAACAAATTTCAAATAGGTCTCTAGCTGTAAGAATAGTGGTGTGCAGTCCATCAGGACAGTTACTGTTATGTAGCAGCATGTTCATTGTGGAGCTTTATTTAAGTTTTCTGCCATTATGGTGTAAAACATAGGAATGGAAAAATATTTTCAGTTGATCTCTTGAAGTACCTTCTAAGGAAAAAAAGTTGCAGAGAACTAGTCAGGTAGAGTGCATTTTCAGAATGATTTTTGTTTTTCTGACATTAAAGACTGATAGATATATGATTACTTCCCTCTTATTTTCATGATTATTCATATTTGTGTGCACCACAGGCATGTGAATGCACTCATCATGGGAGATCTTTCCTAGCCATCAAAGTTGGAAAGTAAAATTCCTAGGAGGTTAGACGCTTACAATGAAGGTGATTATTATTTAAAACCCTCTTCCTTCTAAATAGCTGTAACTTTTATGAATTAATGTCTCCCTGAGATTAGTAATATAGTATTACCTGGTTAAAATTGACTAGGAATAAAGAAAAAATTAAGTCACTTGTGTTCATAGAGATTCTCATTCATTTCTGTGTAAAATTTTTGTTAACTCCTGACTTTTAATTTTGAGTGAGGTTTTAATGGGAATGACACAAGATAGCTGCAGTAGTTTCAGGAGAGACTTTTACAGGAGCTTCAACACCACAAAGTACACAGCAAGTTCCTAAATACCTATTTCAGGGCTGAAGCTAAGGGGTTCATTGTGATGAAGCATCTTTGGTTCCGGTGGAAGCCACCATGGCAAAGAAAGCAAGGCTGGTGAACCACAACTATAAATTTCACTTGCTGCACTTCTCATCCTGGTGATTTTGTGGAATATCTTTATTATTTTGAATTGAAAAGGAGTACAGAGAAAGGACTTTTAACAAGGCTGTTAGTAAAGCGTAAATTTAAAGGGCAAGAGAAGACTCTAGGGAAACATGCTCTTAAATCACCTTTTCCAAGTCTCATTTCAGGAAATTGCATTGCCCCCATCAGCTTGTCTGGCTGTGTTGCAATCATTAATGGTCTTTTGATTTTCCAGTGCCAAGCAAGGTAGAAAGGTGGTTCAAAGTCTCTGCAGTGTATTCTGGGTTGCCATGAGCTCATTGTATCCCAGGATGTGAGCAGCTGTCTGTGGCCAGGCTGGGGCAGGGCTGGCCCAAGCTGCAGCCTGCCTGACCCCTGGTGAGCTTTGTGGCTGTGACCCTTTCAAGGGACACAAGGGGAGGAGCTGGTTCTCACTCCTTTCTGCCACCCACAGGAGATGTGTAATGATGTGGCTTCAGCGCTTGCAGCATCAGGGGGACCTGCTAAAACCAGGTCTGCCCCGGGTTTTACCTCAGCTTGGTGCTGTGCCTGTGGTGTCACACAAGTTTCCACTAACCTGGATGCACAAAAAGCAAATTCTTTTTCAGACCAGAACTGATGGTTGGGAGATACATCTCAGGCAAATGTTATGCTTGTTTACAGTGAAAAAAGAGTTTCAAAGTAAATAAAATTTTAAATATTTTTATCCCATTTAAAATATGGGATAGACCTTGTGCTTTATCTAAAATCACAAGAAAATCCAGTGGCAATGACTGGATTGCCATTCTCTGGCCTGAGCTCCTGCAAATCAGCCTGCTACCCTAGGCATGGTTCTCTAACCCATGTTAATAGATGATGAGCTTTATTCACTGATTAAGGAAGAAAGAGCATTCTAAAGGCATTCTGACCTTGTTTAAAGATTTTTTTTTCATTCCTTCAAAGATTCCTTTGTATTAATTTTAATGGCAGAACTGTGTTTAGAGGTGCAGTAATGGTGTGTTGGACTGTATCTTTTTAGGATGAATGTGTTAAACCCAGGTGAAGGCAATGAGCACCTCAAGTCTGTGCATGCACCTGTGGTGCCAGCTTCAGTTGTGTAACTGAGACAAGACTGAAGGAAAGCAGAAATACTTGGACTTGATAGTATTGATAGTGAATGAAAATTATCTTCTGCCTTGCTGCTGTGTTACTGATGGGTTAATTCATGAGAACTGTTATTAATTTGTCCCTTTTAAATCAGAAAGCACTTTATGTATTTAGCATATAGTGTCATAAAATTTTTGTATAGAAATACAAGAACATTCTAAATGTCTTCTGTGCTTTTCCACATTTAATAATCTGCTCATCCTAAAAACAAAGTTAGGACACTTTTTTTGTAGGCTTGCTTGATTTGCATCCATCACCTCATTTTTGCTTTCATTTTCTGATTTGTGTATAATTTGAAGCTGAGTGCACTTATACGTTGTCAGGAGGCAGTTTGGTACATCATGTTTTTTCCTGGTATCTTTACACATATTCAATTAAAAAAAAACAAAAACAAACAACAAAAAACTAACCTTTCAAAGGTGTAACTGGAGAGCTTGAAATAATAAAAGAACATGCTGTACTAGTTGCATGCTCCCTTTACGATTTTGTTAAAGGCTTTGCCATTCCATTATGCTATCATTTTGTAGTGTAAGCATTTTATATGGCGTGTGTGATTTCATTGCCCTTAAGTGACCTTAGTAAATTCCTTATTTCCCCTGAAGCACATACCTAATTGAAAATTGCCATCTGCAGTTGAAGAGCTCTAAGCAAGAGCTCTAAGAATAACTCAAGATGGAGATGGGTGTCTAGAGAGCAAGGCAAAATCACTTTTTCTGTAGAATTCACTGAGATTGCATGAAGTAAAATGCTTGCTTTGAAGATGAATGATAAGGAATTATAGGAAGGGCATCTTTATCTGTCTGCCCAGTTCATCTGCCTAATACTGCTCTCCAGGGATCATGTGATCCACAAAAAGCATGTGTTGCCTAATTTTTTTAACCTTTTTTAAAACTTGCCTCTCTTCTTTCAGCCCTTGGTAAATGTATTTGGGATTTAAAGTTAGAAATACCATTCCAAATCTGAGCTGGGCTTTCTAGTCCAGCAGCTGTCCTTATACTGCAGTGCCTTGTTTGGCTTTGGTGTGCCACTTTCAGGATGCAGTTATGGTGGTCACAAAAAACTTAAAAATGAGATTATGTGTTCCCTAGGAGAAACTTCTGGCCTAGCATTGCATTCATCACAGCTCCTGTGAGTATAAGTGTTTAAGAGTCATGAAAATGAAGGAGGCAGACAGCTGGACAGTGTGAAGCTGAGAAATGGCTTAAGAAAGCACTTTCTTAGATGAGAGAACATTAAACTATGCTCTGGATTACAAGTCGGTGACATCTGTGTATTTGTTCACTATTGTGTAATGTAATTGTTTAGGACAGGAATAATGCAAGTATTTTAATTAAAAAGGTTTGGGAAATATAAAGCATGAAAAATCTGTGATGAAGATGAGAAGTTTTTATCCTATCTTCCTGTGTGTTTATTCATTCCAAAAAGTTGAGAAAATGACTAGGCTGAAAATTATTCCTTCACAAATTCTTTAGTCCTGTGTTACCTTGCAAATAGTCTTATTTATGAAAGCTTATCCTTTAAATCTATTTTTTTCTGTGCTAATTCCAAGTTATGTTTCAGAACCATTTATCAGGGTTACAGCTTTGGAATACACACTGCTTTGAGACTCATAAGGGTAAGGTATTATCTATGCCTGTGATTGCAACACATGTTCCATTTCATATGCATCTAAAATCTCTGCTGAATTTTTTTAGTAAAGTTACCATTTTCATGTGATTGTGTGCACAGAGACTGGAATAATTGGTACTTGCTTTTAGGTGAATCAGTTAAAACTCAGACTTTTCCTTGAAAAAATTGAGAATCTTCCATTTACGGGTTCATTGGGGGTAGAAGTTAAGTTGCACTCTCTTTTCTCTAGTAGTTTCACTCAATGGTGTTTCTGTATTGGTCCTCTGAAAGCTGGATTTAGGGAGATGACATATTAAAAAAAAAGCAGTTGCTTTCAGTAGATATTGTTATATTAACTTCAGCTTCACTTAGCATTCACAATGTTCACATTCAGTGTTTTGAAAGAAAGGCCATTTTTTGACTCCTCATGCACAGTTGCAGTCATTGCAATGGGCTGGGAGTGCTCTGCTTGGTGATATACTGGATTGCAGGGTGCTCAGGGTATCAGTTTGAAAGTGTTATGACTTGTCTGCTCTGCTCCTCCAGTGATGCATGTGCTCCTGCTGCTGTTTCTGATATTTCTGTTTTTTAGCTGCCTAGCCTGGAAAATTCCGTGTGAAACCTCAGATCCGACCTCCTGAGGTGGATTTTTTGGACAAATTTAATTTCACTATGTATGAAAAAATATGAATGTTCCTGCTCTGTTAATTCTGTAAAATGAGTAGTTGTTTTACTATACTGTTCATATCTTAGTTATCTCCTTCATGGGAAATTCCATCCAATTTTAGCTGGGAAGTTTAGGCATTAGCAGTTAGTTATGAATTCTTACCTTAAGTGCAGGGTGGTTTGGGATATCCTCTTGGTTGTGGGTTCAAAGTTATGTAGCTGTGCTTAACACTCCAGTGGGAAATTCTGGCCATGTTGCATTTTGCCTTTGATATGTTGCCATGCCACCACCGTTAAAGCAAGCTTAGACTGCAAACATCTGTTTGCATTTATTGCACATGTGTTGCTTAAGATGTTCAGTTTTTACATTATGTGAATCGCTGGACTCAATGAGCATGTATGATTGGCTTAATAAATAAGCCTTAAGTTGAGTCAATAAATTGCATGTCCTAAAGAATGATATATGATATACACAGAAAAGTGACAAGTTCACGTTTAGATTTGCAAGTATTTCATATTTTAGTGGGTTTTTAATGGTTTGGAGGGAGTCACATAAATAACAATACAAAAGGAAAGATTGTATGCATCCATATGTCAGACAAAGATGATGAGAACAGAGAAATGCACCTGATAGGAAACAAAATTATGAAAGCTCCGTATCCTTCATTCTAGACTCTCACCACATTTATGGCACAAATGGAACACTTGTAAGAAAAAAAATGCATTTTGATAGCACCACATATGCTCTAGTGTGCTCTCTTTAATGAAAAGTTACCTGGATTTGGAAATAAGTTTAGCTGTTGATCTCAGCAAGTTTTCAGCAATACCTCATAGGTAGAGTGATGTTTCAGAGACATGCCATGTTGATTCTAGTATATATCATTCTGCATTGCTGGGATGCACAAGATTGCTTTGGCTTAATGAAAGTGAGTGAAATGACTTACAGTTGTTAGCTTGTATTTTAATTTTGGGGGTTAAGCTAATGTGCCTTGAAGGTTTAATTCATATGTTTCTTTACCATAAGGAGTATAATTTGGACATTTTCTCTGCCACTTGACAGCTAAAGCAACAAAACACAAGGAGAAAATGGAAGATTACAGTTGAGCAGAACCATCAGCTGAAAGGCCTTTATTCCCCCACAAACATCTTAAAGTTGGCATGCAGAATGCTATAATATAATAAAAATTAAAACAAAAAACTCTCTAGAAAGGGCTTGCAAAACCAAAAAGTTTAATTAGTGAAGTCAGTATCATCTGCCAAGTTTCCAGTACAACACCCAGGCTGAGGGAGGTAGTACTAAAACTGAAAGTTATTTCACTAGCTGGCAAGCTGGTCTGAAATCAAGAAGATATAATGGAATCAGAAGAAGCATGAGTTTCTCTATTCAGAGAAGAAAATATAATTTATTTTTAGAAAATGGGGAATAATTCAGTCAGCAGGAGTATCTGTGGGCTACCGCAAATTAGAAAATGAATGCAAGTTGCTGATGAGGCAAAATGCTGAAATGTGAAAGCCATTCTGGGAGTCATTACTGAAGGTATTATGAACAAGAGGATAAGAGGTAACCATTTTGCCCTGTTCTGTTGTGATAAACACCATCCTGAATTGTTCACCCAGTTTTATACGTGATACTTCAAGAAATACACAAACAAACTGGAGAAAGACTAATGGAAAGCAAACCTAAAATTGTACTAAGGAAATGTAACCTAGGTTGCAAGAACTGAGTGTGTTTTATTGAAAATCTGGATTCCCAGTGTGTTCTATACAAGCATCTTATGAACTAATATTCTGTTCATCTGCCTTCACCCAGATGTCCAGGGAGGAGCTGAACTTTTCCTGCTGCCTGCTGCTGCCTTCATAGGAGAACAAAGTTCTTCTATGTTCCAGCAGCCACCCCTGCATCTGGCAGCTCGTTGGCTTTCCTATCAAAGTGCTACTTGCATGAGCTCAGCTTGGTGGATTGCTGTCTAGAAAAGAGAATAAATAACACAGACATGGTTATAAATGTGACAGCAATTAATTGTTCTTCATCTCTGAGGATGGAACAAAAGGCAATTTGCAGTAATGGTGGGTTTAATAAGATTCTAGGAAGAGCCCTGCAGCTGGTATTTAGGCACTGTGTTGGGTTACCCTAAGAAGCTGCCAGGTCAGTCTCTGGAGATTTTTCAGACTGAACAGAATATTTTTTGAGGAGGATCTAAGTGTAGTTGATCCTCTTGGTGAGTAGGGAATGACTCCACAAAGACCTTTTCAGGCTTACAGCTGTAGTGGCTTGCTATGACTTTGGCTGTGTCTCCAGCATGAAATCTGGAAATATTTTCCAGTTTCAGACCCCAACCTGTCTCATGTCCGTGTTCCAACACCTTAGCAGTGCTTAAGCTGGGCGTGCATTTTCCTTTCATGTCTACTTTATGCCTCCAGTTCCATACTCTAATCAGGTGCTAGTAGATCAGCAGTGAGACTGGTGTCTCACTGCTGGCCCTTACCTGTAAAGAAGAGCAAATTCAGCCTCAGACTGGGATCCACTGATACTCTCTTTGCTGATTCCAGTACCATAGACTCACTGCTTTAGAATTTGGAAACTTGGAATGACTATCTTACTTTAGCTTCTACCCAATCAAGAGTTATTACCAAGACTCCTGTTTTAACATTAGCATTTAGTAAAAATAAATACAGAGATTACATGAATGAATATAAAACCTAATAAAATCAAGTGTTGATAGTTACGTGTGTGAAACCATTGCCATTTACTCTACAAAATAAATCCCTTTTTCTTTTACTATGTAGATCATGTGATGTAGCCATGAAAACTGGAACAGCACAATCTCTTTTAATGTAAAGAAAGCAAGAATGTAACTACTGCAAATAAATGTGGGAATTATGTTAGTGGAAGAGACCAGGATGTTCTCCTCAGCACTGAATCTAAGTAGGAGGTAGATTGGATGGTTACATGACAAAGTTCTCCTTGGACAGCAAATTTGGTTTGTTGTGTAAAATGTGTTATTGATGTGCTGTGGGCAACAAATGAGTTTGTCTCCCCCGTTTGTGTGGCAGTGCTGAGTCATTGATCAGTCAATCAATGCTGTTCACTGCAATGCTAGATCCATTAATCTCACTGTGAGAGTACAAGGCATAGCATTCAATCAATAAGGCCCCAGATTAAAGGCAATGATCCAGGAAAAGGAAAACGTAAAAATAGAAAAACAGGGAAATGGAAGTGAGATTCATTTCTTCTACTTGATACTTTCTATAACCTTCTCATGGCTCAGCATTTCTGAGGTTAGCTGCTTTGTGAGATCATGATTCACAAGGTTTGTTTACTAAATGAATTCCGTAATGATGGTTAAATTAATCGTTAGTGTCTAATTCATGAAATGACAAATGAATGAACTGTTGACCTTCCTAAAACTGGAAAATTATCTCATATTGTGATTTTAAAATATAGGTGAATATTTTTATTAGCAATAAACCTTTTTACTATCACAGTCATCCGTTTGAATCCGTCCATCTGTTTACTTTGTCTTTTGTCACTCTGATTTGGAGGAGGTGCAGAGGTGTTACAGCAGAGATATCTGCTCACAGGACAGCTTGCTTTCTACCAAAAGACATCTACCAAAAGACATATTCAAAGACATCTCTCAGTGGCAGAGCCTTACGATGCTTCACTCCTCCTTTCATAGCTGGGGCTGTTCTTCTGAACACTTTTTCAGGCCAGTATTTAGCCAGAGTGGTGAGACAGTCACTGTGAATTTCACAGCTCTCTGGGCACAGACTGTGTGGTTGACTGGGGACTCCATCTTGCAAAAGGGATGCCATAATGCATTCTGCTCCTTCCTGTTGCAAATTTACTGCCTTTCACAGTGGTTTCTGTCTTAATTCAATCCTTATTCTGAGCACAGAGGAAAGGAACGTTGTCTCAGGCAGCCAATGTGTAACTTGGTTTGTACAACCATTAATTGCTGTATTTTCGGGAGAGAAACATATTATTTCATATTCATAGGCAACATCACTATACGACTTTCTGAGGCTTAGAAGTTTTGCATCTAAAAATAATTTGCAAAAATTAAATTGAACCAGGCTACTAAAATATTCAATAATTTTAGGCAACTGTATAGCCATATGTCTATTCCAACCAAGCTTTTGACATACTGCCTAGAGGAAAACACTCCTTAAAATGTTTGGACAGACTGCATCTAATGCTAAAACTTGTTTGAAAGATGACATTCTTCTGAGCAAGGTTCTCCTAGATCAGGATTGGGTCAGTGTTTTTTCATGGTTTTACATTCTGAAAAAGAAAATCTGAACAATAATGTGCAAATATGGAACCAATATTCAGCACAAAACATTCTGTACTTTCAAAAGAGCTGTGTCTCAGCATTTTTCCTCTACTGAAATAATTTAATGCTAAATTGAGAAAGATGTGTGCTGCAACCTAGGTTTTGCTGGACTTTAAGGTGTGTGAGGTGTGATGTTAAGCCTTGACTGCTGTGCCTGTTGTAATCATTACCCCAGACCAAGACCTACAACATCCCCATTACAGGACGTGATGGGCTGTGCTCTTCTGAGATCCAGAAACTTTCTTTAGTGCCAGTGCATAGTTTTGTTTGCTTGCAATTTTCTTCCAAGTGTGGTTGCTAGTTTGTATTCTCTCAAGAGCTAGACAAAGCTCATTGATTTATAAGCCCAAGAAGAGGGCTTATAGGTTTTATAGGCTTTAGGATTTATCTATCTTTTTATTACTAGCTTGCTCAGGGAATGCAAGATGTGTGCTGGAAACCTTCCCTCTCCCAAAGAGGCAATGCTATGGCCACAAGGTGATATATCTGTGTGAATATAAACTTATTCCCTCCTAGAGTGCCTGTGTCACTGGGAGAATAATATCACAAAAATCAGGACTTCGTGATCCTCTGGGGAGAACTGTCACCAAAGGAAGGGGGTACCCTAGATCGTGGGCCTAACTAATGTCACTCTTACGTTTTACATTATGAAGATGTTGACCCAAAAATCAAGGAATTTTTCTCCCCACATGGAGGCTGCAAATGTGACAGATGGAAAACTAAGACTAAATCAAAATGGGCTTTCAAAAGCCTTAAAAGCTCCATGTAAAGGTGGGTGTATCCATAGGCTTTGGCACTTTCATTAACTTGGTCTCTTGAAATATGAATGGGTGAAGATAGCAACTAGTTACTGAGATGTTTGTATTTTTCTTGGATTTTTAAAAAACAAAGTTTGTCCAAATTAATCAGTCTTTCACTGTAATTGTTTGGTGCAGTCTCTGAAGAAGTCAGTGCTGTTTACCCCTGGTTCCTAGGCCTTTTGTTTAAGCCTCTGTTTGTTTCTGAGTGGAGGGTGAATGGGGATGTATTTGTTGAGCAGAGTGCTGGGAAGGCAACAGGGTTACACATTCCCATCCAGGAGAGAATGTTTCCAAGGCCAGTTCTTCCATGCCCTTAAAATCATATGGTCTAACTCCCTTGGAGTATTCTTTCTGGTGATACATCAGCTGCAGCTAAGGATTCCTTTCTCAGAATGATCAGCGTTTTCAAAGCAGTTTTATTAGTCTGTCTTCAACTCTGAGGGGAAAAAGGATTAACTTATGAGCTGTGGGGAGCAGAAAGCGCTGTGTTCATGAGACCACAAGATTTCAAGGCTCTGAACACATTAATTAATAGAATAGTTCATGTAAAGGGAGACTGGCCTCATTTTTAAAACTTGTGAATGTGTAATGAAATATCTTTATATTATCAAAATTCTTCAACAGTAACACATACATGTAAGAACTGAAGGCAGTTTTTCTGTTGTTTCCTATATTCACTTTATACTACCTGCCACCGTTTTCCCATGCTCTCAGATGGGTAGAACTTTTTCTAATGTACAGTGGTAACCACTATAGGTTACGTTGAACATTGATAAATGAAGCATGCCTTTTCTGTTCTCAATTGCACTGATTTTATTTGTCTTTTAAGTTTCTGTGAAACTGCAAGAAGAAAGGAGCTTTTAAGATACTATAAAAAGTGAAAAGATCTTGCCTTTTTCTGTTATGACTTGTTAGAAGCCCACACTTTGTTTTGGACAAAGTATTCCAGACAGCTGGCTTCTCTCCAAAGTGACTTCTGACTTTATTCTTGAAGGAAGAAATTCCAGGTGCAGGAGACTGAAGTAATAGGGGATCTAATATTAAGACTGTAATTTTTTTTCTTCTATAGCATGTTTCTTTTTTCTGCCTAATGTAAGATAGGTATAATTCCAATCTAATTTACAATTGCAGTGGTAAGTACACTTTTCTTTTGACTTTTCAGTTGAAAAATACTGCAGTGCTAAACCCCACTGTTCATGCATCTTACAGAACATAAGGACATTTATTCTTCTGCCTTCCACAAAAAAGACAAAACAACTTTCTGTTTCAAGAGAGATTCTTCACTGTATATTGTTCTAGAATTAAGATGCGAGCTAATAAACTGAAACAATAGGTGGTATGGTGTTGCTTTTGCAGTGCACTGTGTATCTGCTATAAAGGAAGGTGGTTATAAGGAGTACAACTGCCTGAAAAGATTTCAAAAGCACCAAAGAGGAATTATTTACACAATTTCATCCCAGCACATATCAAAGAGGATGTTGAATGAGTATTACAGAAGCATTCAAACTACACTGATCAGCACACAGAAATTAATATATGGTGTGTGACAGTTTTTTGAGAGATCTGCATCCAATTAAAAATTCCTCTTTGGTTTATGACTAAAATTTATGGAGCAGTCTTTCAAGGGAAGTGGTGAAGCACTGTGTACTCAATTGTTGGCAAATGAGGTCTGCAAAATGTTTGAAAGCTCTTCAGAAAGCAGATTTGAGAGGATCAGTGGTATGGATGTGATGACATGGTGGAGTTTCCATGTCTCAGGTCTGACTTGAATTTTGACAGTTGTGCTGATGCAGAAGCACTAGATTGTGCCAAATTTACGGTGTTCAGAGTAAGTTAACTACTTCCTCAAACTCTATTATTAGAGAATTTTCAGATAGGGTGGGGTTTTTTTGGTGTACTTAATTTGTAAATACGTATGCATTTGAGATTCAGGGGAATTGTATGACAGTTAAACTAGGGATGGAATCACTGTTCAAAGCACAAGAAATAACAAACTCTGAAATAGCAAATGTGCCACCAATTACATGACTGGTCTGTGTTACGAGAAAGAGAAGAAAGGTGATAGATGTGGTGCCTCTATTACATGAGATGACATTAGAACCCACTGTGGGCTTTGTAGCTTGCATATAAAGAACATCTCAGCCACTTACTCAGAAATATGGCAAATAGCCATATTCCATATTTGTTGAAACCCCTGTGGTTATTTAGATATTTCTGGTTCATGTTGTTTTATTATTTTTTCATCTACTGTTTTTGGTTGAAAGCATGAGTTGGTCAAAACACTTTCTTGGAAGTATTGATTAATTTTGAGAACACCTCTATTATAAAAATGCTCTTCAGTCTTTAGAACAGCCATTAAAATGGAGGGTGTGGAGGAGAAACGGAGAAGCTGGTTTCAAAAGTGCAGATTAATTTTGTCTGATCCAGTCTATGAGTCATATCAAGTTATTGACGATATGGGATTTTAACCCAAGAGTCTGTCGTGTCTTGAATAAGTGACCCAGTCCCTGGATGCTTTGAGTTGCTCCCCAAAGCTTCTAATGTTACATTTTGTATAATAATCTTGCTTCTTTTTTTTTTTTCAGTACTCAGAGCACACATGTCAAGTAATTTTTACAAGTATTTTATCAGAGTCTGAAGTGAGTGAGTCTTCCTTTCTGTTGTTTTTCTCTGCTTCAGATCACCATAAATCTACCCAGGTGTATAACAAGGCATTTCTAAAAGGAAAACTTACTTGCCTAGTTTTAGCTTTGTCGATATAAGGGATTTTACCTAAAAAGTAATTTTTCTTGTGCCTCCTTTCTTTTCAGTAACTTAAAAAAACCCCCTAGTCTGTTGAAATTATGGCATGATGAAGCTGGCAAATGCGGTCCTATAAGGCAAATAGCTCTGCAGCAACTACTCTATAAGGGAATTTGCAGGAACCTTGTTTTATGTCAGACTGGTACAACTGGCAGCTTCTTATACAATGCTGTTATGTTCCTGGAACAAGTTCAAATGCCTTTTAATGTGAGGGCCCATAACCATGTGAACTACCAGCTTTACTCTTACGATCTACCACTCAAAAGTGACTGGATTAATAACAGCGTACCATTGTCTCTTTTGAGTACTTTCTTTTGAATAAGATGGCATCCTGATTTATCCACAGCTTCATCAGCCTGTGTACTTGTCTGGTGCCCTGAGCATTTGTCCTCACTTATGCAGGTGTTTTTGCTCAGGCTGTGATTCCCTTTTTTAAGAAACATGGTCAGTCTTTGCTGAAAGCCTGTTTATTTGGTAAACTTGACCTCCAGTTAGGCAAGGCTTGTAGCCTGTTAGGAATGAGGTTCCTTGAATGTAGCAGCTTTATCTGTCGTTTTTCAGCTGTGTGCATGTATGGTCATGCTGAGAAAAGTAATGTCACTCCCACTGTAATGGGGTGCTGTGCCTACAAGTGTGCCTGCACAAGCTACATAAGCTGTCTATGATGAATTCATATCACCAGCTAGTTTTAATGCATTAAAGGAATTTCTCTCACAATTGAGTGGTGCAAAGAAATTATATATCTCTCATACATAGTTTCAGTGTTTAGCAATTAAAAAGGATTTGTGAATATTACTTGCTATGTTAGGTCATGTGGACCAGAACAGGGATTTAAGACCCTGAACTTGCAAACATTTGCTTAACTTGACTGTATAGTATAGTCCTATGTAGGTGAGTAGGTCTGCTCATGGCAGCAAAATTAATCATGTAAGAAGGTCTTAGAACTGAAGACTTGTATTTGATTCTCAGTACATCAGAAAACCAGTGAAGGGTATTGCAGAATGGTTTAACAGACCATACTGGCAACTAGATGATTTTGCTCATCTGAATTTAGAAGAGATGGCAAAAAGCCTATACACTGTAAGCTGAAAATATCAGAGTAATACCTCCCTGTAAGTGTAGCAGGGGAAAGTTTCATTGCAAGCTTGCAGAAAGACTAGAACACAAAATATTTTACAGATACTACTTTTCTCTTTTTTGCTCTTCCCACAGTTCTGATAATGCTCTTCACACAGTCTTGAGATTGACCCAAAAATGTTTTGACAATGTTAAAAGTTGTTTGCCTCCCTTTACCTATCACAATTTGCTAAAAAGCATTTTCATGCAAGATTTGAGGCAGAATGTTGTAAAATTATGTGCTTTTATTCTGTAAAACTCTGGACTCTGTCCAACAGGTTGTTTTTATATGGCCTGGATCCTTTTCAGACAAACAGGATCTATACCAGGGTGCAAAATTGTAGACAACTGATGCATTCTTTAAAATAACTACAAATTGGCTTGTTGCCTTTTCTGAGAGTTTGTCAAGACTCCCCCACTGGTGCCTAGGAATGTATTCTTGAAACAGGAATTGTGAGTGCCAACAAAGTGACAAGTTTAAAGGTAAGCTTTCTTTCCTGTGTCAGTCTGAGAATTTCTTTGTAGCTTAGTGGCCTTCTAAGTAAAATGAGCAGGGCACATCATCCTTCCGGATCTACAAATCTGTTATCTCAGCAAGTAATAATTTTTATGATTTATAAAAGGGAAATGTACCATAAGGGGTTTTTTTCCTGTTTAGTGGTAGACCAACTTCCTAAATCTGTGATGTCATTGCCAAATTTGCAATTTAGAAATTTGTTACTTGATATGTGCAAATTACTTCAATCCAAGCCTCCTCCAGAAATCTTCTGCTGTGGGTAGCAACTCCTGTGTACCCATCTGGGGAAAACTACTCCATCTCCTTGAAAGGATTTATTACTTGCATTATTTCCCTGTTTTTTCAGGTTTTTGTCCTGTATTTTTAAACCCAGAACTTCTGGATCTTCATTGTTCTGTCCTTTATCTGATGGGATCACCTTTAGCTCCTTCCATTAGGCATCTGTTCTTCACCTTAGCTGGGTGGTGGCAGTAGCATATGAAAGGTTTTATGTATCTCTACTGTTGGATTCAGCTGAGAGATACTTCAGACAAGGACAAAAGTACAAGTGCTGGTGGTAGGATGGGTAACAGAGGGCTAGATATGTTCTTTTTATTCTCTCCAAGGACTCTCTCAGCTGTAGGTGAGAAGAGGGAAGCTGCATAGGCAAGAGTCTTCTACAGAAGAAGAAAATGAGGAGTGACACTGCTTTTCCCCTGACCAGCTAGCAAGGGAAAATTGTTCCAGATTATCTTCCATCAACATGTCCTTTTAGATCTTAGGTGGGAAATTTTTCAGAGCTCTTAGAAATATATCTGCTTCTCCATGAAGCAGCAGTTTGACTCTCTTAATTCTCCTTGCTGGACAGCAATACTAGGGATGCTAGCAGAGACTAAGTGAACATCCTCCATGTGCCAGTTGAATAGGAGTAACTATTCTTTCTAGAGAAAGTGTGTCATATTTATACTTAAGCCGCTTTCTAAATTCCAAAGTTGCCTCAATAAATTGTGTGAGCACATGATGTTTTTTGTTCTGAGGTTGGCAGGGGAAAGGTTGGAGTCTTTGGTACTGTTAGTTCTACAAGTGTCCTGCCTATTAGATCAGTGAATGGTCTGTAGTAGTTGCAACATCGCAAAATTATATTCCAAATGTGCAGGCATATGATTTTTGAAGTTTCTCACAGATAAGGAAGGTAGTTTTGGAGTAAGCCTTCTTTGAGTTCCTAGTGATATGTACTATTGCTCTGGAAAAATACACAAACTCAGGTTTGGGAATGGTGTAATCAAAGTTAACATTTTCAGAACTGGTTAGGTATTTTGGTCCCTCTAAATTAATAGAAAAGGTACAGTCTACTGCCAAAAAACTAAGAAACATAATGGTCTGGCTGCTTGCCAGCATTTGTTATGTCTTTAGGAGACATTCCTTTTTATTCTTTTTCTTCTGAATACAACCCAAGTTTGATGAAAGTAATTATACCTTTGCACTGGCCCTGGCTAAAATATAATAGATTTTTCTTTTCATAGCAGATCTGTGTTTCAGAATTTTGGCTGAAATAAAACTGATAACACTCTTCATACTCCAGCTGGTGCTGAACAGTGTTTGTACGGCATCAAGGTCTCCTCTGTTTCTCACTCTGACACCCCAGTGAGGATTCACAACCAGGAAGATTACCTGAACCAACCAAAGAGATATCCCATGCCATATAAAGTCATGCCTTGCAATAAAAGGGAAAATAGGGTGATATAGGGAATTAGCCATCTTTACCTCAGTTACTGTCTAGGCATCAGTCTACCCACAGGAAGTGGTGAGTGATTGCTTTGGCATTGCTTGTTTTCTCCTGTCTCCCTCTCCCTTTTCTTCCATTTATTCAATTTTTCTTTTAATTTTATTAAATCTTTTGAGTTTTCTTGGGTTTTTTGGTTTGGTTTTTTTTTTTTTTCCTTTCTTCTTCTCCCATCCCAGTGAGGGTGGTGAGTGAGTGACTGTGTGGTGCTTACCTGCCCACTGGTGTAAGTCCACAACAGCCATACTTTGCAGGATTGAGCTACTTGTCCACAGAAGATTCTGGCATCATCTTTATCTTGATGCATCCAAATCTTCTGATACACACTCTTAAAAAAATAAATGTGTGCAGATGTGAATATATAGGTTTGTGTGTGCTGCACTGAAAGAAGGAAAACTACGGCTGAAATGGAGCCCAGCTGAGAAGTCCTTCAGCAGCCCTTTTCTGTTCATAAGTACTTTGATAACTATCTCCAGCAAAAACAATTTTAGAGGCGAATAAGCCTCTAAATGTGCAAAAAAGTTAAAGTGAAAATTAGACTTCTGTATTCATGGAACTAACTTTGGATTCCTTTAAGTCCAAAGCTGCCTCACAAGCAGGTCACCTTCCATATATTTTCATATTTTTCCTTCCACCCTTTCCATTGTTATCTGCTTGGGGTTTTTAAAAATAAAAATCTAGATAGATTTTGGTTATGGCTATATTTGTTAAATGACATAATTTTGCTCAGTTAAATTGCAGCAGTTTTAATGGATAAAATCTAGATAAGCAGATTCAAGAAGAATATTTTTTCCTAGGTAGTCATCTTTGATTTTAGCCTTTTTGCCATGTGATTGTAAGAAAGACAACAAGGAGAGTCTGAAAGCATGTTCTTTAAAGTTGCAACATTAGTCATTTTTGAGCATGCTTTCTAAGCACTGTCAAGTCAATGATCTGTTTTAAAGCCTGAAAACCAAAGTTGACAATTCTTTTCATTGTTTATAGAGTTGTAGAGGAAAGATATGCTTTGAATTATATTTTAATAAGATCTTAGAATAAATAGGGGTGTGACTTGGCCCTCAGTTCCACTGAGTAGAAAGAGAAGCTGTGCATGCACAATAAAATACAGAATTTGAATCTTTACTTAATGAGGGAAACAAATGAAATTTCCATGCTTCTTTGGTCTTTTACAAGTTCCGTATAATAATCCTAACAGGAAGTGCTATAAATAGGCTGTGAGGATGACTATCAAAAAATAAATTGTAACTGAGTCAGTATGGAAATTCTTTTTAATAAACTTGATTAATTTGATTTCTGATTTTTATTAAAGTACCCTGCAAACTGTAGAAAGAGGGGTTTTATTTAGATATTTAAAATAAAAACATAATAAGTAGTAAAAAGGATTTTCTGCCTGAAAGAAAAATGAGTATCACTTTATTTTTTAAATACTTTTCTTTCTCCCTGTGAATTACCCAGCATATTAAGCAGGCACAATGTAAGAATGTTTCTTGCAGTGTTTCAGCAGGAAATATGTAGCTTTGGTTGTATAAAATGACAGTGCTCAGGAAGGTAAATGTATTGAATTACTCCATTAATAGAAAGAAGACGCTATTACAGTAGTTTTCCCCAGGCATTGAGTTTCACAGGTGCAGTAATCATGGTGGGCTACAATGATAGTACTGTAAATGCAAAAATAACAATATGCAATTAGGTGAATTTTTGTGTGAAATGTGATAAATCAAGGAGTAGAATTTGTCAGACATCAATTCCCTAGCAGCAGGAATGTTTATCTAAACCACAAAAACCTCACAGCTGAAATCACTATTTTCTCATGTTTTCACTCAGTTCACAAGAGAAATATTAACAGCACAGTTCTGAGAAAGAAGCTTTTTGGTCTCTTTTTGCATTCATTAAAAAGCACTTCTTAGGTAGGCATGCTTTTGGCAGTATCTGTACTTCATTTGCATGCTTTCTGAAAAACTGTCATTTTGTGAGTGAAATGACACTACCTGTCATTTACCTCCCAGTTTGGGAAGGGTAGAGTTGAGAGATAATGAGGGGAACTCTTGCAAAGAATTCTGCACACCCATCATTCTTGGTCTGTGGGAAGTCCTTCTTAAGAGAGTGTGCTGGTGTTAAATGAGGCATACTGCCTAGGTATCACTGCATTTTCTGTGATAATGCTAGAAAATGTGTTGTTGAGAAACTGTAACTCTACAGTGATAAAAACGTTACATTAACCACGACTTCATACTGGAAATCACAATTTTCCTGGGAAAAACACTTCCTTTGGGAATCTAAGTATTGTAGGTCTTAATTTCTTTTTTTGCCAAAGAGAGGTGTTTGTTTTCAAATACAGAAGTAAAATTACCAAATGATGCATGTATAGAAATGTGTTGTGAATGACCATCAGCTTTCCTTGAGAAGCAATGTCTGGCCATAAGGAGATGTCCTAGAAGCTCAGCTGAGTTCAGGAGAGCTGCAGCTGGGCTGTGCCAAGACAGCTTTGCCTGTCCCAATTCCGGGAGATCATTCCTGCACTGATGGTACAGGCCAAGATGTGACCCTCAGCTCAGGGGCTAAAATGTCCCCATCATCTTTTTGGGTGCATGTAAGTTCAAGCACTGAGCCTGTTGGAGCCTGTCTTCTTAGCACCTCTCCTGGGCTGATGGAAATCTTCCAATGTTCAACTGCTCTGCAGCTTCCTATGTGGTGTTTACTCAGTGGGTTGTAAGCTGAATTTGACCACTGGGGTAGCAAGAGAGTCCATATGGCCAGATGAGGCACTGGTCAATAAAAGTAACAATCCATATTTTGCAGTATTAACATTCTTCAGAGGTTTTTTTTTTTTTCACAAAGGAGCTAAAAATTTCACCTTTTTTCTTTGTTTTTTTCCTTCTTTCTTGAACTTGATTCCCACTGAAGAATGAATGATTAAACTGATACGGAAATTCTCCTTATCAAAACACCAGACAAGGCCCCTCCATTTTCTTTTCCTCTTCATGGTGTGTCATTCAGCTACACAACATTAATTTTTCTTATCCTGTTTAATGCTCTGCAGATTCAGGTTTGAAGTCTAGAAAATACGTTCAAAGCTTGGGGTCGTGTCTCCTGTTCCCTGTGGCTCCCTCTGGGAGCCTGGGCCATGGAGGATGAGATTCTCTAACTCTCCAGATGCCAGGAGTGGGGAAGCAGAGTTCAGGTCCCATTAAATACAGCTTTCCTGGGTTATTTGCCCCTAGGACTATGAGGTGCATCCCAGCCCCATGGTCCCTCCTGTAGGTGAGTTCAGGGGAGTGAAGCCCCAGGGACAAACAGTTCGCTTCCTTGGCTGGCAGTTCCAAAGAGCTGCTGTGGGAGTGGTTGACCTCAGGCCAAGGTTTACTAGGCTGTGTTGCTGTTGCCTGAAGGTGGTTGGGTTTACTGGAATGCAATAAAAACTCTTGAACATAAAAGGTAGGTAAAGTAACATGGTTAATATGTGAATTGTTAACCAGAGTCAGACAACAAATGTCTGTGGTGGGTGTGGGACTCTCCTGCCAGTGTCTGCAATGGAAATCAAGTTTCCATTCAATGTGGCTCTGAGTGACACCCAGGATACAGAAGGAAAATAGTCACTATTATCTTCCTTCTGAAGCAGCTCCAAAGTGAATATAAACACTGATTGTTTAGAGACCATCAATTAAGCTAAGAAGTATTTAGAGCAGGTGCAGGGGAGATAACAAATGAAAAGGGAACTTTATAGTCTTGTGTATTTAAAACAGTTTGGCTTTTTGATGTTGTGTTTATGGGGAAGAGTATTGACTTCATAGTTGGAGCCTGGGACTCCTTTATGAACTGTTTTTAGTTTGATAAACACACTGCAAACATCAAGAGGAAAGGCCTAAATGATGGGAACAGTAATGCTGGGGATGTTTTATTTATCACTGCAGTAATATTGAAAGAACGTTTGAACTTACGGATGGAGGTTTATGGTCTTGTTAACCTCTGGTCTATTAAGGTAGAGTTGTGCAACCTTTCATATTCTGAACTCCCTAGTAGCATCTAGAGGAATTGCTGAGAATAGAACTTTCTCCTGTTCACTTTGTATGATGTGCTTCCTAAGAACTTGAAAGCCATTTCAGATAAAGGGTAAGAGAAAAGGAAACATTCATTATCTTGACTTTACAGAGGAGAATCTGAGAAACAGAGAAGCAAGGGACAGAGATTTTACAAAAAGGTACAAAGTTTCAACCAAAGGAAAATTTAATTGACATTTCATAAAAGAATTCTGCAGATGAAACAAGAAGCTGAACACCCCTCTCCCAGTAGTAATTAAGGATAAATGTGGATCAATGTAGCTTTTTCATCTCTAGTCTTGAAAAAGTCTTTTATGTCTCTTCCTAAAATAGGTAACAGTATTAATTTTATCTTTTTGTTTGTTTTTTAACACCTCTTGTCCTTTATTCTTTCAAGATTTATCTGTCAATATTCTGCACTTTCACGCTCTCTACAGTTTGTTCACTCATTGAAATTTAATTTACTTTACAATAGGTTTCTCAGCTTCTTTGTTTTCTGGAAAGACAGCTTTGCTATTCAGGGCTAAAGGTGGTAGTAGGAAATACTTCAGGTGTTAATAAGAAACATGGCCCTGGCTTACTGAATGACTTAGGGAAAGCCACTTGATCTTCTGGCCAGCTCAATTGTTAAATCAGTAAGCAGGAACACTGACCACAGATCATCCATTCAAGCCAACCATCCCTTGGTGAATGTATATCCCTGTTAAAGCTAACTTCTGCTAGCAGAGGTGAAGCAGCCCCACCAGCAGTGAGCTTTGAGCTGCAATGGCACACAGAGAGTGCCTGTGCTCCATGACTGGGGAGGGCTCTGCATGCCTGGGGTGGAACACAGCAGAGAGCTGGGGATACATTTGAGGTAGCATGTGGCACAGGTGTGCCAGGGCACTGTGGTGCACAGTAATGCTGAGGCAGGACTGCCCTCCAGCACCTCTTCCTTGTCCTGTACAACTCTGCATGATGGCAAGGCTGTACCAGGGAGAGGTCTGGTGGAAGTACTGTGTGGTGCATCCTATTCCATTCATCTCATATCTTGTGAAAACTGTGTCTGGTAAAGCCAACCAATCTGTCCAGAGTAACTAGAAGATGACATCCTTGCTTATTAGAAGGTGGAGGTGAGAAAAGGAGGCTGTGGTGTTTGTGAGGAAAAGGTTTGGTGATGGATAGCTTCTGTGAGAAGCTGCTAGAAGATTCCCTATGTCCAGCTCCCTCAAAGATGGACCTGCTGCTGGTTGAATCCATCAGTGATGGTGGCAGCACCTCTATGCTAAATTATTAAGAAGAGTAAAGCTGTTACTGCACAGAAACATTTGCAGCCAGAGAGGAGTGAGAATCTGTGATAGAAATAGACCTGCAGACACCAAGGTCAGTGAAGAAGGAGGGGAAAAGGTGCCTCAAGTGCCAGAACAGAGATTCAGCTGCAGCCTTTGTTGCAGACCATGCTGAGGCAGCTGTGCCCTGCAGCCCATGGAGATCCCTGCTGCAGCAGAATCTGCCTGCAGCCTCTGGAACCCCACACCACAAGACGGGGGTGCCCAAAGGAGGCTGTGACCCTGTGCAAACCCATACTGCAGCAAATTCCTCATGGAAGGGACCCACACTGGGGCAGTTTGTAAAGAACTTCAGCCAGTGGAAAGGACCCATGCTGGCAGAGTGTGAGGGGTCCTCCCCCTGAGGAGAAAGTGTCAGAGACATGTCATGAACTGATTGCAACACCCATTCCCCATCCCCCTGTGCCCCAGGAGGGGACAAGACAGAGAATTCACAAGTGGAGTTAAGCCAGGGTCAGCCTACCAATGCCAAGAAACTTGACATTATTGGGGGTTTTTTTCCTCATTCCTCCATTGACAATCTCCCTGGAAAATCCCAAGAAAACACTATCTAGTCCTGATTACTGAGGGAGAACTTTCTAATACTGGGAATGATTAAAAATTTTTTTAATAAAATAACTGGTGATGCCATCAATGAAGCAAATGTTCCCAGTGAATTCATCCCATGTACCAGAAATACAAATACCATAGAAAATAAATCCCTTGTAGGGGCAACCAGGTTACCAGAGAATCCCTGTGCTGACCAAGTTGGAAGGATGATGTGAGGGTGAGTTTTAGGGTAGACAGGAGCTGAAGCCTCATGGACTGGTTAAATTACCTAAATATTATCTTATCTCAAACACAATCAGGCATGCATAAAGAGACTGGGAACATACAGTTCTTTACCATGGTTGAACATATGCCTTTATTAATGCACAAAATAATGAGTTCTATTTCAGTCAAGCATAATATAATTGGCTGTTAAATTCATAGTTACACTGAATGCATTTATACATTTGGTTCTAGTTTATCTCAAACTGCCTTGCCATTTTTAGTCCTCAAATGTTTATAAAATCTATAGAATATTTTTTAGCCAACCAAATGATTCTGTGATCCTTATCTATTATATTTTAATGAAATAAATAAGTATTTCTTTTACATTAAAACTACTTAAAATTCTTTCTGCTAAATTCTAGTTTCCTCATATATGTAAGGGAAAAGAAAAACAGGGGTGTAACATTTGGGTTTGTACTTTCAGTGTTTTATAAACGAGATGTGACACCACACAGAGACAATGTTTTGTATATGTATGTATACAAAATATATAATTGTGGTGCTTTGAGTTTGGTTTTGAAAGTGAATACGGATTTAATCAGTCTTAAATAAAATGCAGCATATAAATACTATTGCTGGACTCTTAAGATTCTCTTTGAAACAAAGAGCTTCCTTATAATTTCTAGAAGGATGTGGCAGCCCAGGTGTGAGTTACAAATTAGTCATATCTGCTGATATCATTATATATCTTGCCATAAGAATTTAGAAAATATTTTGCTAATTACCATGAGGATATTATCCACTTTTAAAATACCAAATTATTTTACCCTATGCAGTTATACTTTAAATTTTCAAACACTAAAATAATTAGGAAATTAAGAATTAAAATGGTCTCAAAATTGGTCTCCTGGTATCATTCTAAATGGGGGTATTTTTAATGTATCGTCACTGAGAAAAGTTTATTTTTTATGCTTTTTTAGTGTCTGTCATACAAATGTTCAGTAATCCTTTTATTGAACTTAAATTTTTATTGCCTTCCTAAGATATTTTTCTAAGGCTTGAGGATTTTAGAATAGAAGAACCATTGTAATTTGTGTGAGATATTAAAAATGCAGCCATTTTTTTTTAACCTCTTTCTCTCTCTCTCTCTTTCTCTTTCTTTCTCTCTTCCTCTATCTCTCCCTCTCTCTCTTTTAACCAGCAGCAGTTAAAAAACACTGTTTAATTGTATGCCCCCTGCAAATCCCCTCTCAGCTATGACATGGTTTGGGTTTGAAAATCCATATAAGGACTTTTCATTTCCCTTTCATTGGTACAACTTGTATTAATAGAAGAAACCTCTTCTTTGCTGATGAGGTAGAGTCCGTGGTGGAGCTTGCAAGAGCCCCGAGCAGAGGCAACCCATGGCAGGGTGCTGGGTGCTGCTGCTGCCTCGTAGGAGGGCTGATTTTGGGGGAGAGGAGAGCAGCACAGAAGCTTAATTTTTTTTCCACCTTCCTGTAGGTGGCTTTTCCTTTAGAATATGTCACCAGGTTGTGTTGGTGTTTTCCTGTGGTACCCTGCTATAGAGCACCCCAGAAGAAGAGAGCCACTTCACTGGGTTTTGCTGCAGTCACCCATTTATGCAGCATGATTATTTAAAAACTCTAAACTTAGAGATGACAGGAATCATCTGCCATTTGAAAAATTTCGGGCGTGCTTGTGCCTTGACACAAGTCCGGTGTGGACTTCCCGTTTTTGCCAGTTTGGATGCTCAGGTTACACAAGGTGGTTCCTCCGTTAGATGGCACTGTGTGTTTCAGCAGTGCCTCTAGTCACTCCCCCCGTGTTAAATGGAAAGTAATTAACTTTTAGGAGGTGTGTTTGTAATAAAAAGCAGCCTCTCCATGTGGATGTGAGTTCTTTGTTCTTATCAGACTGAGGAAAATGGTCTTGTTCTCTCTGTATTTTTTCTTTCTCCGCCCCCTCTTTTGAATAGCAGTACTGGAAATACAGAGCAATAGAAAGTACATGGAAGGTGCCAGTGAGATCAAAACTGATTTATATCTTTCTTCCCACTCTGAAATCAAAGGATTTTTTCCTTTCTATGGGCGATTTAATTTGGGTCCCTGTGATTTGATAAAGTAAACATTTTGACAAAATTTTTTTCATTATTAATGGCCATGTTGCAGAACAACTCTTATCTTTCCTTAAATTTGGAAGCCCCAAAAATTATAGATCTGGTTGTTTCTCACAAAACTGTGAAAGAAGTGTGGATAAAAACCTGATTTCTTAATGACTGATAATGAATCAAGTTATTACATTGCTGCAGCTGCTATTTGATCCGTTGGTGTTGTTAGAAAATTGAGACTGGGAGAAATTATTTCTTTAGCTTGGACAGAAGTTCACCCCTGAAGAAGGGGCCTGCAGGAGGCCAGGGCAGGTCTCTGCTAATGGGGAAGGACCTGAACATAATTTTGATTTTGATCTGACAAACTAACACTGCCTTCCTTATTCCCAGGGTAATAAGGACTAGGATGAGCCAGGGATAATCCCTGCAAGAAATTGTGCCTGTGGCCACCCTGTTCCAGAGAGCATGAGAATTTAGCAATGTGAATGTGAGATATTCCATGCCTGTTTGCCTCAGTGCCAGAGAGCAAACTCAGGCTCATTTAATTGACTCATATAATTGTAGGCACCATGTCTCAACAAAATGCTAAGCAAACAGTGGAATTTACCCATTCTGGATTTTTCAGCCCTAGCAAGGCAATGAACAGCAGTAGCACACCTGGTGAGTATTTTACTACACAGGTCTTTGGAAGTACCACTGCTCTTGGCTGCATCTACAGTGGTTGTTGTAAGGGATAGTAAAAACAACCTTAGTTAGGAAAAAGAACAACAAATGGGACTGAGGTTCAATATTGTATTTAACTGGGAGGATAATATTACTGTGCAGGCTGGACTGGCGTGAGGGAAACATGGATTGCTACCTGGCTGCATTATTGACTCTCAGGGTGACTTTGAGCCAAATACTTCAGTTTTCAGAAGTGAGTAATGAGTTTTCCTGCTAGCTGGACACACTTCACAGGGTCATAATTTTGTCCTTAAAATGGTGGCCCTCTGTACACCTGAGGCTGTAATTTTCTCAGCTTTGAACCTATAACATGGGAAAGCTCATGAAGGCACTTTCCTCACCCTTCTTTTACTGTTCTAATGTACTGTAATTTTTTTTGCAACCAGAACTTCATATGGGGAAGGTAGTGATCTCAAACACAACTTCCCAATCCCACATTTTGGGTGACAGGATATACTTGTGATCCTTAAAATAGTATTCAGGTTATTTATAGGAACTGTATAATTTATTTTTATGACCGATGCACATAAATCAACATAAAAATAAAAAAAGCTGAAATAGATAAAACAGACTTCCTAGATGAAGAAAAAACACAAATGCATACTTTAATAATACAGTTTACACAACAATAAACTGTTAACAGCTCAGCTTTTGTACAGCTTTGAAAAAGAATTTAAGCAGACTTGGTAAACTATAGGTTGAAAGTAAAAAACCCTGTAAAAATACAGATTTATTACTGTTTAATTTCAACTGAATTTCCAAAGCTTAAGACTCAACTACAAGCAATTTTTCAAGATCTTATTTAATAACTTCAGTCATTAGGTTAGTAAGATGTATGCAAATATGATTTGAATTTTATAAATCTACTTGAAATGAGAAACTTCTAGCCAGTAGAATAATCTATAAAACAGTAACTGTGACAACTTTTAGACCACATGATGATTACATTTTGTATGTTTTTTTTTTTCATTTGTAAAAGGGATTTTTTTAAAAATAATTTTGACTAAATTGAAGTAGGGCTGTGCCCTTTTGCTGCCTGTTGTGACTGTCAGATGTCATGCATGTGTGAGAACCCTGTGTGGTACCAAAAATGTTGGGGGTGGAGGAATGGCAATGAGCTCCTCAAAAGCCTGGAAATGCTGGTTACTTTCAGCACTAAAAGACTATGATGGTAAAGCTTCAGGATAACTTTTCTGTTTTTATTTTACCTAAGTGTGATGCTTGTTATTTTTACATTATATGAAACCATAATCACTCATATTATTGGTTTACTTAGGTGGAAAGGTAGGTCAGACAGAGAATTGGTCTACTCTTCTGAAGCTCTTGGTGATAAAATTGTATTTCCTGTATGGGTCTGGGTGCAATGCCAGTTGGTCTGATTAAACTGATCGTGAAAAATATATTTTTTCACACTTTAATGTTCAGCTTAGTCTGACATTCCTTATCCAGTCTGCCTTAAATTAAATTTGTTGAAATAACCATGCAAAAAATAAAAACCAGATTTTTTTATGAGTAGTTCCCTAATAACAGCAGCAACAACAACAAAAGGCATTCTGTATTCTTCTTTACCTGTGATGTTATTCTGAAATCTGTGAGATTCTGATGCTAGACTTCATCTGTAAGGTAGTAGTTATTTTCTTAATTTAACTTTTAATTTTTCACATTTAACTGAAAACCCAGACTTCCTTCAACAACATCATGGTTTTCTCAAGTTAATTTAATACAGATTTGCGGGCCTCATTATCACTCTGACTGTCTTTCCTATAAGCCTTCACATGGAACAGGAACTCCTATTCACAGCAGAAAACAAAATTAGGAAATATTAGGAAATAAAAGCAGTGAAAGAACTTATGTATGGACTTATGTATAGTGCTGGCATTGCTAACAAATTAGAAGTGACTCAGTTGTACATTTCTACAAATAAAAAGAAGCATGGGCTAGGTTTTGCAATCTTAGCACATATAAAGGAAAAATACTGAAAGTTTTCCCTGAAATAATTTAGATTATGCTGTTTATGGCTCAGTCACTTAGGGAAGAGAGAGTTAATTATTTCTCTAGTAAGCAAAATGTCATGACATTGTCATTATCCAAGAATGCAGGGCACACACTGAATTCATTCCCTTGATCAATGGGTGTCTTCAGGATTTGTTTTGCTGGTAGATTCCCAAGGGGAAGTCCCATGCTCACATCTGATACTTTCTCCGAACACAAATAATTTCAACACAAGTGTTTTCAGAAAGGGTGATTTTCACAACCTTCTCTGCTAGAAGGAGAGGACTTTTCCTCTAAGACTGTGGGTCAAAAAAGGACAACCAGCCAGGTGATCTGTGGTGCTCTAAAATCCTTGTTTTCCATCACACTGGTGTTAGTCTGTTTGGGATCCCTTGCTGGAGTGCCATTTAACCTTAACTGGAAGTAACTTGTTTCCTGGGAAAGGGTCAGTGGGCTGGGTCTGCTTGCTTGAGCCACTGAGATTATCCCAGGATTTGCACAGCCTACACTCAGTACATTAGAAATGGTACATCTAATAGAAATGATCTGAAGAAAATAATGAAAGGATATTTAAGAGTGCTCTGTGGGCTTTTTTTTTTAATAATATCTCAATATAATTTCTATTTATAATAAAACACTTACTTTGACAGGTCTGAAAATATTACTATTTTAAAAGGATGACTTGACTTAATGTTGGCTTGGATCATCATTTTCATTTTATTATTGGAAAGATATTTCTCTGCCTTTCTTTGTTAAACTAGCTTAATTGAGAATCCAAATAGCACCCTTGAGATGACCATAGGGGCTGAAGGCAACTGCATATTAGAGTCAAAATCATCCTGTTATCAAAAATAAATCATGGCCTTTCTCATTCACAGGGGCTTTTAAAGTGTTTTCTCTTGGGGTTTTTTTATGACTTTTCTTCTGTATGAAGACATGACAGCTGATAATGAAAATCATTTATAGTTCAGATTGCCTGGGTGACAAGGGAGAGACAAACCTGACTTCATTTTAGGAATTCAGCATTTGGGAAACTACCATGATCAAATAAATGTACACTGCACAAAAGGAAAATTTTAAGGACCTTTTATTGGGGAAACTACCATGATCAAATAAATGTACACTGCACAAAAGGAAAATTTTAAGGACCTTTTATTGGGGAAACTACCATGATCAAATAAATGTACACTGCACAAAAGGAAAATTTTAAGGACCTTTTATTGATGGTTAAATGGGATATTCAAAAGGTGGTGCCTGCTTAAATACAGCTTTTGTATAAAAAAATAGATCACTTATGATCAGTAAAATAATGAAGCATTCATAAAATGTCAAATGTCACTGGGAAGCTGAGACTTCTGTTTCTCAAAGCTGGAGGAATTGATCTTGCAGAAATATTTTCTTTCAATGATTTCTCTTATTTAAGAGAAAATGTTGTATTTAAGAGGCAGTGTTGTAGTGTGAGGCAAGAAAATTACTCTTGGAGATAATTTATTGCTGAAATGGGAGGTTTTTTCCATCTCAAACTATTCACTGTAAATAGTATTATGAGTTTAATTTCTATTATACCAGACAGTGCTTAGTTTTGCAAATGAAAATAAAAATGGGCCAACATCAAGAGAAGTGTGATAAATGAGAAAAATAATTTTTTGTCTTTATAAGGAATGTGATAAACAGTTATGGATTATTAGGTCATATATTGCCATTCTTTGTGCAGTACAAAAGAGGTGAAAGCCACTCAAGAGGACAAAACTGCAGATCGGAGGAGAGTCCCTTGTGGTTGGTGCTTTTATGCCATTTACTTTTTGCCATTGCTTTACTTGACTTTTTATTTTGAGACTAATGTGCTTCTGCAATAAATAACTTTATAGCAGCTATTAGCTGCTTAGCTCAATAAAAAACCCAACCCAACAAGTTAAGCACCCCGGAGGTTCTAACCTCACAGGTATTCATTCCATGCTGCACACCACCAGCATCACATGTAAGGCAGCTCTGAGACATGGCAGAGGAGAGGGGAGGACAAGAGTGCTGTGTGGAAGGATATTTGCACTCTGGATGACACCAGATTTGGGGAGCTGGAGTCGGTTTCCTCACACAGACTTTTGGTTTCTGTGCTCCCTCTTGCTCCTTCATGTGGCCGCTGTCTTCCTCCTCTCTGTTCACTGGATCAGGATGAAACAGAATGGAATTCTGCTTTATTTCTCCATCTGCCCTCCCACGCCTCCACATTAGATGTGGGACTTCCCATTAGCATCACTTAATCCAACCCTGCAGTTGATTTCAAGGCATGGAGAAAATGTGTCCCTCACTGAGATGCTGTTTTGCAGAGAAGTGGGGAGCCTTCTGTCAGACAACCACTCTTTGGAAGGTGTGGTTCTGACATGACAGTCCTAGAAGGTTTGATTATTCCTGATTTAATCAGGAGGTTGCCCCATATGACATTTGTGCCTAAATCCATCTATGGTATGCAATTCCATAATGGCTGTTGAGAGGGGTAAAAAAAACGCACCACAAAACAGCAAGATACAGATAAATGAAAGATAAGGATTTAGAATCTGCAGCTGTTAAATATTAGGAGGATGAGGCAGGATTGCTGTTCCTGTACTTTCCTGGGGAATGAAAACACATCACTCGTGGGTGAAGCCTGTGCTGGGAAGTATTCTCATTCTTACACAGTACTCCTGAGACATCCATGACCTAGCTATTGTCACAACTTCAGCCACACAATATTGCTTAATTAAATAATGCAAGCATATGCATGTTATATCTGTGCACACCATTTGAGCCCTTTCAAAGCAGCTGGCACTTGAGGTGGGAATTTTGTCAGTGTGAATTCTAAACATAAACAGGGAAAAGGTTACATTTTTGAAACATCTGTAATCATTTGTGTGCCATATAAGTTAATTGGCTGTGTATGGATTTTAAACAGTTCACTCCTCTTCTGTTTTGTTCTGACAGTGTATGCCTTGCATTCTTGAAACCTTTATAATTTTCCTAGAGTTTCTAGAAACAACCCGATATCCAACTAAATAATGTTCAGAATTCAATAACACAACTATTATCTGCCTGCTTCTTATTATATTTTATTATATCTCTGATGAAAAGAGAAAAAAGGTATCAATAGGGGTTAAGACCTAACTGTATGACTCTTAGGCAATTTTATAAAAATACAGCAGGAAATTAGTGAAAAAGCATCTTGTATTTCCCTACATAGGAAACAAACCTATATGGAGTCCAGTCAGAGAAGCAGACATCTATTCTTACAAAAAAATACAGATTGGCTGCAGGGCTTGAGGTCAAACTGAGCAAAAATAAAGACCTTGTGTTACGAAATCAAGAGTGTGTACAAGAGAGGTTTTCCATGCTGGAATTATTTTGCAAGTAATTTGCATCAAAATTTCAGATTTTGGTTAATAAGAACATTATCTGTATAGACAAGCACCGACTTTTATTTTTTTTCTTTCTGTTGATTTATGATCACTGGTAATAAAAAGTTATCCAGGAGGTAAATTGCTTTATTATTCCTCATTACATTACATTATTCCTCAGTCCCTTTCTCCTGCTAGTTTTCTTTTTTGCTCTGCCTATAATCTAATGCAGGCTGCAGTGAAAGATGATGTCTTCAGCAGTGCCACATGAGTTCTTTTAATTCCTTCTTTTCCTTGAGCAGCAAGATAATTGATTCCTTCTCTTAAAATGTAAACCTCACATCTTTCCTTGTCTCAAGTACAGTAATTTTAAATAGAATAGTATGTGTCCTACCTTGGTGCAGTGTGCTCTCCTTCCAGACCTCTTCTTCTTCTGTGTTTTAATTGGCAGTAATCTGAAACTGAACAGTCACTTAGGCATAGTGGGAGTATGGAATTGTATGCACATGGGCTTATATGGAGTCTAGGAACTTGATTGTATTCAACATCAAACTGTAAGACACCGAGAGTAAAAATAACCATGACAATTAGGTGCCTCATAAAAAGTCAAGAAACAAAGCCTTTCATTGTAGACTTCCCAGTACCTCTCAAAATAGATTGACAACACTAATAAACTGATTCCTGCTTGGTGTTATGAACATTTTGCATCATTGTTCTTCTCTCTGGCAAGCCCTTGAGAAGGCTGAGGGTGCTGAGGAAATAAAAAGGCAGAAGGCAGAGGTGCTTGCTCATCCTCAGCTGGGGCTCAGGCAGGGAGGCTGCAAGGGTGTGGGGGCCCTATGCTACTGTGCTTGTATGATTAAGATGGGGTTTTTGGCTGGTTTTTTTTTTTTTGGTTGGTTGATTTGGGGTTTTTTGTTATTCCTTTTTTGTTTGGTGCTTCTTTTTTTTTTGTTTGTTGGTATGGTTTTGTTTTGTTTTGTTGGTTTTTTGAATGTTGAACATGAGTTAATTCGTTAATTTCACCGGTGTCTAAGCAAATGACAAACTGATTTAATAGCTACTCACTGTGTGAATCTGATTTCATTCAAAACAGAAATTAATGAAGAGACCAAACATGGGCCATGCCAAACGTCAGCTCAAATTCATGCAGTAAAGAGCTATTGAATCAGTTTGTCATTCCCTTAGACACTCAGACCTGACTCTCAGATTCAGAATCTGGTTGTCAGAAAAAAAATTTATGAGCTTTCTTGTATGTTTTTAGTTATTTTATTGGCTTTTTCTAATGAAGTACATAAGGATGATGACTAACTGAAATACTAATATGCTGGAAGTCCCATCTGCTGGTGAACAATTGAAATTATGAGCAGCTGAGCCAGGTCCTTGTGCTGCCTGGTAATTGATCAGGAATATTGTATCTGCCACGAAGTGTTTGTTTTCTATGTAGTGGCTGATAGCTTCTGTCTGGTAATAGGACAAAATCAACCATCCAAAACATTTCAAACTATCAGCAAGAATTAGTGATTAGCCTTTACATGAGCCTAGCAATAAATCTGCTCTGTTCCTCTTTGGTCTTTGTTACAGCTAGCGACAGAGAGACTCTCAATGTAATTGTTATGACTGGTGTGTGCCCCTGCCTTTTCTCCCTGCTATTTGTTCATTAAAGATAAGTGTTTTCTCTCTGAGACGGGTTGAATGCTGCTGCTTCCAGTATCTTACTGTGTCTTTCTCCTCTTAGCACTTAAAACTTTCACACTGTTCTAGTTATTAGCTTTGCTCAGAGTATATTCTCAGGTAATCCTTGGAATCAGTATTACTTACAGATTTAATATTGAAATTAAAGATTAGGAAACCAAAATGTAAGAGTAAGCAGCATTTGAGTTTGTTCTGAACTCTGAAATCAATGAACATCAGCAAGAGCAGGAAATAATTTCTCCATTCTCTGTCCTGTCTGCTACTTACTCTCAGATATTGAAGCTTTTAGAATGCTGTGAGAACACAGGGCTCAAAGCATCAACATTTTCTTGCTACCTTTTCAGTCGTGGTCATGTTTCTTAGCTTTATTTCACCTGAATGATGAGTCACAAGTCGAACTGTGGCCTGTGTCTGAGCCTGCACACGTGCTGCTCCCTGGTCCTGCTGGTGCCTGAGGATGCGCGGCTGCTGGACCTCGCTTGGTGCCACCTGTGCTCTGAGCAGCACCTGCCTGCCCTGGGCTTGAGGGCTCTGCTCTCTGTGTCTCTCTGTCCACACATGGAAATTGCAGAAGCCAAAGGGAATTCCTCCCTTTGGAAGCACCCCAAGAGCTGTGCAGGAGGAAACGCGTGGTTTTCAGAGACTTTCAAAGGTCTGGCCAAGCATTGCTTCAAAGCCTCCCTCCAGTGTTTTTCTTTCTTCCAGTGGGATTTACTGGGTTTTTATGTCCTCTTTTCTTGGGAGCCAGGAGCCAGGAGAATGCTTGTGCTTGAAATGATGTAGTTGCTGTTGTCAACTCAAGTAGGAGGGCCAGAACATGTGTATTGCTAGCATTTTCCTTAAGTATGCAACCCCACCAAATGGATAATTCTGTGGACACTTCTGCTGAAAGCAACAATTTTTTCAAAACAAAAAAGATACTATTTATTAAGTACTTTCGAAATTGTAAATGAAATTAATTAGTTGCCTATTTTTATAATTAGTCTTTCAAAAATTATATGACACTGAGGTAAGTGAGGGAAATTTTTTTGGATTAAACTGGTTACAGAGATTAGATACGTTGGTAGAAAACAGCTCTTTTGCTTTCAGTGGTCAGAAGTAATCACATATGGTGTTTTGTGCTATATATCCTAGGCAAAAGGAAGGGGTAAATTATAACAGATTGAACAGAAATCTTCTTTATTTTAGTTTTCAACCTGTTTAGCAACTGCTGTAAGAATTCCAGGACATAAAATTCCATTAGTGATACAGTGTAAATAACTTTTTTTCATTTGTTACAAAGAGATATATACATCAACAGAAAGTCAGAAATATGCTTTCATTCTATGGCATAGATGAAAATATAATTATTATCTTTTATTAGGAAGCCTCTAGCTCAATAATATTTTGTGCAGATTCTGGTAGGTTTTTTCAGATGTCTGGATTATTGTGTCAAGTTGTGGGAAATGACAATTCAAGACCAAAAGTCAAAGACCCTCTTCTGTGAAATTGAATTTCCAGAGCCAGAAACTGTGAGCCCTTTTTTCATTGGAACAGGTGTTGGCCCTCAGATTCCTTAGAAAACTTTCCATGTGCAATCCATCACAGAGAGGTCAAAGTGGCTTCAGTTTGTGCAACTCTTAGAGGGATTTGCGACCTGCTCAGGAAAGGTTTTAACTGCTTCTTTGAAATACAGATCTTTATTACAAAGAATGCATGCTATGTGTGTAATGTGGTTCTGTGCAACAGGCTCAATTCTCAAAGGTGTGTTTTTCATGGTCTACACTATGCAAGCACACCTTTCTCTCACAGTCTCAATCTATACAGTAAGATTAAGAAAATCATGCTACTCTCCTTAACTCAAAACCCCCAAATGAATCCCAAGCCTTATGTCAATCTTTTACTTCTGTTGGAACAAACAGGTATTTTTCTCAATTTAAATGATTACTGAAATGCAAAATAACAGATGCATTCTCTAGCATATCTCTTTACCACTATGAAAAACATTACCAGAAGACAGATAAAGTAGGAATAGTGCCTCACAACAGTGCAATATAATTTATAGAATTTATTTAATGCAAGCAATGATCTGCCCTATTCTGAAGCTGTGACTGTTTGGAGACAGAAATTCAAACACAGGTAATTGTGTCTTACTTCCATGCCTTTACTTACACTGTTCTTATTCTTTTATTTATCTAAGAATACTTATATGTTTTATGTACTTATATGTACTATATGTACTATTTATGTTCAGTACCCTTGGAAGAGAGATGAACCTTTTAAAAGCAAATGGAGGTTTTCAAATTACTACAGTGGAGTCAGAACTGTGATTATTGCTCTTGCAAAGATAACTATTGGAAGACTATAATTCATAATGAATTTATTCACAGATAAAAACTCTTCTGTTTAAAATGCACAAGCACATACATACACATGTGTGTGCTGATTTTGTTGATTATATATAAGTATTTGTAAGTTTAAAGTGGAAATCCTGTTGACTTATTAAATTGCTTAAAGATTTTATGCATATAAGGCAGATGTGGATTTTTAGCTGCATCTTAAAATCATAATGCATTTTAATATTCTGATTGAATATTCTTGAAAATTAAATGCATAGTTCATTGCCTTTTCATTATGAGTTTGGTGTTTGAGTGGGGAAGGTTTCTGCCTTTCTGCACCTTTTTCTATCTTGTTTGTGGACACTGATCCAAATTATAGGCATAGGTTTTATAGGGTTGTTTGCTTCCAGAAGTTTTAGTTAACATTTTTGAGTGAACAAAAAAGATACTAGAATTGAACAGGTACTAAATTCTGTCTCCTCTATTTTTAATATTTGAAGGAAACAGCAATTAAATTGATGCCTTCAGGAATTCATGGGGAGGGAAATAACATCATCGAATTTGGGTAAATACACAGAATTTTTCTTTAGTTCACATTTATAACGCCAATTTCTTTTATCAGTAATTAAACACAACACATTAAGGGAAGAATGTAACAATGTTTTGTTTCTTTGAGAATTTTGGCATGAGAATAGAGTGCACATTCATGCAAGCTAGATTTGTTACTGACCACAATAGCTGCAAAGGAACAATTACACTTTATTAGTTCAATAATTTTGCTAAGAAGCAAATATTCATTGTAGCTCTGTGGATAAATAACATACAGCAGATTCACAGCTTCAGCATTCCCATTCCAGGAACAAGAACGTCACTCTCTTTGTGGATGCTCTATTCTGGAAAAGGCCACTGGAATGGGGTAGAGCAGTGCTTGGAAAAGGCTCTGCATAGGCTTTGTGCAAGAAACCTTAAGGCTGCCTTTTTCCTGTGATGTTGCAAGGGAAAAGAGTGGAAATAGCCTGGTTTAGTTTTCATTCTGTAAGCATCCTACCTGTCTTTGCTAGAGTTAAGTTGCATAGATTTCATAAATAAATGTAAGTAACAGTGTGTACATCTGTGCCCTGGATCTTGGTAACCCCATATGTTACCTTATCCACGTTCAGTTTTGGTAGGACAAGGGGCAGAGGTTTAAAGTAACAGTGAGTAGATTCAGCATAGATATAAGGAAGATGATTCTTACAATGACGGTGGTGATGCTGGAACAGGTTCCCCTGAGAGGTGGTAGATGTCTCATCCCTGGAAACATTCAAGGTCAGGCTGGCTGGGGGTCTGAGCAGCCTGAAGATGTCTCTGCTCATTTCAGGGAGGCTAGACTAGATGGCTTGAACTCTTCCATGATTATGACAGTACATGTGGAATTAATTTTGTTTAATTATAGACATGTACAACTTTAGTGGCTGGTTTCAACTAGTCTTGCACTGGCCTTTTATAGCCAGAGGATAGAGACATACTTCTGAAAGGATGCTGAATGTAGCTACAGGCATAGTGGTTGAGCAGGAATGGCTTAGTTGAGGATTTCTGGGTTTGCTCACAGCTCCCCAGCTGCTTATTCTTCTATATGTTCAGACAGATTAACATTTTGAAGAGTAAGAAGAAAGTGAGATGGGAGAGAAATGGAATGCTTTGCTTAAGGAAAAAGCATATCTGAAACATTTTAGAGCAAAGGAGCTGCAGGAGAAGCACCATCCATTCTCCACATGATATTCCTGAATACCTGCAACATTTTAGTGAAAATTTTAAGTTCAATAAGCAGTATAAATATGGAAAATAAATTTCAAAATAGAATTCATTTTTTTAAAGGTTATGGATTTTGTAATCTGAACCTGATAAATGTTGAAATAGTTTGCCTTTTTCATGCTTCCAGCATTGTGTTGCCTTGTATTCAGGGTGAAGCCCAAAGCTAAAGTCCTTTTCTGAAAAAGACTCTGCCAGTTAAAAGCTTGTTGCAAAAAAGGGTGGTATTCTATCATCTGAACATCACATACAACCATTTTGCTTCTCAAATGATGAGGCTGGTACAGACTCCTTTCTTCTCTATGCTTCAATGTTGTGGAAATTTATATTGCTGATTATAAGATATGGATTAATATCAACAAATTAGTAACAGAGACGTGAATTATGTAATCAAACTCATCATTTAGTAACTTAAAAGCATATGAAGGAATAATAATAAATTCAAGGGGGTTTAGTCCTTTGACTAACTTTGAGGGGGGATTTTTTTTTCTTTTGGTTTTGGTTTTCTTTAAGCATTTGTATGCTTCAGCTTACAACAGGGGCCTCCTGCACTATTATGATGGTATTTTGCCCTCAGTAAATGGCAGCGTTATTGGTACACAGAGATACATTGCACATTCCCTCACTGCAAAGCCTTCATTGCATGCCATTAGATAACAGCATGTGCTCGGGAGCTGCAGTCTCTTAGCAACTAACTCTGCCTCTTTCTTTTGAATTCTCCTTTTGTGACCCAGAGTCAGGTCTTTAGACATAAACCTCAGCCTGCTTTTCTATTTCCAAGACAGTGAAAAGTGGAATGTTTTGGGGTGCTTATGTAAAATCCAGATAGTGCGAGAATAAGTCTTGCTAAATCTCTTCCAAGTATTGAAAATAGAGATAAATTTGTATTTAATAATTTAATAATAAATATACTGTTAAAATTCTGCTGGTTTATGGTAATGTTGGTAGCGACATGCTAATATATTTTGATATGAAATGTTATTTTAAGAAAACACATAGTTAAAATCTGCATATTTGGCAGTATTACATTTATGTAAAAAATTTGTACCTTTTTCGCTGATGTAGATATTAAAGTATGTACTTTGGGGGATGGTGATTTGTTGGTTTGGGTTTTTTTCCTGTTATATATCTGTATTTGAAATAAGGATGGACAAAGAAGAGCATTCCTTCTAGGCAGGAGATTAGGGGCTGTTCTTTCAAAACAGAGGTTTACATTCAGATCTTTGTGTGTATGCTCCCAAAGCTCCCATTTAATGGGGTTTTTAAGAGTTACTTTAAGTGGAAATGTGTACTGGAAAACCCTTTATTTCCTAAAGAAAACCCTGGGTTCAAGAATTACTTTATTAACCTAAATCTTCTATTCATTCAATTAAGGAATGTAAGAGTTATTTTGGTGAGGTGATGGTGAATTGCTGTAATGAATAATGGTCCTTCTAAACTCCAGATATATTTTTATGTCTAGACAGGTCTGTGGTGTAGAAATACGGTTTTAACAGATATGTCAAAATGCTCTGAAGAGATTTTTCAGAATAAGCACTTTTTTGGTTTTTTTTAAGCCAAAGTATGTATAATGTTTAGAAATCTTTCTGAAGTGACAATTCTGGTCAATTCTTCTATGTTAAGCTGATTAACTGTTTCTGACCTTTCAAAGTATGTCATATATAATCCTAGAAGACCACCAGAGTTGAAACTATTCTGTTAGTTTTGACATTCCCATCAGGCTTTCTGTCTGTTTCACAAGCAATCCTAATTCACTTGTTTTTAGTTAATTTGACAGATCATTGTTAACATCATTACAAATAGCAAACTGCTACAAGTTACACGTTTTGACAAGAGGAGTTTTCAGGACACAGTGATACCCATTAATTACAAGAGAAAGAAAGTGCTCATTTCTTTTGCCCAAGAGCTGGTTATTATCTTAATGTTTTGGGAGTAGAAGAGAGAAAAGAGTATGCTTACTTCAGGAAAAAAATTTATATATTTCTGTCTGAAATGAAGTGAGAACCAAGTGGAAACAATCATGACACTTCAGTGGACCATATTTGGAAAATTTCTCTTTCTGGTAGCTATTTGTCAAATAGATTTTGATTGAAATATCAGTTTTCTATGTAGAGAAGAGTGCTGCTAGTTTATCTAGCTTGTTTTGATCAACTTTTTTTTTCATATATATAACCAATTTTATTGTTGAATGGGAAACAAGAGCTAGTCTGCTGAGTTCTTTCTCTTCCTCAGAGGTAAAAAGTTGAGAAGACCTAGATCCTTACCAGTGAATGCAATGTAACCCAAATGGGAGCCTTCCAGGAGAGGGATCAAAGACCATTGCTGAAAAGTCTGTCAGGTGATGCATAAGTGAATAAATGTTTTGTTGCTGAGAGAGACTGAGATTCATAAACAGTTGTGCTGGTTTTGGCTGGAGTAGAGTTAATATTCTTCACAGTGGCTGGTATAAGGTTGTGTTCTGGATTTGTGTGGAGCACAGGCTGATAACATGGAGATGTTTTTCTTATTGCTGAGCAGGGCTTACACAAAGCCAAGGCCTTTTCTGCCTTTCCTACTGCTACACTGGTGAGGAAGCTGGGGATGCAAGGGAGACTGAGAGGAGACACAGCTGGGACAGGTGACCCCAACTGAACAAAGGAATATTCCAGACCATCTGACATCATGCTCAGTACATCAAGTGCAGGGGAAGAAGGAAGGTGTGGACATTTGCAGTGACAGTGTTTGTCTTCCCAAGTCACTGTTACATATGGTGGGCCCTGCTCTCCTGGAGATGGCTGAACACCTGCCTGCCCATGGGAAGCAGTGAATGAATTCCTGGTTTTACTTTAGTTGCATGTGTGGTTTTTGCTTTCCCTATTAAGCTATTTTTATCTCAGCCCATGAGTTTTCAGTCTTTTACCCTTCCAATTCTCTCCCTGATCCTGCTGGTGGGGGAGTGAGTGAGCAGTTCCTTGGAGCTTGGCTGCTGGCTGGGGCTAAACCATGGCAACAGTGAAAAGAGATAAGAGAGGGTATTATGTGTGGTTTAGGTGGGATCAAATTTCAAGGAAGAAGGGGAAGTACAGCACTGAAGTTTTGGAGAGAAGCTTGCATAGAGATTTCTTTCTACTTTCACTCACCAAGCAACAAAGCGTGCAAAATCTAGACTGGTCTGAAGCTTTAAAATCCAATATCTGATCAGTAAAAATGGTCAGATCTTGCTTTGAGGTTCCTATTTTGGTATAAAACTTACAAATTATACATGGAAAATAGTTTGGCTTTAAAGCAAGAATAGAGCAAACCTTCAGGAAGAACCTGTTCAGGTAGGTACTGTACTTGAAACCAATATCTGTAAGAGTCAATCAAAGTGTCTTTCTGCAAGGCACTGAATTCAAGGCACATCCCATACAATGTTCATCCATTCCTGACTAAACAAAAGCATTTGAAGAAGTTCTGGGTGACTGTATCCCCTTCCTGTGACAGCTATGATCAGGCTCCACAGCTGTACTTTGGAGTCTGAGTTGTGCTTCTCAGCCCTTGGTGATGCAGGCCAGGGGAGTGCACAGCACCTCTCTGTGTGCCTGCATGCCCTGCTTGCTTTCTTCTTCACCTCTACATGTGTGGGGAAAGGAACTGATGTCTATAATCTGAAGAGCTGCAGACAAAACCGAATGCCACTTTTCTGTTTATCAGAAGTGATTTCCACCAATGCTAAATGATGGCTCCTGAGCCTGATCCACTTTTCCTGTAGGAACTTGATGAAACTGAGGATCCTGATACAAATGTAAAGATGGAACTGGTGTGGAAAGAATCTGGGATGGGAATTTGAGGCCTGACATATTTACCTACAGGTTGTACTGGCCTTGCCTTGTCTGTGTCCTGAGAAGAGAAGGAGCAAATATCTGAGGTTGCAGCTGTTATGTTTGAAAGGTTTGGTAACAAAATGTTTGTGGAGAATGATTTCAGACAGTAGGGTAAAGAAAGAGCAATCTGATGTCTTCAAAATTACATGCTTGCATTCTTTGAACTGCAAGAAAATTATCCTAAATCATTCCTGGGATAGATAATAATAGTGGTTTACTTTGTGTTAGGCCATGTCTTTTTCTGACATAAGCTAAGGAGGGCTTTAACTTATTCTATTCTCCTCACCAAGCCTGTTTTTGTTGCAATGTGATTTCTTTCTAGTCTTTTGTTTTAATATCTTTTTTTCTTATGTATGATTTTATAATTTTCAAGAAAACTCAAATTATGCATCTTGATAATGTCACCTAGTATATATATAATTTTACCCTGTAATATTTGACTTTTTAAAAGAAAATTAACAAATCAGGATAATGATAGAGCAGCTAAGAAGGGAGACAAACTTGAATGGTAGCCTAGGACTAGAGAGTGTGCTGTAGTTTGGCATTTAAAGTAAAGAATGACTCTGAAGAAGCTTTCCTTAGGCAGTAAAGAAAATGCCAGTGCAGCAATTTCTCTAATCACATAGATTGACATTTACTTTGAGATTGAGCCTGCCTGTTAGTTAATTAGCATGGTGGAGTCACATTGCACTCAGCCCTGCATCTCAGCAGGCCCCTATTGCAAGATTTACATTTCACAGGGAAGAAACAGTCTTGATAATGAAATGATGCTTTGCAGAGATATGTGCAAGAGAGCACAGCCAGATTATGTAAATATGATTTATCCAGAGCTGTAGCACGTGGGTCCTGTTACTCAGATAGTGATCTATAACTCACTGATGGCTCTTGTGATTTCACATATATGTGCTTGGTGATTGGTATTAACTTTTAAGATCATTTATTTTTATGTATGACATAAAAGGCTTACATCAAAGTTAATATATATCCCCTACATTTACCCCGATAGCATTTTGTGATGTTTATCTTCTCTGTCTTTTTCATCAGTCACGGTGACATTTTCAAAGGAGGAAGATTCCTACTGAATGCATCCCATTTAGCAACAAAATTGAGAGATGCTCAGAAACTGAAATACAATGTGCAGTACCTACTTGCTTCGTTAGAGTGCCAGTGTTCTTTCAGCTGGGAGAACCTACTATTTTTTTTCCCATTATCTGAAAAAAAAGCAGAAGGATGGGAAGAGCGTTTTGCAGAAGGTTATATTGGTATTGCTGCAGTAGCTGAAGTTTCTGAGCAGGTTCAGGGAGCCATGGCCTTTGTTGAAATTTGTTCCTAGCTCATTTGACCCATACTGCATTCCTTTGGGTTCTCAACTTATCCATGAAAATGAGGACTCAGGGTTTTGTGCTGTCAAAAGCAGGGCAAGGTCTGGGCCATACATTGTTTCTCACTTTCTACTCTCTCAGGTTGATCAGATGTTTTCAGCCTGGTTCCATTTTTATAGTACTGTGTGCCTGAATGTGTTCTTTGCCATTTTCCCTGCAGTAACTTTCATCCAGGCAGCCCTCGTAGGGGATGCATTTCTATGGAATTTGTACCAGGAGTGCCCTGGGCGGAGGAGTGGGACCCGTGTGGCTGCCCCAGCAAAGGCCCAACAGGCTGCTGTGAACTGCTGCATGTTCTGCCTGTGAACTCCCAGCAGGACTCCATGGGGATCCCTTCCCTACCTGGGGCAGCAGCTGCAGGGACACAGTGAGGCAGGGGTAATGTGTGCCTCCCTGAGTGGAAGGGCCAAAGTGGAATCCCTGAGAAATCATCTGCACTCACTGGCTTTTAAATTGCTAACAAAACACAATGCTCTTCCAAGAAAAGCCTGCTTGCTCTTAACCTGAAAATTAATATATTAATACAAATAATGTCTCTGTTCCATTAAAATACTCTGGAGGGAGAAATAAGAGAATCAAACCCCTTGTTTCTAAGCTCATCACTTTGGAGAAATTCCTGAAAGTGATTAAATTTCTACATTCAAACAGAGAGGGAAAACATGCTGACAGCACGTTACTTTTATTCTGTTTTTGGCAAGTAAGAAGATTTGAGTATCTAAAGTCCCCACTGCATTTTAGGAATGCAAGATAGGGTCAGAAATTGTAGAAAACAGAAGTTGCCATTGTTAGTTGTTGGCCTAGGATCTTGTTCTGCTGATTTTTGAACAAGTCATAGAAAAGAGAAGTTTGCAGATGGTTCAAGAACTGTGGCCACAGTTAAAGCAGAAAGCTAATTAAACTTGTAAATATGTAAAAAAAACCTCCAAAATAAAAACTGTATTTAATTGCTACCTCTATGTGTATTTCTAGTTGAAAAACTAGAAATCATCTGCATGGAGTAATTTTTAATAAAATTATTTATAAGCATCAAAATCTTTGGTTTCTACCTTGTTTAAAAAGCATAACAAGTTTCAGCTTCTTCCACACATCAAACATACAAAAACCTTCAGGCTCTATTATTTACTTCCTATAGGAAAAAATGGATTTGAAAATGAAAATTGTGAGCTAGGGTAGTGTAGCAGGACTATAGAAATATATTTTTAAAATTACTCAGACCAGCTTTAAATCTCATAAATTTGACTTCACAAATAGTAATAAGAAGCATTGGCATAGGTTTGGGATTATCTGTGCTTTTCTTAGAGGGGCAGAGGTCCCAGACATGCTCTGGACATCTGAGTAATTACAGACTGGTTCTCTGAGGAATTCCTGTTTGTGTATTTTTGAAAGTAATTCTGAGTAGACAAATTAAGTGCTTTTCCTTTTTCTTTGAACCCAAAACATCTTGCAATTTTAAATTCTTTCCTTTGAGAAAAATCTCAGTAAGTACTTCAGTGGTTGGCTCATCATCTGAAAATGCCAATAGAGTTACACTGCAATGATGTTTTAATGGACTAAAGGGCTGGAATCACAAGGGAAGGCTTATGATACTGTAAATTCCACTTAAATCTCAAAGAAAATTGCTTATACTGCATATTGACTGCAGTTTAATGGAAATTCATTCCTCTTTACCTTCTTTCTCCTTAAATCTGAGTATTGAGCAGCTTTTGCTATTCATCCCCTTTGCTTTCTGGGAGTTTGTGAAAGAACTGCTGGACTTTTCACTACATTTTTCACATACTTTTATGGAGGATCAGCTGCACTTATGCATAGCTATTCATAGGTTTTCTTATCCTTCCTGTGTTGTTTTCCTTCTAGAAGAACGAAGTAACTGAAAAATCAGACCTAAAGATCTATCCTTGCCCAATGATAAAGGTCTGTAACCTTTACTTCTTGAATGGAGTAACACAATGTTCAGCCAGTCTGATTTATGTTTGCTGCTTCTGATTTTCTGATTTTTTCCCAGGCTACAAAAGGGCTGGTATTTCACAGCTGATGCCAATGACAGTAACTGTTGAACCCCCCCTTTCTTTCCTTCAGTACATCTTTCTGATATTTCCTCTTCATTTCAGTTTCTGGTTGTACTTCTTGTTACTAGCTTATATAGCCAACAGTATTAGTTTCCAGCTATTAACTATACATTGATATGCAAAGATTAATGACATATAAAATTATTCCTGACTGAGTAATATTGATAATTTCTCATAATTCCAGTGAATGCTTGAGATTATTACAGCAGAATGTGCTACTGACAATATAGTTCTGTATTTTTATTTTCTGCATATAAGTTTATCTTGAGGCTTTTGCTTTTTTAATACACAAAAGGATATGTGAATACTGGAATAGTAACTGCAAGGTATCAGTTGGATGGATTCACAGGTGCTCTCATTGCCATATCTCCATGGAAATTATTTCCCACTCCCTCTTGTATTTACTCAGGGTATTGACTGTGACTGGACTAAAGCAAGTTGTCTAATGCCACACTGACAGTCTGTGGTAGAGGGAGGAACTGATCCCATACACACACCTGTACTCCTGAACCAAGATTTCTCTGGTTTCTTGCTACATTTTATTGTGTATATGCTTTTGAAATAGTCCAACGTTATGAATAAGCTCAAATAAACAAATCTGAAACATACGATTAATTGACCTTGGCACTACTTAAAGAAAGCCATTAGTGTGCATATCACAGGCTCCTTCCACTGATGTTTCTGTTAAGATTTCCCATTACTTCTTTATGACCTGGAGCAGGCTTCAGGAGTGACAGTGTATCCCATCCAGTTGGAATAGCATTCCTGTTTAACTAAAGATAGATGTACAGTTTTTAAACAGTGGAAGGAGGAAAAAGGCAAAATAATTTCAAGTGAAAATTATTTGACAAAATGTCCAGTGGTGTTTAGTTTACAGGGAGGAAGTTGGCTATTGGCTGAGGAAATTGATAAAAAACATTTAAAGTCTTAGGAAAGAAAGAAATGTGAAAAAACATCCTTCCATTTTATGTCTATATTTTCTGCAGAGCAAAACAAAAATATTAAATACATTGTCAAGGATCTTTCACAGGAAAGATTACAACTGAGCATGAGTGCATGAAATTCGAGAAGTTTTTAACATCTGTGACAGTTTGTTGTGTGCTTTGAAATAGAAAGCAATACTAAGCAAGAAACATTCAGTTGACACATATTCCTCAGGTCACTAGAATTTCAGCTATGATCACTGCAATCCAGGCATCAAAAATTGACAGATATGATGTTTTGAAATCCTGTCTGGTTTTTCCCAAGTCTTGGTCTTATTTCTGATTCCACAAAAATTAATGATAAAATTCTTGTTTCTGTCAAGATATCTGCAGAGATATCTGCATCCTGCTGTGAAGTTCATATCCAAAATTCTGACAAGTATACATGGGCAACATTTTCTGTCAGGAAATAATTCAGGGTAAAATTAAGCACATTAATTTTTCTTTGCATCTGCATTATGGAGAACCAATAATGTCCATCCAAATGATTTGTAGCAGCGGCTGAAAACCATGATGCTTCTATTTGGCACAGTTGGTACACTGAAACATTGTGTTGAATTGCTCTGTGATTACAGCTGGGAAAGGAGCTGGCACCTCAAACTGTGATAAATGTCTGAATCATTATCTAGAAGATAGTAAACATTGTATAAAAAGAAAAAAAATAAACATTTAAGCAGCTACACTAGCTTTTGCATGGCTTTAGTGACCGGCTAGTAAAATATAAGATGACATTGCCTGATCAGCTAAACCATTTCTATGCATTGTTAGCTTCAAGCTGCTCAGCCCTGCAAGCTTTCTGTGTATTTGCAAGAGCTGAAGCCAACTTTGCAGACAACCTTAATCATCTCAGAAATGTTGCTAACATGAAACTGCTGCCATTTTTTATGCATGTTTTGTTGTGAATATTTTCCCAAATATTCTTAAAAACAATTTATTAACTGCCACTATAAAGAAAATGTTTATGGAGAATGATCTAGGGTGAGCAAAAGAGAAACTGCTCTTTAAACTGTGTTTAAGCCTTTGAAATTGTGAGCAGTAAGTGGCCATAGATCTTTTACTAGCCCAGAGAGCTGCGGTTGGTTTCATTCTGAAAAGGAAGCATTCAGGCTGTGTAAGGTCTTCAGAAGTACAGGCGTCCAAAATATTACCAGAACAATAGCCAAGAGCAAAGTTCTTGGTCACAGTAATACAAGAATATAATTTGAATGCATAAGTATTAGTTACCAGTTTATTTATAATAATCAGAAGAGATCGGCAGAAGTGGTTATTAAGTATGTTTGGGAAGTGCATGCTAACATATTGCAGAGCATAGAGAGAGATATTGTTTTCTCAGTATTTTTGAAGAAAAAAATTAAATTTGAGTAGTACTTAGTTCAGTGCAAGTGACATGTGGCTTCCAGTTTCAAATACAGAGAGCACAAACACTACAATGTGCATAAATCAAGATCATTTGAACCAGACAAGTATTCCCTCTCACTTGGTTTAAAGTGAAATTATGATCTGATGGCCTGCTCAGTTTTTTCATGTTTTAGTAAGCTTGCTGCTTTGTAGCATAGGAAACATAAGCTGCGACCAACATGGTACTCTGGTTGCTTATGGCTGGTTCAGTGGAATGTATCTTTAATTTGTGGATATTTAGGATATTTACAAGAATAAAATATTTCCCTTTCTTTTGTCCTAACCCTTTCCTTGGGAGTTCTATGGGGTTGTTATCGTTCTTGCTTTAATAATTTCAGAGTGGTACATGCTCTGAATAAGAACAGTGCACGTGACAGAAGACTACACTGGAAATTCTAGCATTAACAGTAATTTTTTTTTTCCTTCTCATTAAGCATAGTATTATATCTTCAGATATATAGCCTTTTTGGTTTTGGTTTTTTTAGCAAAATTTACCGCTTTTCCCTAATTTTTGCTTTTGATTCCTGTCTCTTGACCAAAGGAATCTTGCCCAAATGGCATCTCTTTAACCAACCACAAAAGATGTTTATTCTACTTAATTTTCAAAGGCTAATAAACAATAATATTACAGACCTTTGGTGTTTATCTTCAGAGATGTGATGTTTGCTTGTATCTGGGTGCTGGCCTTGCCATAGATATGAACAGTTTATGGAAATACAGGATTCAAAATCAAGGATTACTTATGCATATTTCATTTTAGTACAGGCAAGACCAACTGTTCACTGCAATTGTTTGATTTCTAAAATGAAGAATATTTATTAATTTTACTGAAACCCAAGCTCATAAATTCTGTTTAATACATTCCTTTGTAGATTTTTTATCTGAAGTAGTTATAAAAGCAGCTTTGGCACTTGAATAAGATAGAGTATTTAGCCCTGTAATCCTAAACTTACTGTCCTGACAGCTGGAGAGCTGGAGAGGAGCAGCCTTCTCTTTATTTGTGTTTCTGTCTTTGGCAACTTTCGCTGGTTCATGGTGGAAACACTGAATTGGATATTCATCTTCCTTATGACCCTCTCAGCTCAGCCAAAAAAAAACCCCAAAAAAACCCAAAACCAAAACAAAAAAACCACCAAAACAACAACAAAAACCAAGAAAGAAAATTCAGTAGATTAAAGGAAGACATTATTTATCACAACTGGAAATTATTCCATTAGAATTTTAGAATTAGAATTTTAACAAAATTTAGTATTTAAAAGCTCAAGAAATTAAAGATAATAACTTGTAGCACTGCTTTAAGAATTAGAAAGATTTCAAAGATTAAGTGAATAAGAAGTCATCTAGCAGATGAGTAAAAGCTTTAAAATATCTATTTTCACATAGGGGATTTGACATCACATTTGACACTAAACATTTTGTATTTTCTCTATAAGATTCAGGTTCATACCAAAATGTGCTAAACCATTTAATACTTAGAATTTTAAAAAAAATTTCAATTAGAAATAGCTGTGACTCTCCAGGAGTTCAGCTCTCACCTCATACCTGTTGGCATCCAGGATATTTTCAAAGAGATGTATTCTCTGTGGTAAATGCCTACTGGTTTAACTATATCATGCTAAAAAAAAAATTAGTTTCACAAATTAATTTTAAAAAACCAAGGCTGAAACAGAATTCCTTGTTAAAATTGGACAGGAGCCTTTCCTACAGCAGCTAGTCTCAAACTTTTGTTGTGGCAGATAGTCTGGAGTCACTGCTATGACTGATTTGCTGCACAGATGTGTAAAATCTGATTATATCTTTAGTGTAAGTCATCATTCCTTAGTAAAATCATCCTAAGAAAGGAACAATTTTACTTAAAATTTCAAATTTGCTTTTAATTTCATTTTCAATTTACTGCTGTTGCCCACTTTTTTCCACGTGTCTATCTGCTGCATATTCACACACTCCTGTGTCTGTGGTTCTGGGTACCCACTAGATGTGCAGGGGCTTGTGGCACAAAGCCAGCACATCCAGAGCCGTGCAGTGGATGACAATAACACAGAAAGCCACGACTGCCAGGGAAAAACTGCTTGAACCAAGTATCCACAATGGTATTTGGAGTACCACAGAATTTGGATCAACATACCCAGTTCTGTTTTGGTTGGCCTTTTTTCCATCACTATCCTTTTGTTGGTTTTAATTTATTTCTGCATTTGCAGCTTTGGAAGGGCTTTTGTGAGAAGGGCAAGGAATCTGGGAGTTCTGAGAATAAAAGTCAGATTTCCTGGCTACAAGTCATGTGCCTGGACTACAACTTTTCCTTCTCAGAAAATCCAATTTTGTACTAGCTCGTATCCTTGATTATTTCTCCTCTCTTCGTATTTTGGGTTGGTTTGCACAATGTAATAGTATACTTCAGAATAATGTCACAGATGAAAAGTCTTTCTTAAGAGAGACTATTTTAAATTTCTTCTCTTGTTTATGTGTGTTTATCTGTTTTCTTAGCAATGCTGGAGTCATATTTCACCATTGTTTGTTCAGGATGTGTCTGATACATCCGGAGGAGAGCAATGAAACTGGTGAAGGGTCTAGAGAGTGACTCATTCAAGGAGTGGCTGAGGGAGCTGGAATTGTTTAGCCTGGAGAAAAGGAGCCTCAGGAAAGACCTTCTCACTCTGTACAACCACCTGAAAGGGTACAGACAGTTGAGGGTCAGCTTCCTCTCCCAGGCAGCCAGTGACAGGACAAGAGGACACAGTCTTAAGCTGTGCCAGAGGAGGTTCAGACTGGACATTAGGAGAAATTTCTTCACTGACAGGTTAAGTGTTGAAATGGACTGCCCAGGGAGGTGGTGGAGTCACCTGGAGGTGCTCAAGAAACAACTGGATGTTGCTCTCTGTGCCATGATTGTTGACAAGGTGGTGGTTGGTCAAAGGTTGGACTCAATCTTGGAGGTCTTTTCCACCCTAATTGATTCTGTGATCTCACAACAGCTGGTTTGTTTTAAGTCATAAGTATATGTATTTTTAAAAAGTGTGGATGTATTTGACTAAGACAAGAGGTCCTACAGACACCGGCTATCAGTTAGACTTTTAATGAGTCATTGCTCATGTAAGCAATGAAATCTGTAAAAGATAGCTCAGTAGGTCATGCAGACTTTCTTTTTTATTTGAATTATTTTGTTCTTTTTTCTTTTGAGTAACTCCTTCTGTTACAGTTATCTTATTAAAGGTATGTCTTCCAGCTCCCAGTGAAACACTAGAATAAGAGTTTCAATACTGTCATCTTTCTAGATACTAACAGATGTTTCTCTCTTGAAGTTCTAGAAGTCCTAAACTACATGAAATATTTTTAATACATAAATACTATCCAAATCCTCAGAAGCAATTCTAGAGTCTGCTTTTGAAGTACGGTTCATCTATAGAAGGTTAAATAGGAAATTAAAGGAGCTCATCATAGTCTTTCTTTGCAGTTAAACAAACTTAAATACTCAGGAGGAGTTAAAGAATCATGTAGGTACCCCCTAATTCTGCATTTCAACATTGTTTTCAAGTCTTGCATACTTTTTTTTTGGAGTGCTGTGCTCCATAAATACCTGTAATTTGCTGTGAAACTGGAGAAATAATAATGGTGCTTTGCTATTCTGCAATGTTCTCTCTTTTCAGTGCCTCTTGAAGGATATTCTGACACACAGTTTGCCCACATTGTATGAGCTGCTCTGTGGACTATTATTGGTAGGATCACAAATCAGGACTGCTCGGTATCTACTTTGAATTTCATAATCAAAGACATGGGCTTATTTTCTGAGCTGCTATTGTAAAACATATTTTTCATTTCTATTGGATTTCTATTGGATTTTTACGTTCATGTGCCAAAAACTTGCCTTGAAATGTGAACTTTAAAGGAATACAGTCTTTCATAGATTAATCTGTTTGAACACCTGGTTGAATTTGTGAATGGAGTGGAGATGCAGATGTTTAAAATTTGCAGTGCATTCAACAGCTTATTTGAAGTTGTGTTATAAAAAAAAGATATAGAATCAGTGTTCTCCTGGCTCCCAAGAAGTAGATGAAAGATGTTTAGTGTGTTAGCAATAGACAGAGATCATTGATGCTTTGTACTAATAAAGATATCTTAATCTGTTTAGAAAAATTATATTTCCCTTAATTTTTCCTTTCTTGTTTATTATTTTCTAAACTGTAATGCATATGCATGATGTTATAGCATGGGGCAGGGATGCTGCTCTGTATATCCTAAGATTCAGCAAAATGGTGATTTTAGCCTGACTGGAGCTTTTAGACATGAGTCCAACGTATTTTTAAGTCTTTAGTATTGAGTATATAATCAGATTGCCTTCTGTGGTATGCTAACTACTTTAGACAGGTAAACAAAGTAATTAATTTATGAGTAAAAAATCCAGTAATTAAGAGAGTGGCAAAACTCATATCAAGAACAGTCTATCATGCATATACTTCCAGCTTTAGTTACTCACATTGTCTGGAATAACAGTAAACATCTCTCTGAATTGAACAACTGAATAATTCTCTGAATTGCTGAATTACTTTCTGCAATGCACGTGTGTTCTCTAAAGTCACACAAAAATGTTGCTTAAAGTAAGAAGTTAAATGCAAAAAATCAGATGTAATTTATTACCATGCACAGATAAAGGTAATAAAAACAATTCACCTTAAATAATACATGGTAGATTCATGTGAGATGTGTAAAATACATTATATATGCTTGTGAGGAAGCAAACTCCATAATTAATTTTAACTGCATTTTCATCCATTATGAGCAAATTTGTCAGAGGGATCATTCTGCATCCCCAAATCTCCAGCATGCCCTCTAAATTTTTTCATAGTTTTTCCTTATTCCTCTTTACCTACAAAAGGAGACAAAAGGCTGCTGAAGAGCAAAATACGTTTCAGGTGAGGTACAGATATAAAGCATGGGACTCGTGGTGGGGATTAGTGATTGTGCAGGACAGCAGTTCAGTAGATTCTCTGTGTCCTGTTTATGCTTTATTCAGCTTTTGTTGAATACAAATTCTGCTGGATCTATAACATCATCATGTTATTTTATTTTACATACACACAAATCAAACAAGGCGTGATAGGATTCTGTTAACAATTTTTAGTTCTTTGTTTTCTTCATACTGTACACTTTACCTGAGTGTAGGAAGAAACTATGAAAAGACAAGCTTGCATAAAGAAGCTGTAAGAACCCCCTCTGACTGAAGCATTTCTTTCCTGCTTTCTCGGTGCTGTTTTCTGTGAAACTTCTTCAGAAACTTCTTTCACTATAATGCTTGCAGACAAGAAGCTACTGCATTTTAGCTTCAGTCTTCATTATATGCCATTATATAGACTTGGTTTATTCAAACAGGAATTATTATGTCATAATTATAAGGCCTTTTTCATTCGGTGGAATATTGTTAAATTTGTTTATTAACTGCTATGCTTAGGCATTAATTTTCCACCCTTAAATGGAAACAAATGTGTCTAGTCCAATCTTATCCTGCCTGCCTTAGGAAATATGTTCTAAAAGTCAATTTGGCTGATCCAAACCTGCAGTTTATATCCTGATAACATATTCCTGAGTCTACAAAAGGGTTTCTACCCCTGCTCCAATTATAACATTTGTTTAAAAACTTGGGGTCAGTGAGTGGTGTTTAGCTGTGGCAGAAGGGGTGACTGTGAGAGGCCATTGCAATAATCCCAGTGGATCTCACCTCAGGCACACAAGCTCCTGCTGCTTGGGTCAGTTGTCCAGAGTGCAGCAGTAAAGACTGTGGTATGGTTTTGTTACATGTTGTGCTGTTGAAATTACTCTGCCTTTTTATCTTTGTTTTTTTTTTTTTTTTATTTACAAATAATTCTAGGAGTCAAATTACTAGTTCATTCTTTTCAGAGGCTTTAAACTTTAAAAAGCCAATTATAAGATCATAGGACAGTTCAGGTTGGAAGGAAGTCTAGAAGCCAATCTAGACAAACCCCTTGCACAGCCATAAGCTATCAACCTACGTGAAAAAGGAGTTCCTTAAGTTCTCTTTTTTAAATTTTAAATTATGTATTTTTGTTGGAACCTGACTGATGATATAAAACATGTTATTTAAGTAAGCTTACAAAACCTCTTCAGCTAGCACAACTTTTCCCATGTCTATAAAATTTCAATTTATGTGTGTGTGACAAAGCTGACAATTGCAAAGATTTGTAATGTGTTTTTTTTTGTTTCAACCACTTCTTGATCTTTCATCTGATAACACCATCAGTGAAAAAAGTAATAAAACATCACTTTGAAAATATTATTCTATTATACGATGATGTGAAAACACTTATTCTAACCATTAATTCAGTAATGTGGTGGGACAGATACACATTATACTAAAAAAAAGAGTTTTAGAAGGCAAGAGGACTGGAGGGTAAGAATGCATTTTTTCTGAGTTTGAATCTGTACATCTTTCTCTAGAAGATGCCTTTTTTTACATGGGGTGATTTTTCCACCAAATGGTGCTGTGAGTGAGATGTGTTAGGGAGTGTTCCTCCTAAAAGTAGCTTTACTGTAGAAACACATATTTGTATTTTTAGAAAGGTGTGACAGTGACTTTGGTTTGGTTTCAAGTACCAACATCTCAGCAAGACAGTTCAAGAATTTGCTGTGTCTTCTCGTATCTGGATATTTAGCTCTAAAGACAGCAAAGCACAGGTCATTACACAACTCTGTTAATTACAGTGTGATCAGTTGATTTATCAACTGGGTGTGTGATGTGCCATGTTCCTTGATAGTCTCAGAACTCTGTTAATGCCAGATGCCTGTCCTGCAGTCTGCAAGAACTCTCTTTACTGGTTCTTAGAGTACCTGGTGCATCCACAATCACATTTCATGGACCTACTAAGTGCAGTGATTGAATCCAGCTGTTTGCATTCTGTGTGTTGTTATCATTTGCCAGCCACTCACCATGAGAGCTGGGCAGGAAACAATTTTCCCATCCCATTAAAATCTTCTGAGATTAAAAAAAAAAAAAAAGAGAAAAAACAGAAGAGTATTTTTAGGCTGTTCCCCACAAGGGGTAAAAAAGCCCCCAAAATAGCTTGTCCTTAAGACAGTAACTTCAGATGTGGAGATTCAGATTCCAAACTGAAAGCTAGATATCTTCATGAAATGTTTGGTTTTTTTAGATAGTTCTTTTGAAACAATAATTTCCTGATGAAGAGCATTTACTATCCCAAAATCCTGATTATTTCTGTGTACCAGTGCCACTATTTGCACATAGGTGATCTGTCCTAGTTGAAAAATGTAATTTTTTTTTCCACTTGAGCAACTGCCAATGCTTTGGGAAAAGCAGACATTGCACACTAATATCCCTCTCACCACCACAGATCATCCATGCTTCATACAGAATCATTAGATATATCTGCTGAGAGTATGAATTGCATTTCCTGCCTCTCATTTCTTTGTAGTCACTGTCAGTGGCACAAATCTAATGGGAACAGTAGTTATATGTCTGTTTGCAGACAGCTTTCTTGTAAAAGGGAAGGATGTAAACCCATCTATCTCTTGTTATATTACTCACCTAAATGTCAATTTTGGCTTTAACTCTAGTGCTTAGTTTTATTATTCATAATATTACACTGCATTATATATTATTTGTTTATTATATTGTACTTGAAAAGCACATTATTCTGGACACTACAAGCTTAGTAGATGAATCTTTCACTCTTTCAGGCTAAAACTGAAGATCTAGGAATTTACAGTCTTGCTTTATTTAACCCAAATTCATACTGCAGTGTACTTAAAAAGGTCTACTCAATGGAAATTCTGACCTAATACATACTCTGTGTCCATGGAGGTGCTGGATCTTAAGGGATAGTGGGAAACGAGAAGAGAGGGAAAGAGTATGCTTTTTTTTTTCTCTGAAATTGTGTATATGTTGGGGATTTTTTATGGTCTGATTACTATGATTAGTGAGAGATTCCTCTGCCCAAATTAAAATGCAAAGGAGATCCTATGCTGAAGTAATTTATATGGATTTTATTTAATGGTAAATGTGAAGTAGAGCAATAGAAAAATAGGAAAAAGAGAGAGAGGGCAAAGAAAGAGAGTGACAAAGAGTAGAAAGATAGTCTCCATCCCTGTGGATCCAGTGGCATCCCATTGGTCCTCTTCTTCTGGTCTTCTTGGTCACAGGGGTCCTCCAAAACAGAGTCCAGTGGGTTAATATGTGTTCAGGTATATGTGGGTGCACCCAAATACCACATCTGCAGGGGCCAAGAAGGATTTACACTGCCTTTTGCAACACTGGATCACATGCAGTTCTCTGGTGGAAGGCCTCAGGAATGATTCTGGGAGCACTTTGAGGGTCTTTAATGGTTTATGACCCTTTCTAAGACATGGCAGCTACCTCTCATGTGAATGTGCCATGTGAATGTGGCCCTCCTGGGGTGGGGAAGTTTTACAGCTGGGCCAGTTTGTGACAGAGAAGAAAATTGGCATGGTAAAAAGCACTATCCCATTGCATCCCATCGCATCCCATCGCATCCCATCCCATCCCTCCTCTCCAACTTGTAGCATCTGGTAGTGGGTGCTCACTTCCTCTGTCTTATGTGGACCAGAGGTTTTGCCATCACTCACTCAAAAATTCCTCCTCTCCCTTGACTGGCAGGGAAAGAGTGTGAAAACCTGGCCTCAGCAAATGAGTCTATGGGCTATGGCATCCCCCAGCCTTGTTTACTTCTCCTTAGACCTGAGATAACTGGACAATAGTACCATGTTTATCTTATCTCAAGGTCCTGTCAGGTGGCTTAACTCAAAGTCCAAATTCCAGAAATCCAGGAGGCATATTTGGGGTGGGAGGTGGGCTTTCGTAGTTGGAGCTTTTTTATAGTTTGCCACAGAGGGCAAATCCTTCAGTGATCCTAATAGAGTTTAAGACAAACAGGATTTTTAAGTCTCTTACAGGGTTGAAGGCTAAGAAGGCCTAGACCTAATTGTCATATGAATGAGAAATAGCACTTTAACTCCAGGTAACTATGAACCCTGCAGGTTTTCACAGTGCAGATCAGCAACAGATGGAACACTAGAGCTGTTTCAACACGCTCTCTACTGCTGCTTCAGGATGTCTGTGTGTGCAGGAGCAGCGTTGGTGAAGGCAGTGTCTGCCTGCTTTGGCACAGAATATGGTGCTGTCCCCACTGAATGCAATAATAGGGCTTCCAGAAGCTAGATGATTTCTAGATGATGTTCAACCTGCTGGCTCTCAGGGATGTCCTCAGAATGTCTGTTCACTCCCAGATTTTCCTTTGTAGTACCACAAATGGTGTGTGATGTCTGTCAAGAAGCTGCCAGTAATGGGCCAGTGAATATGGAGAAACTACTGGCACATCTGGCTCTGGGGCACCTGGCATACTGCTGAGAGCTGGGCAATACTGGGTTACTTTACCAGTGCTGCTCCTGAGTGTTCAACACACCACCTTTCTCTCTGAAGACAGCATGATTTGCTGAATATTATTTCAGTATATTATTAATTTTAAGTGAATCGTCTAGAAATGGAATTCTGTGTAGGCAAAATGATTGGATACTTCATACTGTGCTAGATACTACATCCTATAAATCTCTCTTCTAATTTATGGTTATTTCTATTCATTCTATGAAAAGATCAGCAATAAAAGGAAAACAGCAATGAACAGCTTTTTTTAAATTTTTTTTTTATACTTTCCTGACTACTGGTGTATAAATAATTTCTGAAAGATACAGTTAACTTCCCTGGTGGGAAAATAAAAATGCTAAATAATTCTAAGGAGTGGAAACAGCTCTACCCACCAATTTATTTCTTAAGATACCAATAATAGAGCTAGTAGCTTTATGATTACTTTCTTTAAATAGTTCAAATGGAACAAGAACAACTAAAAATCAAGGCATATCTGAAAGATACAGACTTTGTAGGGTAATATTCTCTTATATATATATCTTTTATTTGTGGACTCAAAAGCTCATGATACTCCTCCACAGCATAGCTGCATATCTCCTAAGGCTTAATGGCTTTTTCTTAACCATGCTTATCTTTTGAGGGAACAAAAACTCCACTATAAGGACAGGTAAGGAAAGAACAGTGAGATCAGGATTATCCAAGGTCATGCTGGAAGCACACAATAGGAATAGAGGTGAAGTGCAAACTTCAAAATGTGTATTAATACCTAGTCTCTCTCTCCACAGTATCCTTTCTACTGCTACACACTGCTTTTATTTATAAGGAGCATCACATGTTGTGACATTTAGTTTTCTGTTAATGGCAAGGCACCCACAATTATGTCTTTTTCCAATGTGCTTTGAAAATGATTTCATCAGTAGCCCAAACGTCTTTGGGAGCCATTCTTGTTGTTACAGTTGCTATTCAAATGATAAAAACATGCAGAAAAAGAGATTTTCCTGTGTGAATGAATCTCCAGGTTGGAAGGTGACCTCTGTCTGTCAGACACGGGCTGGTTCACTGCATGATGCAGCACAAGCAGAGCTGACTTCAGCCCCTGAGCACAATGTGTGGGGTGTGGGGTCACCCTGCAGCTTCCCTGCCCTCTGCTCCCAGGCTGCAGGACTGACCCCTCCCTCGGGGAGCAAGACCCCTGCCAGCCCAGCTGAAATGGGCTCAGCAGCCTCCCAGCCTGAGTGCAAGGCTCAGAGCATGGCTTTCGGCAAGAAAAACAATAGGCAATAGGAGAAAACATTTGTCTTTGGAGGCACTGCTACTGCCAAAGAGTATATTCACCCCATTCTTATTTAAATAGGGTGCATATTCAAGACTTCACTTGTTCTAAAAGCTCTGTGAATTCTCAAGGAAAGATAGAAGAATGCTGTCAAGCTTCCCTGCCAATTAAAAAAAAAATAAAAGGGATATTTTTTAACAGAATTCCTAGTGTAATTTGTGTGATATGGAGGCACATATATATGTATGCATATGTGCATATGTACATGTAGTAAGTCCATGTGTGTAGGAGAATAAAATAATATGCTGCTGGAGTTCATCATCATCAGAAAAAAAAAACCAAACAAAAAGGGGATGTCTGAATTATTTATGGTACAAACTTGTATTTAGAGGTAATGTATTTATATCAAGTGGTCTGTGAAGGTTATCCATGGAATTGGGAAGTTTCATGTATGATTAATCTAGATTCCTTCAAGTACTTCAGAGCTATTTGTATGAATGAGAGGTGCCACATCTTGTTGCTGAGTTAGTGCCAGCAAGAGGTTACTGTGTGGCTTGAAATGACACAACTGAAAACCAACACATTTTGCATATTTTATATAAAAGTTGCTTCAGCCACTCTCAATGTAATTTCCTTTACTTCATCACATGGAAAACAGATCAAATAGCTGCATTATAAAAAAATGGGATATTCCCAGGATACAATACTTAGAGTGTTGTTACTTCTTACTGTTCTAGTGTCCATGATATTTAACAGTTCCAACTGAATTTCACTCAGAGGAGATTTACAGTCTGAGGATTAGATTCATTTGTCCTCCACACCCTTGAATAGGAGAAGATGGGGAAGACAGGCTGAAATCTGGAACATTCCAGATATGAAGGTTTCTATCCAGCAGATTACTTATTGGACTTACTGTGTTTTAGAGAATCTCTGTGTAGTTTTCCTAGATGTTCAATTTCCACTCACATGCAGAGACCTGAGAGAATATGAAGTTTTCTTACAGAAGAATTGATTATTTATTTGAAAATTAAAGCTGTCCTTTTTATTTTTCATAAAAGCTTTAATAGTTTAAACGCTACAAAAAAGCTGGTATGTAGGACAAAAGGGATTTCTTACCACAGGATCAGGTTTGATTTTATATCCCCCTTTTCATTAATCTAAGGTGCCTCAGAGAACTGTGTATATGTCAGACTGCATTTTATTGTAGAGGTTAATTGCTGCAAAGGATGATCCATCTGCTAGAATTTTTGTTCACATTAATAAACTCTCTTGGTAGTTATATAAACATTTACTATAGTTCATTAATGAGAAGTGTGCTAGTGCAGGTACTGAGTATACACCACAATAAAATTTTAGCAGTCAAGGGGTTGTTTATTGTACTTGGTCACATACTCCTTTGCACTCATATGCATTGAGACTGAAATGGAACAAATGAAAAACCAAGATTAGAGCCTCTTAAAATGGGAAATAAAGGAAAACATTTTTAACTACCGTGCCTTTTTTCCAGCTGTAAAACACTGCATTATTAATTTAGAGGAATTAATATTATTTCTCCAAGCACACTATCCTTGAATTTTATTTTTCTTTTACGTGATAAATACTATTGCCATAAAAACAATGGAAACCAAGAACTCGTGACAACTTATTTTAGGTCTAGTAGGCTTGAACGTAAGCTAAGCTGCCCAGAGAGAGTTGGTGAAAGAGTTTATTGCTGTAATTGTAATAAAGGAAATTTAAAAACCACAATCTGTTTCAAGTAAAAAATGAGTAACTGAATATTGTCTTAAACATTTTTCCCCTCTTCTTGGCATGCTTATTTTCTTTAGGCAAGTGGCATTATTGGACTCAGGATACAGTTGTTTTAGATAAGTAAACCTGGGCTTCTGGACCATTCAGTCCAGTAATTCCAAGTTTGTAGTATCAGACTTGGCTTTCCAGTGTAAGAAAAAAAAGTAAAAGCTAAAAATAGATCATAAGTAGGGATCCAATAACATACACTATTTGTTTCTGATGTTATGCTTCATACATGCCTAATGCGTTTAAAAAAAATGTTAAACACATTGGTCGTTTTGTGTAATGTATCTTCACTATTATTCTCTAACATATATTTATTCCAGAAAGCTTGTCCTTCTCTGACTCCCATGCTATTTTAGCTATTAAAATATTGCAAAATAACAAAAAAAATGTTTTTAAAAAATAATTTCTGTAGGGAAGTGTGAGGTGTTTAGCTGGAAAACTCAGATTAATGCCATTATTATTATTACATCATTATAATTTTTTGTGTGTCTGCAAAATACTGTCTGGATTTCAGTTTCTTTGTGCCTCGCATATGTAATAACGAGATTTTTTTTCTCGTTTTCTTTCTTTCTCGGCTTTCAGTCTGAAGCATCCATGCTCACGGTGATGCTCACAGCTGTGCACGGTTTAGCCATAGGAGGGAGCCTCTCTTCTTGCAAAGTTAGCGCGGGGAGCTGCAAGCCTTGGCCTTGGCAGGTCTCTTCCTGACCATTTGCATCTGGAAGTGTAAACCATTCCTTTATTCCTATGCGGCTGATCCACTGCACTTTCACAGGCAGGTCCGTTTACACGGGAGTCAAGGGGGCTGGTTCCACAAACAGCTGTGCTGAAACTCTCAAACCTGCTCCCAGGGGATTTTAGAAGTGCAAGACCATACCTGCACAGGGTTTTTTTGAAAATAGCTGGGTCACATAAGTGTCTGCCAGCATCACTCTATCATCCAGCTGGTACAAGAAAGAATGTTGTGTATCTGGTGCTGCAGAGGTTGTACTCTGGTCTCTTTCATCACATATTTCTCTTCATTACCGACAGTAAACTTTGGCCAGTCAGTATTTTGGTTGGTGTCCATTAATTCAAGTTGGGTTTTACTTTAGCACAAAGATTATGCCGTTCATAATAAAACTTATGCTTTAGTGAAGGTTCCTTTAGGAGGAAGGAAACACATGGCTGAGTATAATAAAATTTCTGACTACTTTGATTATGTTGAACTGTAAGCTGCTATAAGAGAAAGAGAAATTACTCAGTCAAATTAAAAGCCACAAAATAAATGCAGAAGGGAAATACATCATTACAGAGGAAAACCAGAATGGTCAGAGAAGCCTGAGCAAAAGAATAACATAAAATGTTATAAGAGCTTAAAAACCAAATTAAATTAAATTTTAGGCAAATTGACTGCATAAATCTGTATGTGAGATGTAAAGGAAGGTGCCCTTGAAGTTTGTATGTGTTCAAAAATAATTTCCTGCAGTTACTTATATTGCTTGGTGATTCAGCTTGAGGCTCCCTGTTGCAATGGTCAGAGGTTTTCCTCATGTTTGACCATCAGGTATGCCATCCCCTTCCTCATCATGCAAGTCTGAGCTGGGCCACTGAAGGTGAAGTGGCCTGTGAAAGAGGGATGGAGATTCCTGCTGAGATGTTACAGAAACACAGCACTTGCAGTACCTGGAATGAGAACTCCCAGTGTGTTCAAACAGGAAAGTGGGTTCTCCAGCCTGGCAAAGCTGCCTTTTCAAATTTCTCCCCTTCTTATTTTGGTTCTAGGCCATATTACTACTTTCTGAATCCTCTACCATTTAATACATACTCTAAAATCTCTCCTGGATTGTAACAGGTTTATCTTACATTATTTTGCAGAAACAAGCAACAACCAAAAAACAAAAGAACCAAAAAGCAAAAGAATCACACATTTTCTCACAGCAAGAGCACTGCATGGTATTAACTCAGGCATTTCTCACACCTAATATTCTACTACTTTTCTTGCATACATTATTGGATAATGTCCAGATAAAGTAATATGTTATTTTTTCTTGTCATATGAATATGATGATAATTCCGGGGAGGAATCTTTAATGGGGGAGTAAATCTGCAACAGTGCTTATGTTCCAGCTCAGTACTACAAATTCTTGTTGGTATAAGTAGACTTCTTGTATGGAATCTGATTAACTGTAAGGCATTGATGATGCTTGTGTTTGCAGCAGTTTGCAGGGCAGTTTCCCACAAGCTATTTATACCATATGTTAGTACCCCACTTTATTCCTTACTTCTCCTCCCCCTTCCCAAATACACCCTAGTTAACTCTATTAATTTCTCTTTGTTTTGGAAAAATGGGCAAGAATACCACTATGTAAATAATTGTGTATATGTCTTCACTGTAGTAATATTCAAAAGTTGGAATTCCAGCTGTGCTGCAAACCTCTGAACTACAGGGAAAATACATATGTCTCCTCCAAAAGACTTAACAATCTGAGGCTCCAAGCCTAAGAATTTTTTAGCAGATGTTTGTCTTTAAATGCTAAAGGGGTTACAAAAGTCCTGATGGTTGGACTTTAAAGGCCTTCCAGTCTTCTCAGTGCCTGTGTCTGTGCCTGCTCATATCAGTCTGTCTGTAGCACAGTTGTAATGACAATCTTTAAAAAGTACCAGGGGATGTCCATAGTATTGATGTCTCCATGCTGCCCACTCATCCCTAGGCTGGTGCAGAAGGCTGTAGAAGATAGGTTGGATTATAGGAATTTTTCCTGGCTGCACAAGAGGTGTTCCCCACTGTCCATGATTATAGTGTTGGCTTATCTTTCACCAGCATGCCATATCTGCCAATGCCTCTGAAAAGGCACTCAGAATGTGTTTTCTTGCCAGATTTCCAGATAATCTCTTGTTTGCTCCTTGTACCTTTTTGCTGAAGGAGGAATGAAGATTTAGTGTTGTGCAAGCCCCATGCTGTTCTTCACTGTTTTAATTTTGCTCTTCTATCTAACTTGAGGAAGGCTGACACATTTACTGAAGTTTGCAGGCTGATGCACCAGTGTTGGCAGACGTTCTTTGAAGTTCCAAGCTAGACATCCTCAGCTTCACACATACACTCCTAATGTAAACCCAGCTGCACTGCTGAATCCTTGCTTTCATCCAGCTCTGAAAAAAAAGCGGAGTGGATTTAGACTGAACCCATGGAGATCAAACCCCAGGGAAATGCTATTAGATATCCCTTGACAAAGTGAAACATGGACTTCAGTAACATTCTAGCTCAAGCGACTCTAATCATCTGAGTTTTTAATTTCTCTCCCTTTTTACCCAACTATGTTTTTTTTTACTGTGTTCTCATCTCATTGCTAATCCTTCCTTCCTTCCTTCCTTTCTTCCTTCCTTCCTTCCTTCCTTCCTTCCTTCCTT
>VXBI01001323.1:157534-326237 GCA_013397375.1 Toxostoma redivivum
AAACCAAACGAAAATGTATCTGTGGAAGGTGAAAATATTTGATGAAAGGAAAATCTTAAGGGAATTCAGGAATTAAAAAATAAAAGAAGAAGCATTAATTCTTGGCAGTAAATTTAGCAGAAGGCTTCTATCAGTGTAATGGGAAGCATGTGGTTAGGCAAAGAATAGAAACACTCTTTTAGAAAATCCAAGATGCACAGGTGCATATCCTTTCTAACTACACCCTTCCAAAGTAAAAGTTGTCATATTTATTATCTTTAAGAAAAAAAAAAAAAGAATGTTAAACCAGAAGATCCTGGCTGTCCTGTTCCTTTTGTTATTTCTAGAATAGTGACTTGTGTTGGTCAGAATCTTTTATTTCCTTTCATATTATCGTGGGAAACTTTAGCTTGAATAGGTGGGACATACGTGAGCGCAGCTTGGGGTACACTATGCCTCTTCCACAAGCAGGCTCTGAAAATCCTGCCTGTGACTCAGACGAATTCTAAAGACCATAATTACCAACAAAACTTTCTTTTGTGGCCATTCAAAAATCACAAACAAGGTAAGAGGGAATGATTGACAACAGTTACACTACTGATTGACAGAGAACCAAAAACTTGGTCTGTGACTTACTATGTTAGTTTTTCAATAAGTGTTGACCTTTTTCACTATTATTCTGTTCTTTCTGATGGACTATTCCCAACTCCTCTATTGAGGCTAGAATGTCTATCTAAAATGTGTCTTTGTAATTACTGCCTATAGTCTGTATGTCTCCTTACAATGATATGCTTATTTGTTGATGCCGAAACAAAATTGAGAGATGCATTGCAATCAGACCTCCATGAAAGAATGTGTATCTTTTATATACCTCACATGCTTAGCTATTGATTTCAGCTACAGATTTCACTCCTATGAAGTAATGAAGTGCCACATCCAAATCCTGCAGATTTATACTCACATTCTAGCTGTTAATAATGGAAGGCCCAAGGATATCAATGTGGTTACTCATGTGAGTAAAGATTTGGAGACCCATTTCCCATTCATGAATGAAATGGTTTGGGAAATGCACAGTTACTATGGTTCTCTTTTGGCTCAAAAACAAAAATGTCCACAAAAACAACCACTAATAAGATCTGCTAGAGGGGCCCAAGGATAGAAAAATTCAGTGATATAAGAATGCAGTATTAATATAAGAATGTGACAGCAGTGTTTTAGAAGTTATAATAAAAATGTTCCCTCTGTTCAGTTATTAACAGCTTTAGAAACAAGGGAAACTTAATTAATCTCTTTGTGTTGCACCACTAGATATGGCCATGGCTCTTGAAACACCATCACAACTATGAGGTACTCCTTACCCTAAAAATAAAAGTTAATTTAGAGTGGTCTTTATCATGTACTTGTTCCTGCTCTTAGTGATAAGCATCAGTCTTAGCAAATGACAATAAACTGATATTTCTGGTTAGGCCTCTCCTGGTTGTATGTAGGCAAAGGTAATAATATATCCAGGGTGCAGTGCTTATTTCACATCCTTGGTTTCACTGCAAGCAAACAAGAAGCAGGATGTCTTCTCTGATAATTGATACACCAGTTAAAGATCCTCAGTTCTCTGAAAGAGAAATTACTCTGGTTCAGTGTTTCTAAACTGTTCTAAACAGCATCCTTAAGTTTACAGAGATAAAAGAGATATATTTGCTGCTACTTCTTTCCTAGTTTTCATGAATTCTGAATTTCCAAATTGTATTTCGGAAAAAAAAAAAAAAAGGCATCTAACTTAACAGAACTCACAACTGATTTTATACCTCTGGATGGTAAAGGAATTATACTAAAATTGTTTTGCCAAAGAGTCCTGAAATTACCTGTCTGAAACAGAGAAATTGGCTATCCCATCAATTTTTAAAAAGCAGAGATACATAGACTTTTAAATGGCCATTATTGTTGGAAAAGGGGCCTTGATCACCACCAACATCACATTTAGGCATAAAGAGGTAAATCTTGGCTGTAAATGTATTTTATTAAGTTAAAGCAGAACAAAATTCCAAAGGTAGAGGGAAACATATAAGCAAACATAACATTCACTTACTTATAAAATTAGAGCAATCTAAACATGTTCCAGCAGTCATTAGCTATCTACTGTTTGTCACAACTGAAAGCTTTATGCAGATCAAAACAGTAATATTGCTTCTCAAAACACATAAACATTTTTGTGAAAGAAATTGTGAAGGTGGAGCTACCACACTGGTACTATGCTGGAGTTTGGTGATTTTTTTGGTGAGTTTTTTTCAAATTTCATGGTCCAGATGTCATATAAACACTGTGTAGAGCAAAAAAGGCCCAACAAGAAAAAAGGCTGTGTTTTCTGTATTATTTACATACATAGTTATATATGTGTGTATAAAAATTAATGAAAATTTATTAAAATGTACTTGGCACACTGCAGATTTTTTCCCAGCTGGTTTTGTTAGTATTCTTTTACTTGTATTCTTGCTTCCACCACTGTAAGGTCTGTTGCTTGAACAGATCTGAAAAGACTCATGCAAACATCAAACATCTTCCATGTTAACACTTTCTATGTTATTAGACAGAGGATTCTCAAAACTTATACTTAGAGCTGAAGGCTGCCCATCTTCCTAGGAATTACTACCTGAAGTGAATGTCACTAAGGCAGGCTAAGCATACTCCAAAAGAATTCTACTTGTCTTATTCTTAACAGGAGGAAAGCACACCTGGGCTCTCCTGGGAAGCTGCCATGTTGCAAACAGTAAGCAGCAGGAGGTTCAGTCTGCTGGGAAAGGATAGGAATTAGCAAGCATAGATCCCACTTGACTGCCTGACAAAACAAGAGATTTTTGAATGCTGCTTCAAAATCATCATTTTTCATTTTTTTGAAAATGCCGTGAAAACAGTCAGACACCAGTTCAGTATTTTTTAACTCATGAGGTAATAGAATATAGAACAGGCGGAGTATTTTTGTCATATATATTTCAATGATACTTAAAATTTCTAGATATGTCTCTCTAACTTTCAAAACTTCATGATGGAAATCTGCATAATTGCTGGTGCATCATTCTGTTCTGCACATCCTCCAGCACCTTAGAATCGCAGTATGTTCCATATCCTGGGATTTTCTGTTTTTCAATCCATTGTAAACAGGCAGATACTGAACTGCTGAGTAGGAGGTCATCTGCAGGATGGTTTTGAATGTATGATCTGTGGGAGACTGTAATGATATATGGCTAAGGTTTGAAGAGTTCACACACATCCCACTCTCTTAGTGGGGTGTGCTTCAATAATATATGGCCATATCCCTTCATCTTTGAAAAGCTGTAATGTTCACAAGCGTGTTGTACCTCCTGGCTGGATGTAAGTAATCGTCATCTTTGAAATCTCAGTTCATTCCAGAAAAGTAGTATTCATTTTCTATGATAAACTTTCAGGTTTTAGGGGGTTGACTTTGGTCCATTGAAAGTTAAAATTCAGCCTACAGAGTATGACTGGGCAGACTGGGCAGGATGCTGTCTGTCATAACTGATGCAGAGTGAAATTATAGAGATGTGTGGTCTTATCCAATTAAAACTGACTGAAATTTTAATGGTTTTTGGCTTACACTTGGGAAAGACCACCAGTGATTTCCTAAGAGGAAAGAATTTTTAGCTTCCAACAATACCTGAGTCTGTCCAAGCCTAGTATATTATTAGCTGACATCTATGGAGATTTGTAAGAACTTTTGAAGTTTTCTGGATTGCAGACAGACAGAATAGAGAAATGGATTGTTTTTACTTCCATGAATAGGAGTATCATAGTTCGGTGCTAAATAAAGGAAGCTAAGGGTAAGCTGTCAGTCAAAATTCAAAACTCATCTACATTACAAAAATTTAGGACTGTTTTTTCCTGTGTTAGTCCTTCTTACCCAGTGCAAACCCAGTGTGGAACTGGTGTAAGAACTGAGGCTTCAGGACTTCAAAGACTTTCAGAGCATTCTCAGGAGGCACATGAAGGAACAATGAATTTTGACTGCCTCTGCACCTCTCTTAAATACTGGACTTTGCACTGGGTGCTACTCCATTTTATGACTATTTTTGTACTCCACACCTTTTGCTCTCTAAGTCAATAAATTGCCCAGAAAGTATTTTGAAATGTCAGTAGATGCTGAGAAAACAGTAAGAGTGAAATGCTGGGAGAACATGCAATACAACCTGGTTGACATTCAGTTCTAGATGAAGATTCTAAAAATTTGGCAACTGTGCATAAATGTCAAGTGACAGCTGACTCCTGAAGTATGATTCTCTTGCCCACACACAGGAATTTAATGCCACTAGAGATGCCTTAAGGTACCTCAGACACCTACGAGGGCCTGAGAGGTGACCCAGGACATGGTGACACCTTGCCTTTTGGAGCAGCAGCTCTGCCAGGCCTCTGAAGTGAGGCCCCTCTGTGTAGACCCCTCAACAGGGAGGCCATCTCAGCAGCTCCTCTCATTCCACTGCTCGTGTGGGCTCCATCATCGCTGGCTGTAGTGCCACCTTTCACAGTCAGCCTGTCTACAGGCAGCCACCCACAATTTGAGTAACTGCTGATTTTTATTACTTGTTTTTATTGTGTCACTACTATTGAAGCAAAAGTTATTTACGGACTAACATTAAAGTGTTCCTGTTCATTTTGGTAATAGGAGGAGAAAGGAAAGCAGGAAGGAGGGAGGAATTTGTATTTGTCCTATCTTCTGAAGGTACCTACTTTGAGTGCTTGAATTAGGACTTTCATTGGCTTTGTAAACAATTGAGACCTATATAGATCTTATCTCAATTATTTAAATTCTATATAAACACCTAGCCAAGAGGAGACAGTCTCCTTGGACTGATTCTTGTGGCCTTGATAAGATGCTGAGCTGGTAACATCTACGTCTAGTTGATAGAAAATATCAGGCATGCTCATTATATCTTAGGTCATCTGAATATTACACTTTCCTAAGGTTATTCTAAATTCTCTTAATAGGTGTTGGGACTAAAAGAGATTGAACCAACAATTCTTTCCAAGATACCTATCATAATATTCTATTAATCTAATTTGGCATAATTTCTCTCTTAAATGGTTGAATCTGACTTCCAGATCTACCTCTCTTCATCATTTGTATGGGACTATCACCTCTGAGAAATTAATCTGAGGAAAGAAATGCTCTCCTTGTGTTCACTCACATGAAGTCCTTTTGCTGACACATTTTTAAACTTTCACATTGTTATCCATATCTATAATGTTTGTCTAATGTATCCATGTGTGTTTTGAAACAATATACATTTGCACTCTACCTCACAATTCCTTTGTTTTCAGGAAATTATTTCCCCAACTGAAAACATAAATTACAAGTCCAGTTATTGTCTGTTTTGGGGCCCATAGCTAGAGTTCAGATGGTAAGGCAATTGGTTTACCAATTTACATATTAATGAAGAATAGTTTGATGGACCTTGATTAACATAGGCTCAGTCAACATCTTAATTAGCTAGAAGCACATCATGAGGTGTTGGTGCCTGTCTTCCAACCCCTGAGGTTTTTTGCCAAGCAAGTACAGGTTCCTCAATAGCTGTTTTCCATAGCATTGTTAAAGCTAAGACCTTGATAATTGCTCTAATGAGGGAAGTTAGTTACAAACTGTTTGGCCATGTGTAGAACACCTGAGGTAGCAAAGCATCTTCATTAGAGGGCAGATCCCAGCCAATTTGTAACCTGGATTGGGTATGATATTAAATAACACATTTGTGCCAAAACCACATTGAGCACAGAATATGTTTTTTAAGAACTGTGGATGTTTTTATCTGATTGATTAGTTCCACATGTATGCAGCCCCAGGAATCTCTCCACAGGAGCCCACATGGAATTGGGATAAGCACAATTTAAATATGTCTTTGTAGTTGAGTAACCTGCTGGGCAGGACTTCATCTCTGGTAACAATGTCTCTCCTGATATTTTGTTTAAAGGCTTGCTAGTCTGCAGCTAATTTATTTTACAAGTAAAAATCAACTTTCTCCATACAGATATGTTTTAAAATTCCTTGAATACTATCAAATATTGTTTTCAAAAGCTAGCCTGTCTGAGGACTAACTCCCAGTGGGACAAGGAAACGTTTAGAATTTTCCCTATTTGATTCCTTGCTTTACATCTTTCACTGCTGCAAAATATACACAATAATATGTAGATTGAAATGTTAGGTGTATATTTATTTTTATTTTCAAAAGGAAAATTTTGTTATGAGATGTTTGATTTTAGTGGGAAAAGTGTTTATGTTATGGAATGAAACCACAAAACTATCTCCCTTATTATATGTTCCCACTATCACAGGTATGCAGAATAAAAGTGCAAATAACATGTACACTGTGTAATTTCTGTTCTTGCTATCATGATAGCTGGTGTAAGAGCTGCTGGTGGTGACAGAGAGAAAAACATCTGTTGTGTTGTGTGGAATTGGCATCTGAGCAAAACAGGGAGCAATTCATGACCTTATATTTTCTACTGTCGTCAAGCACAACATTGTGATTTTCTGCTTGGTTTCTGAGAAGAAGAGATAAGAACTATCTTTGAAACCAGTACCAGTCACTGTGTGAGTGTCAAATTCTATCCTGGCCTTCCACCTGAAGGAACTGATAGCACAGCCTCCCATACAGAAAGTTTTCCCTCACTGCAGAAGTGCAGGAAAGATTCCCTGAGATCAAAACCACTTACAAATTACAGATATCTCTTGCCAAAATTTAGAGAATTTCTTAGTGGAAAAGATCCAGGAAGCTTCCTTGGTCTATTTGCCTGCCAATGTCTTGTTTTTTTTTTATATCCTCTCAAAGGCTGCATTATATGCAATCCACTCCTGTAGGTTTTAGAGACAGTCTGGTGTCTTATTTAGAGGTTTATTTTCTTGGTATTAAATATTCACTTCATGCTCATGTTTTTACATCATACTACAGTAAAAAACATCCTGCTCCCTTCAATTCAAGTTGCTAAACAAAAGAAGTACTCTGTACATAATCATAAAAACATTTTAATTTCATTTCTAAATATACTGTAAGTTTCAGATGAATGATGAGAATTTGTACTGAATCCTTTTGTGAAAAGCAAATCTAAAAGGCTATTGAAGCCCTAATGTTTACCATTATAAAATAAAAATTTCATGCCTTGAAATGTGGAGTGATAGAAATTGCCTTGACATATAGAATTTGAAATATCTTAGGCTAAAAAAGAGCAATTTTAATCTATGTGGAGCCAGGCATTCAAAAAATTCAGCAGCTATCTGCAGTTGCCATATTGCATTAATGTGGATGCTACCAACATTTCTTGACCTAAGTACATAGAAATTGATGGGTACAATTTTTTTGAGCCTAAACACATATTGATAGAGCTCCCACTGAGGTTACTGCAGTCTACAGATGTCATCTGGTAACTGAAAATGGCTGTTTGGATGAGTAACATGACTAAAGCTAAAAATCTCGGTATTTAACGGCTAAAAAATAAAATAGAAACACTGATTTAAACACTAATTCTTGAGATGATTTTTTGTATCTGGAGTTTGGATATTTTTTAGCTATGGACAATAGCACTGGAAGCTGTTCCTTCTAAATGCAGAAGGAAACTTTTCTAACAGATGGTTATAACTTCAGCCTTACCTCCTCTTGAACATCAATGGAGGAAACTGTGCTTGATCTCTGTTTCATCTTTTGTTAGATTCATACTACTAATATGTTTTATATTATTCCTTGTTACTTTTCCTTCTGATATCCATCCTGGATAACAAATTAAAAATGGGGATTTATCTTTGCTAACCTCCATGAATCAAAATGACAGATTGTTTCATAGTTAATTCTAAAAGATAAGTCTTTTCATACATGCCTTCTGGAGATTTGTGTCTTTCTGCATTATAGCAGAAGCTCACGTACTTAGATTTAACCCCTAACTTCTATCTTTTATATGTGAGATAAATCTCTCCTTTAATTACTTAAATTTGGTGTCATTATAACATTAAAATCTGCAGAACTATCTTGACATTTAAAGAACATAAAATACCATCCCTACACACATAGACTGCAAACATTTTTAAAGAGGAGACACATCTAAAATATTTAATCACTCTTTGAAACTAATAGTTAACAGCAAAAAGTGTATTAATGTGTAACCTGTTTCACTCTGGAAAGTTGTAGCACCTATTTTCAAGTCTTAGAACATTATTTTCTAAGGGTTTCCTGAGTTCTTAAATACCAAATTCAAGTGACTGCAATCAAGAAGCAAAGCAAAAAATAAAAATGTTGTGAAGTCATGTGAGCAGCATTTTCTTAAGACACCGAGTTTGCAAGTCCTAAAAGTGAACAACTGTTTTCTACAGTAGTATGGTGTTTCTATGTAAGTGCTTACAATGTATTTCAAAGAGGAAAAGGGATAAAAATGTTACATCTTATACATAGAATACATCATGTTGTTAAATCCCCATAATCAGTCATCCTCCTCGAAGTATTCAAGTAGTTTCACTGCAATTAACTTGCATTAGCACAGTATTTTTCAGCATAAGGAAATCTGTACAAAGTGCTCCCATTTTACAGAAAGGAAAGAAAGGAAAACAAAGAGGTTCAGTGTTTTGATATGATTCTGGAATTTCTGAGCCAAGTGGTTCTCTAGTGCTCATGATCAGAGGTCAGGACATCTTTCACATATGCTCTTCTCTCCCCCATGAGAAGAGGTTTTCCCAGAATCAGTCCCAGGGAGACATATTGAGAAATCAAGTGGGGATTTATTAACAAGACACATTGAGTACAATTGTAGTCATTAACAATGCAGCCATTGAGCTGCATGTACACAGAAAGTAAATATTTATGTGATTGGTGATCTAGCTGGGGAAAGTAAAAAATGGGAAAAAATTATTTTATTTTGTTAGGTGTCTGACTCTTTCTATTATGCCATTTCGATGTTGTCATCTTTGTATAGAGCTGTAGACTTGGAAATGCTAGATGAAATTGAAAAAATTAAAAGCTAAAAACAAAACAAAACAAAAACCAAACAAAACACAAAAATGAACAAACAAGAAACAATGAAAAACAAAACCACCAAAACCAAACCAAAACAACAAACAAAATGCTGGGAAAAAGCAGGCCAAAAAACCCCAGCCAGCTGTAGCTGATACTGTTCAGCATGAAAAATGTGGTGTTAATTCTCTCTATTTTTTTTTTTCTGTAGATCATTAGAGTGCTTTATGGTCTTTCCAGACCAGTACAAAAGACATTCGATATCTTGATGTGTCTCTATGAATTTGAAAGATATGACCTCCATAGGGGATACTACTGTTGGTTTTACATCATTAATGTTTTCCTTCATTTATTTCTGCAGTATACCTGCACCATCTTTTAAAGTGGGAATTGCCTGGGGTGACAAATTGAATCTTGAATCTTTGCACCTGACGCCACAAGAGCCTATAAATTAATCATGGACTAGGACGATTCAATCCTAAATGTTTCTGTTTCTCATAGAAGAAACAACCCTTGGGGTCACTACAAAGACTGAAAAACCTGGACTTGTTAACAAGAAAGCAATTAATTATTTACACACATGTGAGCATTTGCCATTAGCATCTTTAGAATTAGGAATCCTTGTTCTGCTAGATTTACTTCTGCCCCTGAGAGTGTAGCTGTTAAGAAAAGGTATTCATTGACCCTTTTTAATACTGGGAAAAGCAAGCAACAGAAAATATGATTCTATAGCAGGGCTGTATGTATCCATTGTTTTGGATCTTTCAAAAGAAACAAAGATTAGGCTATCTTATTGCAAAGGTACAATAATGTGGAATCACTAGTAGTGACTGCACTATCACCCATATTGTGGTTTATTATTCTAGCACATTCATAGCCAAGATGAAGCAAATAAATTATTGAGTGCTGCGAGTGATTTCATTTATGTATATATGTATGTGTGTATCTAAGTATGTCATTGTTAGAGCAAACAGTAGAGGAAAACCTTGCATCCTCATCTGTCTCCCGTGGGGAATCTTATTGCCATTCAGCCAGGTGGAGCTTCTGTGGCTTTTTTTCCCATTCACTGCCATCCACCTATCCATCATAATGCCCTGAGCAGTTTTCATCCATGAAAAACTCCTTGCTATAGCAATATATAAGCTTTGTAAATAAAGTCTGGCATCCCTGAGGGGAACAATATAGACTTCTAGGAATTCTCATATGTTTAATCCGTTTTAAGGCCTGAAAAGTATATTTCTGTAATAAAATATTTTAAGACCTTTTTGTCCAGGGAAATTTTTTTTCCATGGCAGGTGACCCACAGGACTGCTGCGGATATGAACGTTTAGAGGTTTCAAATAGATGCAATATGATGCAGGAATTTTTAAAAGATTAGTCCAAGGAAAAAGGACCCCACCCCCATCCTCCTCACCTTCAGTATCTGAGCATTTTGAAAGTGTAAAGGTCCATGTTATCCCTGCACGTATAGGCAGAAAACTCCCAATGGCTACAGCCAAAGCTGCAACAATGTGTGCAAAGATGCAAAGTATGCACCCAAATGCAGTATTTTGGTTTTGAAAGTTAACTAGGATATGAGAGAATAGAATATTGTTTTGTATACACCTTTCATACTTGTTACAGCTCAAAGCACCTTACAAGAACACAAATTAGATACTGCTAGCACAGGGAACATGAAGAAAGGCTGAGAAGGTATTAGGTGTTTAGCAGGAGATCACAAAGCATTTCAATGAGCAGAGCTTGATTTACTAAAAAAAGCAACAAATACAGAAATACTGTCATTATTTTTTTCTGCTCCCTCTTTCTCCCTGTCTCTTACGTGCATAAAAGATGACACCAAAATTTTGAGAGTTTTTGATCGAGTGTCTTAACACTATTGACTTCCTTTAGGCCTTGTCTTCTGAGCATTCAGCAAGACCTGGGTGTTAATTTTGAAAAATAAAATCTTCTCAGCTTTGGCCTTACAGTGTGAAATGCTTTAGTCTAGTTGTGCTGACATCATTCACAGAGCTATGTAGTAGGATACGTGCAGTCATTTGGAGAGAAAACCCTCCTAAGCAGCTAGGCAAGGTGGGCAGTTTTCTTGTACCTTCTTTAGACACCTGTGCTGCCTGAGCAGAGACATCTGAGCTGGTTCTGTCTCTGCACCCAGGGCTCAGGGATGTGTGAATGACCTGAGCTGACAAATCTTGTGGAGAGCTTGAATTCAGAGCCAATATTGTCACATTTAACTTGAGCATAGCACTGTTTTATGAGTGCTTCCAATGTATTGGACTCCTCCTATGCAGCTTCTTCCATAATGTGGGTAAACCTTCACTGTGCTACCCTAATTCAAGTCCCCAGTGAGTTGAACAGCGAGGTCCGTGGACCAAGATCCACGGAGCAGTGAAGACCTGCCATAAGAGCCCAGTCACAGGGGAAATGCTGAACAAACAGATTCCTCTGTAAAGCTTGTGGTGAGATTTGGGGCAGCTGAAAGGATGTGAGAGTTGATAAGAGTTGATGAGAGTTGAAGCCCAAATAAAGTTAAGTTTTTAAGGAGAAAGGGTTGGTAATTGTCTGGAGATATTGTATTTAGCCTGAAATTCCTGATTTCACCGACTGAACACTTTTTTTAATTTGTGGGTTCTCATAATCTATTTCTGATGCAACATGATAGTTGCCTGTAATCCCCCCTCTAAATCAATTTGTGAGTAAGATTTCTTGCAGTGACTGCAAGTTCTCATTGTTTATAAGTCTCTCTTCATATTACTGATAGCAAGGTTGGATTTATCTGATTCTATTTACTTAATTGTTTAATTTGTTAAAACATTTAATAGTAGGCTTCTGGAATTACATAGTATTTTCACTATAAAAATAAGCAACAACATGTGTATCTGTCTGCTACTGCATTTGAAGTGATAGGATTTGATTTGGGGCAGTGCCAGGAAATTGTGACTTTTGCAGTCTGGGTGGAATAGCTTGGATGCAATCAAGGGTTTTCTTGCTGTTTATTCTCTGCCTCACAGTACACAGGATAATGGGAGGTACTCTTAAGTAATTATTATAATAATAATATTACATACCTACAAACATCCATAGAGACATGCATGCACTACTTTTATAACTCTTATATCTGACTATTTAACAGCTCTACCTTAATTCATTAGTAGAACTGCTTTCTTTCTTGCTTGCTTGATTTTTATACATATTTATGTAACTGTTAACATATCCTTCCAGCTTCTTACCCTTTTTTAGGTGGGGGTGAAGGCTATCCATACTGCTGCTGCAGGACTCAGGTTTTTTAACCATGTAGTGACCGGGACCCATTTTGCCTCATTAACTCAACCGAGACTTCCCATTAATCTGTAATTCTGACTATTTAACAGCTCTACCTTAATTCATTAGTAGAACTGCTTTCTTTCTTGCTTGCTTGATTTTTATACATATTTATGTAACTGTTAACATATCCTTCCAGCTTCTTACCCTTTTTTAGGTGGGGGTGAAGGCTATCCATACTGCTGCTGCAGGACTCAGGTTTTTTAACCATGTAGTGACCGGGACCCATTTTGCCTCATTAACTCAACCGAGACTTCCCATTAATCTGTAATTTTGCACTTTGGTGTTGCAGTGGGAGCTGAAACAAAAATAAAATTAAGAGGTATGATAAGAAGCCCGGAGGTTTCTAAACTGTAGTGTTTTATTGAGAGCTAAGGGAACAATAGCCGTACTTTTCAGATCACGCCAGCAGTCACAGGCAAAAGCCATCTCATGAAGGACTAAGTGGAGTGGGGTCAGGGTGCTGCTCCAAGGGAAAGCATTGGGAGAAAAAGAAAAGCTGGAAAGAAGGTCAAGGCAAGACCTCTGAGAAAAGAGACTTGTCTGCTCCAGCTGCTGAGTGAAGTGGCATGAAGGGCTGAGGTGTGGGACCCAGCTGGGAAGGAGCAGCTTTCCCTGGACATAGCTGCCCTTCTTTGCTCCTGTGGGGCGTCCACTGACACCCATCAGCTCCTGGCAAACCGGGCAGCAAGGACAAGGTTGCTCTCCTGCCCCCACCATCTGCTGCTTCCCTTATGTGCCTAGAGCTGGCTGTTGTAGTTCGTATGCTCTGTGTAACACTGGCATAAAAACAGGAAAAACGCAACCCCCAGAAATGTATATATGGTACACATACGGTTACACAGAAAAGTTTGTCAGTGATGGGCTACAGGGTAAGTCAGCAGGGCAGGTCATGAATGCTGATCAATGCATCTTAAAATGAATGCATCTTAAAATGCTGATAACATTGACTATACAATTAACTACTTTTTTCAAAAGGCAATGCATTCAGGATCAGTGTGGTCAGTGTCTTTTTTTTAAATCTGCCCTTCCAAACAGCAAACAGGCGTGGGAAACGGGATAGTTCATAGGTTTTCTTCAGAAACAAAGATTTCTGTAGTCCCTTCCACTTAAAAAGATTGCAAAGCCTGAGCTAAAACTGATGAATGCCATGGAGTTGGCAGGCTCTTTAAAAGCAATAGGTATTTAACCTGAAAGTTAGCATGCTTTTCACAACCTCCTCTGCATAGGAAGGGAGCTTGCAGCAGTCCTTCTGACTATCACAAGACATCCCTTCCAGAAGCTCTCTGCCTAGGCTGGCATGAGCACAAAATGAGGTCTTTTCTTACCTGTAGAGGAGAGCAAGCTTTCAAAAGGCATGAACCTCCTGCCAGACTCCACCTCTTTCACAATCATAATATTTTAGGTTAAAAATCATAACATGTTAAAGACAATTCTGCATTCCTTTTTTCTACCCTCTGGCTTTCAAATTGTAGGGGTTATATTCAGGTCAGACTGTCAGCTCTCTCTCTGTAACAGTCTAAAGGCTAAATCCCTTTTTAAAAAGAAAATAAATCTTCAGTTCTCACATAATGACTTGATATCTGGAGCTGAGGCTTCAGAGAAAAGATCAAATAGCCTAAGCCTTGTGACAGAACTGTAAGGAATGGCAACGCCTCATTATCCCACGGAGTAACATCTCAGTTGTAGCAGTCTTTGTATGTTCTCTGATACAGATGACCAGGAATATATATAGTCCCAGTGACAGGAGATGGTACTGCTCCTGTGCTGTGAGGGTTGGAGATTTTTGTTTGTGCTCCAGATTTCTATATTGTTATAGCTGCTCACTCAAGCATTGCGTGGGCTTAATTCGATGGTTGTGGCATGTAAAATGGTAACAAGATGTGAGATACTGTGCAAGAGTTAATGACTCATGGGCACAGATGGGGTCAAAATTGGTTATGAGTGGCTGCTTGGCATTAAATTCCTGGAAAATTCGAGAATAGAGATGTAGAGACAACACAGTGAGCAGCTTGCTCTTCCTGGGTGATCTCCCTTGAAAAGAGAGCAGGACCTTTGTCCCATTTGGACCCAACCATGAGCTCATCTCAGCCCGCACACTCTTCTCCAACAGCTGCAGCTGTGTTGGAGCAACCTCAGTGCATGTGCTAATGGGATAAAAGCATTTCCATGTGCTCTTTTCATTCACAAGGCATGTGTCCCTCCCCACGGTGTCCAGTGTATCCTCATTCCCTTGAAATGAATTCAAATAATAAATCCAGTCAAATGAATTCAAATAACTAAACATATATGCTATGTTTAATTATTGCTAAGTCTGGAAATAAAATCTTACAGCCATGTTAAGGTGTTTCAAGAAAAGTAGGTATAAGTCACAAATGTGCAATGACTAACAGGAAATTCAGAAAGCAATAATGTGCTCTGAAGAGAGTGATCATAAAATTCACATGGTCTTCTGAACCATGTGTGTAGGGTTCTGCAGTCCCTGGCCTCATGAGTACCATTCCTCAGCAAGGGTTTCTCACAGTCAGGACCTATTCAGGACAAGCTCACCTGAAGGCATGGCATGGTATCTCTCTGAAAGTGTTATAAACCAACTCATATGCAGGTAGATTGCTACTGGGACATTTTTGTCCTAAAAATTTTTAAATCCCCATGATTTCAAATTAAGTCAAGCGAAGAGCTTGGCTTCAACCCTTTCACCTCCTATATGCAAAATAAAATTTTATTTTTTGCTTGTGTCAATATAGAATGAAACACAAGCGGGAAAGTTTTCCCCATTATATATACACCCCTACTATCCCTTTGCTTCTGATTTTGGGAAATAGTTCATTATGCACTAACCAGCCAGTGGACATTACTCTTTGATTCAAATGGAGCTTTTTGTGTGTATATGTATACACATTTTAACAAAGGTGTGTCTACTCTTGCCCTGTCCCCCTCCTTTTCCCAGCACAAAAGCCATTGCTTTCTTTAAGTAATGTTGTAGCAAAACAGCACCAAAATGAGAAGAAAACCGTTCGGGCTACACTGAGGATCAGTGCAAAGAAAACATTACTGAAATGTAGCTGTTCTTATGGGAGGGCTGAAGAAAGAAGTGCTCAAACTGAAGTTCACTGAAAAACTTGGTTTACAATTTAGCATCATTCTCTCTTCTTCCATTAGCATATCCATGATGATATCTGGCAGCCCCAGCCCAGCAGCAGTAGGCATGCTCCACTGTCCTGTGGTTTGAGGGTTTTTAAAGTATTTATATATTTGCTGAGAAGCAAACAAACAAAATAGAAACCATGGCTTACTTTCAGTTTTGCACTTGCACTACATGCTTTTTGACATTGCCATTTTTTAATTCATGAATCATTTCAGTTTTCTTCTGATTCATAATCATATTACTGTTTCTTCTTGCAAGAAATTTTCCTGTGAAGGTTTAAAGATTTGTTTCTTATAGAAAGCTCTTCTGTCTTTTTGTTTCTAAAGATTTTTTTAAGTCTTTATACTACCCAGGAAAAAAATTACTAAGAGATTGGAGAGATATTTCTTGGAAGAGGACGTAAAAAAGCATATATCGTGTTTTATGGAGGATAATACACCTAGTGATGTAGTTGGAAGAGCTTAATTGCTGGTTTTTTTTCATGTGGAGATGAAACTGTTTGCTAATGCCTCTTGACAATATGTGTTGATGATGCTAGGCTTCTAGCCTGAGCTCTAGCAAATGATGATAAATTCCAGACTCTAATCAAACATCTTTCAGAAACCTTAACATTTGCTAAATAAACATATTTTTCTCTTCTCTATTGCATGTTTTGGATGTTTTTAACTTTGTTTGCTAGTCTTTTTATAAAGCATAACAGATGGCCACTGCTTCTAATGAAATAATTATATTACTTAACCCTTTTCTTGGGAAAGAAAAGTCTTTGGCTTGAAACTGCCATTCATATTTTCTATAAATGACCCTGATGACAAAGGCAAGAAATTTTTTGGTTGAAAAATCTATTGTCAGTTTAAATGAAAGAATGGTTACTTCTGTCAGGTATGATTTTCATATTGGTCACCTGCTTTCTCTTCATAAAATGTGACAGGGAAAGTTTAATCCAAAAGTCTGAGAGCTGTAAGAGCCAACTCTCAGAGTGATATGGTAGATCTATGCTGCACTCAGAGACAGATCTTGGGAGTGGTCAGAAGCATCCTCTTCTTGATCTACCTGATGATGCAATTGCTTGAAGAATTTTATGTCAATACCCCCTGTGTGTCTCATTTGTGTGTTCTTGGTGACATGCTAAGGCAGCTGGCTGAGTATTATCGAGGTACTAAACTGTTAGGGACACTTATGTATGCAAGGAGCTGTAGGTGGTGTAAAGTGGTCTCTAAAATAGATTAAGTTCAGGCTCCCAGGTCCAGTGTTTGTGAAATACTGGATGGTGAAATTAGTCTGCTCTCTGAAGTCAATATTTGTCCTGTTGAGAACCTGAAGACTATCAAAACAGATGCACTGGGAGTGTTCAGGAGCATTCTGACAAGATGGAGTCTTTTTGCAGCATGCTGCTGTGTGTGCATGTGAATGGCAGAGTGAGAACAGACTCCTCAGACTCAGAACACACTTGATTCCTAAACATTTCAAGAAAGTATTTGGCCCTTGACATTCATGACATACCAGAGATTACTAATAATAGCACGCCTGAACTTTTGTTAGAAAAATAAGCACATCCCTCAGCAATTCCCACACTACTAGGTTAAATCACCACAATATAACGTTAATGCCAGGGCTGATGAGATTCAGAGAAATATTAAAACCTCTGCTGAATAAAATTTGTTCTGATTTGAGAGGTCTTTTTCACAAGACTGAAAATAAGACCAATATGATATCAGCTAATCATTTGTCAGCACCATTGCTCCTGGACACACATAGAGGTGGCAGAAGGTTCTTGTCCTACTCTCATGCCCAAAACTGCTAAAGTTCTGCTGAATTATTGTGGCAAATGCAGTTTCATTCACTACCCCTAAAATAAAGGAAGTGTGAGTAGGAGGAAGAATTGACTGAATTAAGATAGAGGAATTCCCGAGAAAAAGTACTGTGAATAGAGGAGCATGGAGAGGAAGTTTCATCTGAAGGTTAAGCTGTATTGTTGTTTGTATTGAGGGGTGGGAGGGGTTGGTAAGATCAATAAATCTGTCTCCAAGAGGAGGTCAATCTTGGAAATACACTTACATGTTTGCATGTTTTCCAAGCAAAGTGGCAAGGCCTCAACCTGTTCACATAAAATAATATGAAATTGATTATTCACAAAGGTAGAAATAGGGGGATATATACCAAAAATTCATAATATTTACTATTTCTATATCTAGGAAGAAATGAGCAACAGAAATCTGTGAGTGCAGATAGGGATAAAAGTTCATTTCATTATGAGGAGACCTGGTTTTACGTCTTGGAGGATGTAATAATTAGTGGACTAATATTGTTTCCACAGAGTCATTATATATGATAGCTGCCCTGGTATTGAACATGTTCCTCACTTGTCTGGACATGACATTCAAAACTTAACTTTTTTGTCTGATACAAAAATTCAGAGTTTGTGTTTGCTGCTTACCTCTTTGGAAGGGAAAAAAAAAGTACATGTTAATTTAGGAAAGACAGAAGGAATATGAAGATGAGCAAGATGAATTGATATCCATATATTTCAAGTGAATAGTTTGAGGTTTACTTGCTGGTTTTTTTTATCCCTTCTTATGCTGACTGTCAGGATATTCTGTTACTATAGGCTAGTGTGGAACACACTCTGCATTAATGGTTAGAGTTCAGTGATTTAATTTTATTTTCACAAGCAGAAAGCTGGTCCTTAACAAAAACTCTTGTGTCCCAAGGAGTTAGGCATATGCTGGGAAGAAAATGTATCGCAAATTTCAAGTATGCAAACTTGTGGCCTTTTAAGACTAAGTAGAGAGGAATAACAGCACAGAGACTTCAGGGTGATAGTAATTCTGGAGCATAAAATGTAACATAGCAACTCCTGGAATGCAGCAATAGTGTGATTCCTCCACAGCCATTAAGGCTAGGTGAAAAGCAGTTGCTGGTTTGAACCTATGCCATCTTCTCTTTGTGTGGAGAAATCAGCTTTAAGCATCAGAAAAGTAGAAGTGGAGTTGATGTCATCTTGGGAAGAAGTGGGTCTTGCAGTGTTACAGATGCAGGAACTTCCTGCCCTATGTGGTTTTAAAAAATGTATTTTGTCATTGCTAAGTGGATCTGAAGCTTAGCTAAGTAACCAAAACCAGTCAGATTTTCCCTGCAAATAGAAAGTTTGTGCAGTTTCTACAAGAAGCTGGTGTCACAGCTGCCTTGCATAGAGGTTCCTGCTCCTTTCTGAGCCACTGGATATGGGAGCAATGCAGGTTCTGCCCTGCCACGCCTCGGGCTCTCCACCCGGTCCCCTTGTCACTTTGTGCATGCATGAGTTGGGTTTTCATGAGCTCCTTGCTCCATTTGAACATAGGAGTGCAGGTGCTCAAGCACTGGGACAGGGCAGTGGGGGATTCACCATCCCTGGAGGGATTTAAAAGTGCACATAGATGCCTACCCGGCACAGGGATGTGGTTTAGTGGTGGACTTGGCAGTGCTCGATCTTGAAGGTATTTTCCAACTTAAATGATTCTTTGATTTACATGGAGTACTTGTAGTTCTTCCTCTTCTCGTCTCTCAGTCTCCTAATTTATCACCCCATTTACTTTTTCATGCTTATGCCTGCAGTTATCCTCTAAGTGCCACAACTATTCAAATACTGACACCAGTGACAGAATCGTTATGATAGATGATGTCTGTCTTGGTAAACAGAGGGTCAGCTGCAGGTTTGGGAACAGAATTCCTTAAAATTGCTAAGCCTTCTGGCAGATGACTTCACCATCACCTTCAAACTTCCCAAGTCAGGTTTGGTGTGGGCTGAAGAACAAGGAGGCAACAAAAGCTTTTCTTGTACTTCAGAAAGGAGCCTAAATACAGAGTGAGTATGGATGGGTTTATTTTGTAGGTAAAAAAAGTGGTGATTGTAGAACAAGCATGACAATTTTACCCCAGCTAACTACAGTACAAAAATGCCTCTTGCTGAATGCTTATTATTGTATTTGCAGACTGGCTTCATGTGTACCACATGTGCTTATTGTTGTTGCGTTGGGATTTCAAGCTTTTATGAAGTGATAAGCCACATATTAATAGTTTTAACAGAAGGTTCTCTAGTTGTTAACATGGTAACACCTTGCAAGAACAACATGTTATGTCCATTTTTCGTTCTAGAAATATGCAACATTCTGCACTTCAAAATGCATAAGGAAAGTGTCTATTTAGTACTCAGATCTGCTCAATATATTATCTTCCATGAATTCCTACCCTGTTGCTCAGACCTGCTATAAAAATTTTCTGCCTCAGACTGCAAAATATTAATTCATTTCCCAGGAATCTCTTTGGATACAAGCTGTGAAAGGAGATCTGGAAGTTGCTCATGCTCAATCTTACTCCAAACTGAACCTATTACTAACACTATTATAGTAACAGGTGTTCAAATATATCCACCTAAGTTATTAGCCAAGCTTGGAGGATTCGTTTTGTTTTCCCTGACCACAGCCAGGTTATCAGTTGCATATGGATGTAATCCTACTCATATTTACCTCTGTAAAAATTGGGCCATTTTTAAAATAAATGAGTTTCATAATAGCAGGGTTCCATCCTATGACTGTATCAGATGTCAATGAAAATTTTTAATATAAGGTAGAAAGTACATAATGATCACAGTAGCCCAAAGAAAGTCAAAACATTAATGTTTTGATGATAATAAAAATCAGGTGACCTTATGTTTATTTACATTCTATGTATATTAATAAACCAAATCAAATATAAATAAGTTAGTATGTTAAAACCTCCCTTTAATTGCATCATGAAGAATACAAACAAGTGTAAAATTTGAACTTTGGTGCCTTTACAGTAACTCCATTCAACCTGCCCTTCTAAGTAGGCAATGCATGAAAGTATTTGTCCATGAGTAGTATCTTAGTAAACGGTCATGATTTGATGTGACACATTTTCCCCCTAATCTGCATGCCTGATAATAGACTTCCTAAATATCACCTTCAGATTCACTGGCAAAAATGTGACCCATCTGAAAGAAACACTGGATGAAATGTTGGTGATGGGACAATCCTGGGTCTGTGTCCGAATGCGAGACAGAGTTGAGACCATTAAAAGCTATATGGTCTCTTGCCATGCTAATGTTTAGTTCTTTGTTTAGTGCAGACTTTGAAGCGTGTTTCCATGACTCATTAAATCCTCTGAAATTAAAAGCTCTCACAATTCTAGTACAGTGGAGCAGTTATTTTTGGACTTAATTATAAACAGGCTGGCTAATGAGCTACCTAACTTGTCCCCTTTTCTGAAGAAGGAAAATGGTTAGTGACCTCTCCTTTCTCTAAACAGTATCAAAATCCACTATATTTGATAGCTAAAGGAGTGTAAAGTCCATAAAAAAAATGAAAGGGGTGCATAAGAAAATGTCTGTTGGGCAACGAATATTTTAAAAAACAAGTAAGAATATGAATTTTGTGAACCTAATAAGTGTTCAGCTTAAGAGAATATCGTAACCATAGCAACCCCTTATCACCTGTTTGAGACACTTCAACACCTCCATGAAATGTGCATCAAATGCCCTGCTAATATTTGTAAAATGCTGGTAATATTAGTCCTTGGAAATGGCCACACTGAAAGAAAAATGCATAGAAATGCTTGACACTCAAGATCACCTGTCTACTGGCTGATTTCTCCTTGCTGTTCTACTTAATAATACTTCATTCTACTTTATATATCAGTTTGATTTATCAGAAGCAAAAGATTAATGGGTTCAAGAAGTCACTGGTGGGAGCAGGGTGATGGACACACATTGCTGCTCACCTACAGCATCTCATAATAATCACCCTCAGCTAAGTGTGCTGAAGGCTTTAGTGGTTTGTGGCGGCCAAAAAAAGCCTACATAAAGGGAAAATTTTCCCAAAAGGATTGAACATGAGAGCTCACAGGAAGACACCCAAGATAAGGTAACTACAGATCCCCTCCTTGCAGCAGTTATAAATCTAGAAAGACTGTGAGTTGTGCCATTTACTTTATCTGCAGGATTTCAAATCACATAAAGCTGTAACAATAATGATTCTTCTGACTGTAGAGACAGCTTCTATTGTTTTATGTTTTAGATGTTGCATTTCAGAGGATCTCCCTTCTTTTTCAGCTTCAAAGCTGCAAGTGATCAGGGCTTACCCTTCTCAAGTCTAATATGAGGATATGGGAGGTGCATTTTTCTGTGGAGTTATTTCTGTGCCCCACAGCCTTTAGGGCTAAGGTCTGGAGAGCTCCCCTGCTGAAGTGTCATCACCTTTTTCCCAAAGGATTCTGTGCTTTGTCCTTTTTTGTGGTGTACTGTTTTTCCACACAATTAAATACTTAGAGAAGCAGGTAGTCCCAATGAATTATGAGTTACTGTGATAAAAGAAATGCAGAAATTGTGTTTAAATCATAAGAGTCTTTCATTTTTGAATCCTTAGTATGATTCTTTTTTCTCTCTCACTTCAGTGTGAAGTTCAGTACACCATCTATATGTGCTTCCACTCTGAATAGATGGAGTGAAGAAAGAGGAAAGCAAAATCAGTTGTTGCCAAGTGATTTGATAATTGAGCAACTGCACAACTCAGCCTAACTCCTCTGTATGTGCTGAGCAGTCTTCCTGTCTCATTTTGCTCTGCACATTATATAGTATCAACTTATTAGTTAATTTCAGGTGGTAGATGGGAAACTGAGAGCCCCAAAAGCTTGGATTGCTGAAGATGACAGAGTATTCAGGACATCACTGTGCATTCCCATCGACACTAAGGACCTTCTTTGTGCCCAAGAGATGTGGAAAAAGCTTTATGAAATGGGTGTTAGGACCTTTGCATATCATTGCAGTTTCATAGTGAATTACAGCAAAATTACATCTAAGGGAGGTGTCTGAACAAGGAGAGTATGAGCATATGTGACAGTGTGGCCCTAGGGATCAAAATCTGCATGAAATAGTTTAGAAGGCATGCATTAACCTTCATTATTGGGCTGATGTGCAGTAGCAGCTACTTCTGTGCTTTTTTTCCCTGCTGTTGGTGTAAAATAATGATTTTGGAGAATGTGCAGCTGGCAGGATTTATAGTGGTTGAGTCTCCCTGTAAATAAGCATATGTATTTATGAAATAAGACACTCTGGACAATATCTGCCAATTACAGCATTGAAGTGATAAATGCAAACTAATAATAACCTGTGAAAATGAGAGATGCAAAAATTGATGCCAAATAGTGAGCATTTTATTTCTGTGCTGGGCTTCACTTTCCACAAGTCTTACCTGAATCAGATTTTCTGGGTTACTTTAGATTGAGTATCTTCATGAAAATGTTTATCACCAACTATGAAAACATAGTTTTCATGGACCAGTCTGCTTTTTTTAAATATATATTTTTTTTATAAGGGCATCTTGTAAACTGAGAATCAAAGGTTTGGATTAAAAAGTGTTTTGCTTGGAACCTGGAGAAGTACATTATCCTTGCAGTCATTGCCTTTTATTGCCAGAGCCATTTAACAAAAAGGGAAGACTGAATAGGTGACACCTCTGGAAATGGGTGTGAGCTATAGAAAGTAAAAATTATTTTGAAGGCTGGTAAACTTACACTATATATTCCAGTAATTAAAAGGAATGAGGTACAGCACTCATAAAAGGGCCATATGAAAATGGTTTAAAAGTTAAAAAACAGCTAATCGACACAGATAGAAGAGTGAAACCCAACCAGACCAGTCCTCCCAGGGCAGTCCCAGCGAGCCTATTTATAAACACACCATTTTGAAACCCTCATTAGCTGGTTTTAAGCAATGCTCCTGGTGAGAAAAAACATTAATGTGATAAGCAAAGACTTTCTGAAACTGTCTCCAGCTTAACTTCTGTGACTAATGCTTCGTGATATCTGCCCACATCCTTGAATTGCTTAATTTAAAATCCTCACGAGAAGGTTCTTTTGATTTTCTTCTAAATTCTTTGCCTGTTTTTCTCATTTGAAATTAGAGGAATGTGATGGTTTTAGTGTTAACCTTCCCACAAAAATATATTACATGGTGAGTACCAAGGGTTCCTCTGAAGCAATGGGAAGGTGTAGTAATCTGATATTTCATAGGTAATCTGACCTTGATGGTAAGCCCAGTGAACTTCAGAAGCTTATGAGTCGAATCATGAGTCACATATGTTAGCAAATTCTCAGTTGTATAAAGCCGTTTTCCTGGCCAGAGTTTAAGGGTTTGGGATGTGAGTTAAGGTTTTTGTTGTCATTCCCCAGCCCACCCCCTACAACCTCATCTCACCACCAGCACCACAGTCCACTGATATCCTGCGTAGGGAATATTTTGTTCAGTTGTAGGGAAGATTCAAGTTAAGACTGAGACCTTAAGACTCAATTCTTTTTCACTGAGAAAGTCCAAGCATATACCTTAAATTTTTCTTGAAGAATTTGGACAAATTTCTCTACATATTCATGGATGTCTACATGCACATACAGCCACACACACTTTTCTAGAAATAATTTCAGTGGTCTGTTTGTTGTGTTGTCTGGTTAATACTAACTTTTGCATTCTAAATACTTAGATTTAGTCCAGAAACTTTTAGTTGCATCTACAAAGGTCAGTCTTTTTGTGTCATGCATTCCTGCTTATGGCAGAACCTGTGCTGCTCTGATTACAGTAATGTTCAAAGATGTTTTAGCATTTATAGTTTTATTCTCTCCTTTATTATCCTCAGCAGTATAAAGACAGCTTGAGTATGCAGTCTGAGAATTCCAGGGAAGGAATTCCAGGGAAGAAGATGAAACACCTTGTGCCCTGGGCACAAGTAATTTTCAGGCTGCAGTTCATATTTCCAGTGTTTAAATATGATTCTGAGTGACACCACTTCACAAGTTTTCCATGTGACCCCCCCTTGCTGCATGGCTGATGGGTAATTTTTGTACCTCCTGTTCCAACAGGCTGCCTGTTTCACAGAAGCCCTTTTTCCATGGCTGGCATGGGTAGCCAGGACACTGGAAAAAAGAGAATAGTAAGAATTCCCTACAAAAATATTCTTGGGAGTTTCAGCTGCACAATCTTCTTATTAAATGAAGTTTTATGAGGTAGTGCAGACTGCTGGCAAACTTTTCTGACTAGAAAAATTTAGTCTGACTTGAACTTTTAGACAGCTTTAGCTCCATTGTTCTTAGCTGAAATATCTGATTTGAAGTCAGTGAAATATTGGTTGGTTGTCTCTTCAGTAGCAGTTGGCTTCCTGGGATTTTTAAAGAGATACCTGAGCTGATTTTTTTACCTCCATATGACCAAAACTGTGTAGTGTCACTCCAGGGAAATACAGCAAAACATTGAAATATGAAATATTTCCTGAGAACAAGAAATATGAGGAATTTAAAATTATGCAAAAATATTCCAGTTTTTCATGTTAATGCCTTGTCCCAGCTGAGATTTTGAAAAGATGTTACAACACCAGCTTTTCTTCTGTTTTGGAAAGTTTTGCAATATAGAGTCAATCTCTCTATAATTCTTCCTGGACATGGCATAGTCTCAACAGTGCTTAGAGTTTCTCACTTCTGGCATATTTGTGCGTGGCATATGATATATCTAACCTGTTGTATGCAGGTTGAAGAAAAACTGTTTTAGAGAAGAGTAGCTTAATTGTGAGTGTTACATGTTTTGGGTTTTTTTGCTAAACCTGTGGTTTAGGGGCTTTTATTTCAAAAGCAAGGATTTGCATGTTTTGATGATCTTCAGTTAACACGCAGATAATGGGGATCTGAGTAGATGCCTGCTTGCTTCAAGTGACAGTTTATCAGTTTAGGCTTTAACTTGTTTCAGTGAAATTGTGGCCAGACGACTTCCCCTTGAACCTTGTGATTATATATGTTTGGATATATCTCCTGGAGTAGGAGAAAAATACTGATTTTGACAGATCCTGTTCGATGTTTGACTGATAAAGGCACATATGTTATGACTTCGGCTACTTGCCTGTATCTTTATTTTTTTCTCTTGAGTCACCTCATGACTGACTTTTGCAACTAGTCACTAAATAAGCAATTGATACAAAATGCAATGAAATAAAGTTAATCTATTTTTTTCTATGCAATAGATGTTACAGATACATCATCTTTTTTTCATGGAGGCTTCTAAGGACTGGGATATTTAAAAATGCAGTAATTTAACTATTATCTACTACTTCTAAGAGTAATGAAGTGTAATTATCACTGAAGTAGCAACTAATTGTAAAATCCTAGAAAATCAAAAGGACAAACAGAGGTAAACTAATTATGATTTCCATTTAATTCAGCATTTATATATACTAGAGAACAGATGTTTTAGAAACTCTGAACCCTTATAGCATCCTTCTTTGTTAGTCTTTTTAGCTTACTATACTTCCGTAGAATTTTAGAATAGACTATCAGAGTCTTCTGATCACTAATTTATTACACATGACTGTGCACTGGCTTGTTCAGCCTAGCAGATCAAGTATCTGCCTCATAGCAGATGTAGTAAAATGAAATCCAGCAGATATTATTCTTTTGATTAAAAAGCCTTAATCAAAAAGTCTAGTCAGTGTAGTCCTTAAGGCAAGTGCAGCTGGATCCTTGTTTAACCACCTTTCTGTATGAGCTGAGGATTACATAGGTTGCATAAGGAATGGAGAAAGACACTGTCCTGAAGATATCTTCCCTTCTCTCTTGCCTGCAGCTGGTGCAGTCCCAAGTGAGATCAGAGCACTTTGAGTGATGCTGTAAAGGGTGAATGGTCTTCTAAGTGTTGCTCCACCAAGAGGACTGACAGATGCCCTGATCTTTCTCTGCCTATTTCACTGATACCCAGCCAAAAGGCTGGGTCTTGAAAGGCACTGAATTCCACAACGACCCACCTTTGTGCACTGTGGCTTTCAGTGTGTATGTGTACATGTAAGGATGTCTGACACTGCTGGTCCTAGTTTTAAAATTCTGTTAGAAAATGTGTGTGCATTTAGATGCCATGACACAGATACTCTGCCAGCATAGTCAGTTTGTCTTCATTGCATTCACTGCAGGGATGTTTATAAAAGCAGCTAAGAAAGATGCTTTGTGAGATCCAACTCTGTACAGTCTTACATTCACAAATATTAGCTACATCATTTGAAATCATTGCATGATAACATTCACATCTTGAGAACAGTTTTTCATATTCGGGGTATTTCAGAATTTTTCTTTTTTTTTCATCTTACAACCTCATATTTTGTGCCAGCTCTTCTGGAGGTTATTTTTACATGCCAGTGTTGCCTTGAGTTAAGTATTCTAGAGTTATATGGGGTTATTAAGAAGTATTTTGTATTCTGGACATCCTGCTCTTCCTGCAGGTGCCAATTTAAAACTGCAAAGGGAGGGACTATAAAAACTATTAGAAATTAATTTTAATGCCAATAGTTTGGGTGTGAATATTACATTTTTCTCTCAAAGTGCAGCAGTCTAGCTGCTTGTCTTATTTTGAAAAGCGTGTCTTTATTAGTTGTCTATATTGCAAATTAAAGGCAATATATTTGTGATTGACTTCATACCTGAAGATGCTCATTTTCGAACTAGGGTTGCTTCTTTCTAACTTATATGCTGGATCATATTTTTCTCTGCTGCAACTCTTTCACTCCCACCATATAATCAGATCCTGGGGTCTGGTCTGTCTTTGTTTGGCACAGATCATTAAAGAAATAGAGTGGTTTTCTGTCTTTAGCTTATATTAAATTCTCTGGGCCCAGGAGGATTTCCACGGCAGCTGGAATTTAGCTAATGAGAGAACGTCCTTTTACCACTTCCTGTTCTGTGCTCCCCCTCAGCTGATGCAGACTTATCTTGGTCTGGACTTTGTAAACTGTATTACACCAAAAAATCTCCAGCAACTGAATGCTCCCACATTAGGCTGTTTTGCATTTGATCCCAGTTCAAAATAATTCCTGTGTTTGGCAATTTATTAGAAACAATTAAAGTAGATAAGAAAGGTTTAGTTAAAAATCAGTGAGCAAAAGTTTCAGATTCTGAAACACTGATTAATTTTTGGTACCAAGATTTTTGTCTTTGCCTTGTCACAACTTAAAACTTTCAAAACTGCACACTGCATTGATAAGCACTGAACTAAGCCTCATCCCAGTAAATATAGATTAACATTTTAAGAAATAGTTGATGTGCTGACAAAGATTACTCAGCACCTAATTTACTATGTCTGTGTAAAAGAATATGTGATATTTTTACATAGTATAATAATTTGTAACTGGTATTACACAGTGGTGGGGTTTTCTGCACATTTATAGGAACTCTCAAAGCTTTTTGTCTACATAAACTGGCTCACGACCCATTCTAAGAATACATCTTAGTCTTAAGTAGCAATAGGAGGTAGGATTTTTAGTTAGAACCCAACACCCTGAGTTCTCACAAGTGTCTGCTGACTACTTTTGACAAGTCAAGAGCAGTGTAGCATGAACCACACTGAAGATCTTCCTGATCAATGCTGCCAATAATGGAAGCCTAGCTAAAGTCATCCTGCCTTGATTTTGCTTTAGTGAGGGGGCCACTATAATACTATAATGCTTGAGACATGAGGCTAGATGGAGGGCTTGTTTGTCTGCCCTTTGTGCCTGGGAGGTGCTTGGTGTATGATAAGGACTGTGGTAGGCATCCACAATGAGCAGCAAGGTCAGAGCTACTTTGGTATTTCTGTGTCTTCTGGTGTCACTCATAACTCCAAGGAGTTTGATACGAGGAATATGTGACCATTACTGCTGATAACCAGTGTTCACATAACATAAAACTGCCAATGGTTTGGTGTGCTTGTAGCCATTTTACTTTTAACTTGGAATAATTCAATAAGAACCCTTTAAAACTATAGTTGTGCCTATCATGGCTTTGGTCTGGCTTATACAGGTCCTTGCTCCCAGTGATGTCTGAACTTACACCTGGCACCAACTCCTCTGGCTGCTCTTACCTCCACTGGACAGACTGTAAAAGTTTCCTCTGTCAGGGATAGAATCTCCTTTCACTTCCCCAAACACCTTATGACTTTCTCATGCACACACACAGACTTGGATTATAGACAGGAAATCTGATTTTCAAAGGAAGGTGTAAAAACCAGCACCTGTCTTCTTGCATCCCAGGCAGTGATTCTGCTTCCTCATATCTAGCTGTTCATCTGTGTCTTTGGATGCTGACTGCCCTCAAAACCACTTCATCCTCTCTTTTCCTCTTGTGCCAGAGTACTCTAGGAAGTGAAGTGCAGGACCTGGTTTTCTGAATCCACTGCATGTGATACCACTACACCCCCTGTGGCTGGTGCAGACTTTATCTTGGTCTGGTCTACAAAAACTGTATTACACCAAAAAACTCCAGCATTTGAGTGGGGGTTGATCACAAAGTACATTCATCAAAGGTGGAAAGTGAATGGAGTAAATAGAATAGGAGCTGTCTCTGACACTGGATTAAAAAAAAAAAATAGCCCACACCCCACCCTGAACACAAGTCTTCGATTTTAATGCTTTTGTTTTTTGCCAATACTAGAAATCAGTTTTCATCCTATACAATTAACTCATTTTTGATGCCTCATTCTGCTTGGTTTTCAGTAAAATGCAGTACCCATCCAATCCTCTAAGTTGTGCATGCTGTATGTGAAAAGGTGTCTGCATTTCCAGAAAAGTTATGCAATTGTTTTATCTTTATAATGTTGAGTTCTTACAGAAACTTTTGCTTTGTTCTCATATGAAACTCTGAAGCTGTCCTAAGAATCCCCTTCTTAAAGCCTTGAAATCAAATACTGGCATTTTGTGTGAATCCTTTATAAGCCTTACTAATTTTGTAAGTTTTGAACTTTTTACTACATCCTCTTCACCAGGGTAGTTTAGCCCTAATGTTCTAACTACTTTGGAAAAGAACTTTTATGTTTCCTTTGAATGCATGCTAGAGAGGATTCTCCCAGATTTAAGTAGTAAAAGGTCTTCACATACCACATACTCATTTCAAGTGACACGTGTCCCCTGAGCTATGCTTGGGGAACAGAGGACAAGCATTCCTGTTAAGTGCTCTTAATGCACCTCACTCTCTGCATTGCAGCTGCTTTGAGCTGTTGTGCAATTGGGCAGCATTAGACCATCACTGGGGCATCACTCACTTGTCTCCACACTGGCTAGAGAGGATGGTTGGCCTTACCCTTATGCAGCATATTACATTGATCCCTGGAGATGGTTGGTGTTGTACATTAAAGCATATAATTGGATCCTTCCTCCTGAGGACTCAGACCAGGCAAGAGTAAAGTTGGACCTGGATAAAGTGAAATAATGGTTTCAATCAAGTTTTCCCTCCATCCATGCCATGCTTCTGATCTAGATAGTGCCAATATTATGCAAGCTCCTTTCTTTGTTGCAGTTGCGCAAAAAATAATAGTTGTCTTTAAATGGGAAAACATATAAATACATATTTCAGATCTTACAAAAATTTATTTCCTTTTAACTCATTGTAAGCTCCAGCAGTGGGTATGTTACAGGGAAAGAAAGAAAAGATCTTAAAAGATTTTAATTAAAATCCTGGAAACATATAATTGTAACTTTTTTCTGTAATTTAATTCAGTAAGATTACTTGTACTGCTAAGGGTTTTTATGGATAGTGACTAACTTTTTCATTGCTAGATTAAGCCATTGGAGAAGCAAATTCATGATACTGAGACATTACTTCAGGCATCAGATTTGCCTGATTGTTCCCTAAGATCAAAAGACAGATTTCCATTAAGAGCGAAACAGAATGAATAACAGGCTTCTGAACTGATACTAAGTTAGGAGCCTTCTCTACTTTGGAGAAGATTGGCTGGTATCAATTTGCACGCTTGCACTTCTCTGCTGCATTTTTTTTTTTTTTTAAGCTCAAGAAATTTGGAACAAGATTTTCTTCAAGGTCCCTTCTAACCCAGACAATTCTATAATTCTGTGAAAGGTGTAATTCAAACAGCTACGGCACTTCAGATCTGAGATTTTTAATTTTGCCTTTTCTTTGTTTATTTTGATGAAAGCCACCGAGGGGCAGCAGATCGCAGCTGATCTCGTTAAAAAAACAAAACAAAACAAAAAACAAAACACTTCTTTTGTTTCTCTGAAGTTGCATTTGGAGTCCAGTGTTATCTTGCATGAGAAACTCGGCTTCAGGAATGAGGAAACCATCCTCCCTAAAGAAGGGAAGGCAGACAATTAACTGAGGCTAGGGATGATTAAACGTTTGCCACTGAAACAAATAAAACTTTTCAACAAAACATTTCCGTAGCCTGCGGATCCACACATATTTTTTTGTTCCTTCCAACAGACAGGCACTTGCCTTTAATGTAAATGGTAAACGCTATTTTACTTCCTGCTTATGTCATTATGTAATTTTCCTTTTAATCTGACATGAGGAAATCGGTGCTTCTGGAGACGGGATATTACCACTTCACCGGGCGGCTGTCGAGCGTTCCTGCATCACTCTGATGTTGCAGTAATTTCAACTGGGCATTTACATATCCTGAAGTCCTGGGAGCCTGGTAAACTCCGAGCAGACCCAGAGCAGTTACATGAGAATGGGAATAATCTCTTACACCGCAAATTGACTTCGCTCTTTGTAGCCCTAGACACTGTTTCCAGCTGCTTTCAGTCTTTTAAATCCTTGAAAGCTTTCCTAATCCTCGTGTAGGCAGCAGCCTTTATGTGCTCTGCCGCCCTCCCCTTCCTGCTGATTGGCGAGGCTATTCCATGGCCCGGCTCAGCCAACTGCTCCATCCCTGGCTGCGGTTTGAAATCAGAGCTGCCGGACAGTTGCCTCCCCGCTGCCGACTTTCCATAGGCTGGGAAAAGAAGGTTGGCAAACTTGACATTGTCTTAGGGCTCCCCCCAGAAAAGAATAAAGAGGGAGGGGGGTGGAAATAATAGACAGGAAAGAGGAGGGAGGGAAACTTGCTTACGGTGGGAAACTTGATGGATTTCTGCCCCGCCGACAGCAGCGCGGAGTGAGCAGCCCCTGGCCGGCTGGATGGATGATGGGAATCTCACCATGAGGCAGGTAAGGAGCCACTCACTGCCCGCCGGCTCCGGCTACCACCGCTCCCAGCCCCTGCCCGTCTCCCCTGCTTTTCCCCCTCCTCTTTATTTCTTTATTTTCTTCTTATAACTGTAAGTTTCCGGGTGTGAAAAAGAAAAAAAAAAAATTNGATTCTCCCGGTAGGCAGGGATGCCATGCAAGTCATGGTACGTTTTGGATTTGTTGGGAGCATGGAAGCGGTTTTCGAGCTATGTAAATCAATTCCAGTTTGCCATGGTTTAAGTGCATTGTGTAGGCTGTCTCGCAGCCCTGTTTGTGACATGCGAAAGGAAAGAACTTGCTGTGTTATAAGTCTAAATATGCCAATAATTCAGCCCAAGGATAATTTATTAAACAGCTCTGCATGAGTTCCTTGCCTGCCAGTACTTTAATCTTCTGATTGTTTTAAAACGTGGTAGTTTCAAGCTGTCTTGCAGCTTCACAAAAGTACTTTAAGATGGGTTTTCTAGGGATTTTTTTCTAAGATTATTCAAATGAGGATTTTGTTAAAGACTTCTATTCACCTGAGGAGACAAAAGGAGCTTTTATTTTCATTCTCACAGTTATAAGGCACAGTGGCAAAATGTTTCTCATTCTTGTTTTTCATAGTCTTACAGCAACAATGTACACTTAGAAGAGCTTTGTGGGAGGAAGAACAACTAGCTGTATCATAAGACTGAATCAAAGATCTGTCCCAGTTTAAAAGGGCAGTCCACTTCCTAAACTTGCTTATAATATGTGATTTTCTGGGTAGGCAATGGGAAAATAACGAGGAAATTAGAAGTTTTCTAGGTTTTCTGTGTGGGTGTCATTCATTCAGTTCTCAGGGGGACTTTTATAGCACATGTCCAGGAAATGCATGTGTGAGGATTTTGCACCTGTAGTGCAAATGGAACATTTGTTTTACACTCTCTTTCTGAAACCATGGTGGGAAATCCCAGCTTCCTTCCCAGTTTTCTCTGAGTTACAGGAGATGAGGAAGGGTGAAGAAAGAGAAAACATAGGTGATAGGAAGAGGGAAGGTATTTCTTGCTCCCACTAGCAAAATCACCACATTTTATAACTCTCTAAGGAGAGGGAAATTCTTGACCTTGCAAAGCACAATGAAGGGCATTTTATATACTCAAGTTGGTCAGCTGGATGCACGTAGTCATCAAAAATCATTATCACCGCAAGAGGGTACTTTGGCACAGGGGGTTACCAACAAGGAGTGCGAAAGAAGCAGAAATGTTACAGGACTGCAATAATAAAGTGTAAAATGCTCTGTGAAACGTGCACTTTACTCTCCTGAAATATTTTTACCTAAAGAATAGGCTTCAGGGATAATGAAGATTCCTAAGTGGTGGGTTAAAAGAGCAAGGCAAATAAGTCTAGTAAAGAATGGGGGCGGAGGGGGAATGCTAAGGCACACACGTACCCTCCAGAAGAGGAGGAGGGATGGGGAGACATTCCATGCTAAAGAGAGGTGCAGGCACAGGCGGGCTCGTTCTTGCCGGGCCGGTCCCGTCCCGTCCCGGGGGATGCGCGCTCCCGCAGGAGCGCAGAGCGGGAGCGCCCGCCCGAGCCGCGGCCAGGGTTTGTTTAAACAAACACCTGCCTCTCCCGGGCCAAGGGAACAGCCTGGGAGCGCTTCTCTGGCTTCGGGTGGTTTGCCGTGCACAAATACCTTCAGTTTGGCAGGGAAGTCTGTGGGCACTGCTAGAGCCCGAGGGACAAAATCCAGGGAGCTGGATGTCGAGGTGGTGCTGAGCTACTGTGTGCATCAGCGCCTGTCAGCAGAACTCCTGTTTTCGTGGGAAATGAAGGTTGTGATGGGCTATGAAGTAACTGTATAAAACGTTTAGGAAATCCATTACAGCAGGCAAGTCATGTGCAGCTGCAGCCCTCATTCCTGCTTCTAGTTGGAAATTGTTAAGGGAAAGAGTTATACGCAGAGGGTGACTTTTCCATGGCCCCACTATTCAGAGCAACAGAGGGCTCTTTTTTACCTTCTCTTACACCTTATAATCGTCTCTCCCTACCTGTCCTGTTGCTTTCTCTGCCCTTCCTTGGTGCTCCTTTCCTCACACGAGCTGGGAAGGAGTGGGTTAACTCCTTCCTCTTCACAGGCTTTGGGAGTGAGTGGCTTTGAGAGGCTCTTGGTAGGACCTATGGCTCTATTTGGTGTTGCGGTTAACCATCAAGTACATAGGCATATGGCAATGTACTGCAGGTGCTGGAATGAAATCATGTACTGTGCTGATGACTGATCTGACCCAAGGGCAACCCACAGCTACTGAACAATAGCACATAGAAAGACAAATGCACTAATTTCCCCAATTGAAGTGGAGGAATTACTGTAGAAATGTAATATGCAGCCTGTTGATAAGATTCAACCTACTTTACTACTGTGCCAGTCCAATAGTCTCTAGCAGTTCACAGGGGTTGGTATAAATACTGAGCTGAGATTTGTAAATGAGACAGTATAAAGAAGCAGTCATTTTTAGCTGATCATTGAAAACTTCAACAAAAAGTGTCTCTTGCTGTCTCGTAAAATAACCTCACAAATAAGTTTCAGCAACCAAAATAGGAACAGTTGAATCCTATCTGGAAAACTATGCTGATCACAATGTACCAGTAAATGTTTAAGCATCCACAGGAAATATACCCATTTCTGTGTGCTAGTGTGCTGTAAGACTGGTGTTAGGAAGCAGAAGTGCAATTTTAAAGGTATCTTACACAGTTGGAAAAAAAGAAAAAAGGAATTAACAGACAAGAAAAAAGGCTTCACAAGTAACAACAGGGGTTTTTTTTGTTTTGGTTTTTTTTGGGGTTTTTTTTGTTTTTGTTTGTTTGGTATGGGTTTTTTTTTTTTTTTTTGCTTTGCTTCGCAGAATACTGAGTTCTGTTTATTATTATAAAGTAAGGAAATTTGCAAGTGATGGAAACTCCTAAAGGGGTGCTTAGCCTTCATGGAGGTGGAGTTTGTGTGGCTGGACACAGTTATGTGGCTGGATTCCTTGAGTTTGCTGCAGAACTGGAGAGGGCACTGTGGGCTCTGTTTTGTTTCCTAAGCCTACTTCACAGAAAATCAAATGTTTGATGAATTTTAATACTTCATTTCATTCCCTTTCAACCACAACATATCCCTGAAGTGCAGCTCGTAGGAGTGTCATTGACAAAAAATGCAGCTCCTTCTTTTGGCCTCTTCCTATTGAAGTACCATTGACTTTGATCGCGGCAGTCTTGAGTCTTGAGCCCTTTGTTACATAAAGAGGTTCAACTAAACAACTGTTAACTGACAGGCCACCTAAAAATTAAAAACTGTGTTTCTAAGGTGCAGAAAACCATTACAATTACTTATCATGTCTGCAGTCATATGGCTTTTAGTATGCATATAATTCACCAAGTGAATAAAGGCTGTATACAATTTCAGTGCAAAACATATGCAAAATTCAAAATCACCCCCTTTCCTTTCAGCTGTTTAAGTTCTTAGCATGTGTTTCTTATTTCCTATTTTCTTTTGCATACCTTTTAAAATTCTTAATGTGTTCCTCTGTTAAAAAGTTGTATTTTTATCCTGAAGTTCTGTAATCCTTTTGCCTTACCTTGTAGAGTTCGTCCTGGGATGTTTTGTTGTTTGTTTGTCCTGTAACAGAAGAAAGCATGCTGTCTTTTTTTGGTGTGTGTACCATGCAGTAAAAAGAAAACAAGTGTACAGAGTCCGCAGGCTGGGAGTGTATCAGTTAATTAGTGGCTGGACATTGCTTGGTAGGAAGCCTGGCCAGGATTTTTTTGTGTATATGTATATGTGTGTTGTCTGCTCCCTTTGATCACTTATGTGGTAAATAGACATGCAGGGTAGCTATAGCAACATGTGCTGTAGGTTGGTGGGAACAGAGGGGATGAGATCCCCTGACAAAGGGTAGTTTGTTAGAGTGGTTGGTTCTGATTAGAAAAAGGTGGCACGGATCAGGGCGTTTAAAAACATCAGTTCTGCAAAACGCAAATGAATGTTATCAGTTTCAAAGTAATGCTTGTTTCTGTAACTCTACAAGAGTAGATCATGTGGAAGATTGGTGAGGAAGGGGGAGGGATAATAAAAAGCAGAGCATAACCCATTTACACTTTTGAATGTAAAAAAATTCACGCTGGATGTGCTTTTTCTAACGGTGCTGCACTGTCTTTGTAGTTTGAAAAGAAGCATTTGCAGGAGCCAAATTCTCACAGATGATGATACAAATAGTTGTCTTTTAAAAATATGGCTTCAGGAGGCACTGATGATAATGTGATGTAAAGTAGTGCATCTGATCCATTACCTTTCCCTAATTTGTAAGAGTTCCGTGTGCAATTTGCAATCCCAAGGTCCTACTCCTATTTCAGCAGCCTACCTGTAGAGGTCAGACTTGAAGCTCTCAAAATCTTTCCCTGATAGAATTTCAACCTAAAGCTATAAATATACATATCCATAGTTACTTTCCTCATTAACTTGATGTGGAATACTTTTAAAATAATGTTGGTTTTTCAGTGTCAGGTTATTAGGTAACACCATGTTCTGCATTGATGGAAGCCTGAAATACATCAAAATTCAGCTTCATTTCATGTCTTGAACAGAGCCCAACCTAAAGCTTTTATTAGTGCCTGAATTATTTAGATGTGTATCTCTGTCTCCATGATCCCCACTAGGCCTCCTACCTTTGATGAGGTCTGTCTCCAGCTCCCTCCCTCTGGCCTGCTCAGCCCTCTGCTGCGCTGCCTGCTGGCTTCCCACTGCTGCCTGGCCTCAGGGCTTCCCCACTGGCAGGGGACAGGGAAGCAGGCAGTGCCACAGAGGGTTTCAACAACTTCTGAGCACTGCAAAAAGTTGTCAGACCTCAGAGTCCCTCCACAGAGTAGCACCAGAGGTAAGGGGTCTGCTGGAGCCTGGGGTCAAGGAAAATGAAATGCTGGGAACAAGGAGCTCGCGGTGATAAATGCACAGGGAATCTGCTGAAGCTCAAAAAATGCTTCAGCCTTTGGAGAAACAGCTTGATTTGTTTGTGGATGAAGACTGAGCTGAGGGAAAGGAGCAGACCAGTATTCACATACAGCCATATTAATTGCCTTTTGGATGTGCACTGGAGTCTGTTTGAACTGAATTTCAGACTTTGTAGGGTATTTCATTCTTTAGCCTTTAGTTTTTAGTTCGAAGTCTTTATTACAGTCGTGCAGCTTAGAGCTTGTAATGCTTTGGCAAGCTGTAAGGAATTACTGTATATCCCTGAGATCCCTGCCTTGCAGCGCAGAATCCAGCCTGTCTGAAAGCTGGGAAAAGCGCTAAATGGTAGGAAGCTGATTTTGATCTCTTTTCTAAACAGTAAAAATAGTTCTTAATTCTTTAAAATTCTTTCCTATTTGCTGTCATGTCATAGTTTTTTTTATCATTAGTATTTATATCTTCCCAGGGGATGTGGGAGTAGAAAAAAACTGGCAAAGAGGCAATGTTTGTTTGGCCCGAAAAGTTTCATCAACTTTGTTGATTGAATAAGTGTTGAGATAACTGGGTGCAAGAGCAATTTTAAGATAGTAAAACAAATAGAAGAAAGTCAAGGCTTTTATTCCTGTAAAAGGAATAAAGGGACAGTAAATGAAGAGATCCATGGGGCTGATAGGATTTTTTTATTGTCATGTGATAGTCGTTAAGGAAAGTATTTATGGAAGAGCATTTTATGGCCCCAGAAAGGAGCTGGTGACACACTATGACAGTCCCTCCACATTTTGGGGCAGGAAGGCCAACATATTTCTCATGCTTTTAGTGGCAACAACTCTTCCCATCACTCTTCACCCAGGCTGCCTGTGCACCTGTGGGGCTCAGTGTCAGACTTGTCTCTTTGGGTCTGCAGGTATTTAATTACTGAACAACTGCAGCAGGAGCTTAGAGAGACCCCCCTGCTCCCCCACACACCAGGGTGGTTGGGCAGACTTGTTTGTGGTTGTGACAAGCTGATGCACTTTCTAGGCTCAGGTGAAGTGAGAGCTTGCTTAGATGACACTCCTTTCCCCACCCTCCCTGCCATCTCTGGGATAGCCCCCTTTTTTTTTTTTTTTGACCTTTATTTGAAGCACTAGCTGAGACTGATTTTTTTTTTTTTTTTTTTCAAAAAATACTGAGAAATCAGTCTTTTATGGTAAAATTGTTCTCAAAAAAATTTTTTTCAGTAGTTATCCCATATGGAAACATGATCCCTTTTGGTTTTTATTTTCTTTTGGTATGGGGCTTTGAGGTTTTGTTTGGGGTAGGATTTTTTTTGTTTGGTTTTTGTTGTTTTGTTTTTTTCCTTTTTAATTTGGCTTGTTTAGTGTATTAGTTTGGGGATTTTTATTTCTGAGAGGTAATTTGAGGCATGGAAAAAAAAAAGGAAGAAGAAAAAAAAAGGGCGAGAGAAACACTCCACTCTTTCATAAATTTGTATTTAGAATTGGAGTTGCCAAATCTAGGAACTCCATCATAAAAACAACCAACATCCCAGTTTCAAGGAACTCTTCATCACTAAGCAAGCTTCAAAAGTTTTGGAGGGAGTTTTGGTTTTATCATTGGATTGTACTGGTTTTCTCTCCTTAATATTATGCCCTTATTGCAAAATCTATATGTATTTAAATGGAAGATGTACACTCTATTGATAACTTCTCCTTTGTGGACCACTAGGGTCTGCCTCTGTTTCCTGCCTACACTGGGCAAGAGCTCCTGGATCTCAAGCCCTCAGCCTGGTCTCTGGTTCCACCTCAGCTCTGGATGCAGGGATACAGACAGATCTCTTTTACTACTTGTGCTTCTGTCCTTGTTGGAATCACAAGAGGCTGTAGGCAGAAGCCTTCTGTAAATAATCTCACTGAAAAATACGTGTGTTGTAAATCTGATGTGCAGAGGAATAACAAGAATAGGGGAAGGGAAGGGAAGGCTGCCCTTTCTAAGGAAAAGGACTGTTCCTTTCAGGGCAGTGCATGTGGATAAAGCTCTTGGGCAGGGACACATTGTCAAGCACAGACCAGGTTTGTCCATGCAATACTCTAGAGATTGTGTGTTCTTTGGTTATGCTGTCAATACTGGCATGCATTTCCTCATTGAGAGATGTCAGCTATGTGGACCTTGTTTTGAACAGCTTAGGAAGCTGAGGTTTTGACCATACAGGTCAAAATTGCCCTATCCCACCAGCACCTATTGAAACAGGTAAATGGTTAATGACTTAATTTCTAACTGGAAAACTTCAGAATTATAGTTTAAACAGAGATTTCAAACTGGGATTTAAGCAGTTCAAAAGTGCACTGTATTGTTTTGGTCTAATTAACACAATATGGTGATAAGACATTAAAGCAGAGTGACAACACTATACATTGATAACAGGGGACATTAATGCCTGGAGACACAGTCTACATTGTAAAAATCTGAAAAAAAAGGGCTTATTATGTTAGATAGGTCAATGTGATTTGACCTAGTTTTTCTTTGCTGCTTGGAAATTATGTCAGTATTTGTTATGTCATCTCCTTGGATGAGCAATTTAACATCCTTTTTGCATTGCAGTGTTGTCCTAATATTTTATGTACTTACTTGCTCTCTAAAAGGATCCTTCAGGCTAATTCTAGAGATCTGGGAAAAACTGATACAAAACAAAAACCTCCTGAAACCAGCTTCCCTTTCATATACGTCCTCTGTGCAACAAAAAGGAGCAAATTTAGCCACAGCAAAATTATGGCTACAAATTCTGAAAAGTAACTTTCCCCCTTTGTATTTAAAACTCAATAAAGTTCATTAATATAAAATGGATGTGCTAACTCATATAGCCATGTACACCTTTTCCACAGAGGTTTTTAATTGCTGAAACCCATCATTTTTAGCTTTATCTAGATGCTTATGTAAAATAGAGTGGCTTAAAGGAACCACACCATATACTTCCCTGAAAGGTAAGGTATCATACAAAGTCATCAGTATTTCTGTGGGGGGAAAATGAGGGTTTTTTTTTAGTCTTCATCAAAATCACAAACCCTTTCCTTCATATTTATGTTTGGGTTGGTTATTTTCCTCTGCTGCCATCTGAACTTGTAAGGCATTTGCTAGGGCTCAAATTGTGGTACATCAGAGAAAAACCAGGGGATTAGATGTTACTGTTCTTTGCTCCATCTCTTCCTTAGCTTTACCTATCTTCTCACAGATATGCCTCTAACTGTGTTTAACAAATGTAGGTTATGACAAGGTTGCACCTTTTGCTTCTTAGCATTTCTTGGTCCAAAATGGGCAGCTCTGAAGCCTGATTTTGCTTCTGCTGAAGTCAGTGTTGTTGGAGAGATCATGTGGATCCCCCATTCAAAATAGTCTTTTATTGTAGTTAATCAAATACATCTTTTGTGGCAAATGCTGAACAGATCAGGTGGTAGCGTGAGGGCAAAATAAGGCTTTCTTTCCCAATTATTTTTTTACAATTTTTATTTTAATTCCTATTTCCTTGAATAATAAGAATTTTTTTTCTTGAGTTTCAGCATGAGCTTGTTCCTTGCAGTGTCAAAATATTTAAGGAGCTAAGTAAGGCCTGTACAAGTTCTTCACCATTTCTGCACAAATACATCTAATCTTCAAAAGGTCCTGCTTACTCAGAATTTTCAGCTCAAGTAAAATTAAAAATTGTAATTGCTATCTGAATTCTTTGAGCATATTTCAGATGCAAATGCTCTTACATCCCTTGTTAACCAGCTTAATTGGAATAAAAGCCCAATATGAATGTGTGTTCAGAGGTGCCTCTTCTTTTCTCTAACATTTGTTCTTGATCCCTAATTAAGCCTTGTTACAGAAGGTTAAAAAATCCTCCCACAATTTAACTCTCCTTGAATGTCTTGACTGGAAAAGAAACTGTCAGGGGAGAAGTATGTGATTGCCTCCCATGTGCCTCCTTCTTTTAAACAGAACTAAAGTGTAAACTGCTTATGAAGGATTAGCAATGACTGGAAATAAATATCACATATCCCCAGAGTAGTAAATGCCTCATGCATGAGGAAGATGATGATTGTGGGCTGACAAGACGATTCACATTGCTAGAAAGACTGTGCAGGGATTCATGGAAAGTGCTCGCTGCACTCTGGAGATTATCTGGCCCAACCTTGTCTTCAGCACATGCTGCAGCAATTTCCTCAAACGATATTGAGAATTTCCAGTGCATGAGGGTCCACTGCATTCCTGGGCAGCCTCTTCCAATCTTCTTTTTTTTTTTTTCCCCTTTTAATCCAAGAATCAATCAAGAATTTCTCTTGCAGCTCTTCATGCCCATTGTCTCTTGTTCTGTCAGCAGGCATCCTTGTCTAGAGAGTAGCTCTGTTTCCTCTGTAACTAACTTCATAGGAGTGTGATTAGATCTCCTTTGAACCTTTTGTTCTCCAGTCAGAGTAAACCTGTTTCCTTCAACCTTTCTTCATATGTCAAGTGCTACACCTTAATAATCCCAATGGCCTCTGCTGGACCCTTCTCAAGTTCTCCAGCTGAGGGACCACAAGTGGTGTGACCTTGGAAGTGAAGTGAAATAGCCTGAATATTTCTTGGGTTACTGACTGCACCGTCACTGGTGCAGCCCAGGAGGCTGCTGGTCACCTTTGCTGTGGGGACACACTGCTGGCTCCCGGCAGCTCACTGCCTGCCACTGCCCCAGGTCTCTCTCAGCAGAGCTGCTGCTCCAGCCCATCAGTCCCCACCTTGTGCTGCTGATTGGGATTACTTCTTTCCAGGTACAGAACATTACATTTATCTTTGTTTAAGCTCACATGATGGCTTAGTTGATAAAGTTACTTTACAGCCTCCAAGAGGGACTTCCTGGCCAACATAACAAAACAAAAACAAGCCCCCAAATTTTCCCAGTTTAAGTTCATCTCATTGCATGATTGCTCACAAAGGGCTTCAGTTATTTCTCAAGCATCATCTGTCTTTCTGGACCAGAAATCCTGGGGTATTAGATCATGGATTTTGTCTAATTTGTCTTTTTCCATGATGTTTTCTATTGTGTGTTTCTATGAATTTATACCTCTAAATATTGTAGAAGAGTTAGCTTTAGGAAGACAGATTGTAATTTCGGTCTTGAAAATCTGGAAACTGTTACTGGAGAAAACAGGTTTATGGAGCAATGCACTTTATTTCCCCATTTGTCTTGAGCTGATGATGTACATATGCACCTAAAGAGACTAATAACCAATGGTGCTGATTTTTCACTTAACATTCTCTTGAGTTTTCAGACTAATTCTAGTACACTTTCTTAGTCCAATGATTTTTTTTAGCTCTTGGAGTCTTCCTATCCCCCACCCTGACACAGCTCTAGGTTTTCTGTTAGTGCCTCTTCACTTCTCTGTCCTGTTCTTGGCCTACTGCTCCTTCCCCAGATATCTGAACAACACCACACCTCTCAGAACTGAAAGGTACATGCAGGGGAAAGAGAGGAGAAATGCTGTCTCAGTCCCTCCCCTGTTTCAAATAGGCATTTAACCTCATTGCAGAGATATAACTCATGGTCCTATCAGTGTGAAGCTGGAAGCTTGATCATGACAAAGAAGAAGAAAACTGATTTTTCCCCTCTCTTCCTGTCAACACTGAACTGGATTTGCAAATTTTTCCTGAAAAACCCAAAGATAGAAAATCTATTTTAGCCTTTCTGAACATCTTTTGTCAGATGTTTGTGCCATTGGTTGGTGCTTCAAAGTGTGTTTGCTTTTTTGAGGTACTTGGAGTAAAGGAAGGGGAAGAGAAAGGAAAGAAAGTGGAAGGTCTGGCTGTTTGTGTTATTCCTACATAATAGCAGGGGAAGCAGCTCTACTTTTCTTGAGAGCAGTACATTTTAAAATATCAGGATGCATTCCTGAGACTAGACTAGGTTACTTAGGAAATAAAGTACATTAGAGAGGGACAGAGAGAGGCACAGAGGGAAAACAACTGTGTGGGAGAGGAGACCAGGAGGAACTCTGCAGAGAAAGAATAGGTTAACCATCTGTTTTCTTCAAACTGCATTAGGAAAGCAGAGGAAGCAGTCTTTATGTAGAAATTGAGAATGAACCTTGTTTGAAAATCTTGAGATGAAAATAGGATTTTTCAGTAGTACAAAGTCAGACCTTGCCTTGATAAGCACAAATGAAAGAGAGAGGAATAATACAGAAACTTCAAGAATTTGGAGACAGAGAAGGAAGGTAGAAGACAGAAAGGTAAAGAAGATAAAGAAGGCTTACAAAGGGGGTTAAACACTTACAACCTCCAATGAAACAGCCTTTCTCTTTTGGAAAGAACCATTCCCAATGGTACTTGTTCTTCACATTTGCTTTGCAGTGTAAAGGTGTAATGGGATGATCAATGGAGTTCTGGTTTATAAATCCTCTGGAAAACTATTTTCCTAGCAAGCTTTTCTTTGCAGTGTCTTTTTAAAATTCATAAGAGTATTCTGGGATGTTGGGTATTTTAATGTCTGTAAAAAGCAGCTAAAATATAAGGCTTAGTTTTTCTCATCAAACTGCAGGCTTCTGACTTTTTCAGTCTTGAGGTCATTATAATAGTGTGTGCAAATAAATGGCCTCTACCAGATGATGAAACCTTGCCCATGAGGGTTAGAGATTCATGTAATCCTTTAAAAAGTCAATTATACCGCTAACTTTAGGCATCTTCATTTCTGAAATTTTTTAGCTGGACTTCTGGGGCATCATCAATGTAAAAAATTCTGAGAATAATTTTTACCATATGATGCTGTCAAAAAAGGGTTTTGTTCCAATTGTATAATATTACTCCTGATGAGCTTGTAGATCTTCCACTGGTGAATAAAGACTCACCCTGCTGAAGCGACAGTACCAAAACTTTTTCCCATGAATAAATTTCATGATTGCAGTTTCATGGGAAAAGCTATTTTTTGTGATAAAGACATTTGATGTTGTCATCTCAGTAAAAGGTACTATGAAAGATATATAACCTAAGTGGTATCATGATATGGAGAGTTGTACTATGCTGTACTTCAGGCCAGGCGTAAGTCCAGCCATTATAGCTGAAAGGTAAATTAAAATTAATTTTCCTAGTTTTGGATTGTTTCATTTGTAAGTTCTGTTCAAAAACACCCATAGGAGATTTAAAAGATGTATTAATGTGCTATGCTGTGCAGATCTACACTAAGCAGTATTGGGATGGCATGTGCACTGAAGGAAATGAAACAAGCCTGGGGATTTGCTCATACTTACAATAGACATTTATTTACTTAGTGTGTTCTTTCTTGTGTAGGGTGAAAAGGTTACATATGTCTTCAGGTGATAATGGACAAATTATTTAATTAATAGGGGTGATTTTGCTCCAAATCAGAAGGTCAAGAATCTTTGCCCAGTGTGTGGGAAGGAATGATGCTCAGAGTGATTAACACCCAGAGGAAATTTCTGAGTTTATTTTGGCTGGTCTACAGTTGATAATTCCCTTGACTAAAGGAATGCCCAGCTCCATGTCAGTCACCCTTTCCACAGCTCAACTTTGAATAGCAGTTATTGCTCACACATGTTGGTCTTGTCAACTCTTGTTTCAGAAACAGAATGCAAATTGGCACATAGGTAAACTATAGTATTTGGGGGTTTTGCTTCTACCTTACTGTTATTGAATGACTCCAGTTTTTCAAAAAAGGAAATATAGGAAGGTTCTTGGTATGTCTGTTTGTATGAATTAAAAGACTTCATGCCACACTACTTTATGTGGGCAAAAGAAATTTGACAGAGGTAAGGACAATGGGAAAAACAAGTTCCAGTAGCTCAGAAGAGCAGGAAGAGCATCCACTCTCCAAATCTTAATCATACAAGTAATGAAATGAGTCATAATATCTCCAAAAATATTTATGGGAGATAGTATAAACCATCAAAAGCCATAAAAGCCTCCAGAATAACTCAGAATGAGGGAGATAAATTCCTAGTGTTCTTGCACTAGCAGAAAATTATTTGGGGGAAATTGCAAATACTAAGAAAGACTGCTCCATAAAACAATCTAAATCCCCATATCTGAGCTGGGAAATTTCTGTCTGGACTCTAGCATGTAAAATGCATTGACCATGTTTTCCAAAAGATTCAGAGTATTTTATTTCAGTGGATGAAATAATTCACAGACGTTTTACCATGCCAAAGCTTGGCTGTGGTTTAAAGCATCATTTCAAAGGTTTGGTACAAGATAGTGTTTTTAATATTTTACAGATTTATCTTTATCTTTTAAATACAAATGTGCTGGGGCAGGAATCCTTGACTTGGGTCAGTCTGTGGTCTGTTACATTTCCATATGTCCACACTGCAACTGAGGAGTTTGTTATTCAGCTTGTTTGGGTGGTGACCTCCAGTTCTCCCAATCTAACAACATAGGCAGTTCTACTTTCATGTCAGCCACTATATGTCCTTTATTCACCTCAGGGGGAGGACACAGTCTAAATCAATTTATGCTGCTAGTTTTCTAATACCTGTTTATACTTCCCTCCAGAGTGCACAGAAGTCCAGCAAAGATTTCCTGCAGTTAAGTGGAAGGCATCAGGGAACACCTCAGATACAGAAACCACAGCAATTGCCCCAACAAAACTTGGGAGCAAACACAGGAACTTCAGTGTGAAAACTGATGTGAAAAAACAATGGAGTGAAAATTTTAAATACATGAGTTGGACATGATATTTATCTACCTTACTCAACTGGATTTTAGATGTCTGGGTCTAAATATGTGGCCTACTACTTTTATCAAAAAGGGAGGAGATATATAAGGGACCTGCAGAATCATGTCTTTTCCAAACATACCTTGCATAACTAATCTTTATCATCTGTTCAATCTGTCTTCAAATGATGGATGGATTGACATTGTGAGCTGAAGTCTCCTGGTGCTATGTTGCATATTCACTTAACTAAGGAAGAAAAGCGGTGGGAAGGCTTTGAATATATTGTGGTACAAGATATTTTGTAACATAGGTTTGATCTGGGCAGAACAATACAGAATAATGAAAATAATATTGAGCATTTGCTGTTCCTTGAGAAGTCAGGGTAAGTGAAGGGTTATTGTGTTAGTGTTTCAGCAAGGCCAAAACAGCATGAAAAAACAGGCTATTGAGAAAAAGCATATTCAGTAGGTATTTTAAAGAAAATTAAGAAAACCTCAGGCTAGCCTTAAATCCAATAGTACTCTTAGTTTGCTGTGTTCTCCCCTCATCCTTATTTAAAAAGATTAGAATGGAAGTGTTTGGTTTTTTAAAAACAGGAATAGTATTTACAAAATGAGACAGCAAAAGACTGCCTATAAGAGACATACCTTTTGAAACCAACTTCAACAGAAAATCCAGATGTGATATTCCATAGATTTAAAAGAAGCCGTTCATAGACATTTGCATGTAATTAAACATTTGGAAGAAATTCAGTGACCCATTTAATATACATGAGGGAAGGGATCCCATCCAGAGGATGTTTGGCAGGCTTGAGGAGTAGACCAATGTGAACTTAATCAAGTCAGGACAATGCCCAGTATCAATACAAGCTGAGGCATGAATGGATTGAGAGTAAGGCTGAAGAGAAGTATTTTGGGACAGTGGTGGATGAGAAGCTGGACAGGAACTGACAATATATCCTTGCAGCCCAGCAGGCAGCTGCTTCCTGGGCTGGTTGATGGAGGGGATTTTCCCCCTCTGCTCTGCTCTGGTGAGACCCTACCTGGAGCACTGCATCCAGCTCTGGAGTTCTAAAACCAGAAAAAAACAGAAAAAAATGCACCTGTTGAGGCAGATCTGCAGGAGGGTCACAAAAATGATCAGAGGAGTGGAGCACCTCTGCTGTGAGGACAGGCTGAGAGAATTGAGATTTTCCAGGCTGAACAAAAGGCTCAGAGAAGACTTTATTGTGGCCTTTCAGCAATTAAAGGAGGCCTACAAGACAGCTGAAGAGTGTGTGATGATAGGACAAGGGGCAACAGTTTTAAATTGTAAGAGGGTACATTTAGATTGGCTGTAAGGAAGAAATGTTTTATTATAAGGGTGGTGATACTTAAACAGGTTGTCCAGAGAAGTTTTGGATGTTCCATCATTAGAAGTGCTCAAGGTCAGGCTGAAGGGGACTTGGAGCAACATCATCTATTGATGTTGGTTCCCATAGCAAGGGTGTTGGAGTATATGATCTTTAGGCTGGGTAGAAAAGACTTTTATTCTATGATTCTATGAGTTTGTTTTTCTTTTTGTTTTTTTAGGTCATGTTTTAAGCAATATTATGAGATTCCCTCTTTTAATAAGGCATTCTAAACTTGATTAAACCATGCATGACTGCATTTCAAGAAGTGTACTGATTTAAGTGGAAATTCTCTGGATATACTGTACTTTTGTGATGAGAGTCTTCTGACAATATAGTTACTGACAACGGGGATACCTATGTCTTAGCACACTTGCTACTAGCTTCTTTTGTAGTCCATGGATATAGATACTTTTTAGGAATAAGATTTTTCTTTGCACTAAAACCATACAAAACTGTAAGATAAAATTATTCCTCGAAATGCCTATTGGGTAAGAAAGGATCCTAAGATTAGAAGGATCTTGTCTGTAGACTTCTAGATTTTGGATACCTCTACTTATCAGATGAATGGAAGTTTAATATTATTTAGAGGAGGCTTTGTTTTCTCTGATATCTGTTATAGCCTATTCAAAGATGACTGTATAAGACATGCAGCAAATTCTTGCTTTATGTTGTTTTTCTGATCTAAATTCAGGTAAGATGAATTTCAACCTTTTTAGACAGTGTGACCAACTAAGGTTAGCAGAGTGGTGCTGCAGTCTCTTGGCAGCCAGGGATGATTTCATCAACAGAATTCACACTACAGCTTATATTAAGTGCTCAGTGGTATTTAGTCACGGTGAGCTGAGTGAGGGCATAAACTGACAGTTTAATTCCAAAAATGTTGACTTCAGAAGCATTTCTCCCATCCAGAACATAATTATGGTAGAGATCTGTATTACACTCTGGAAGAATCTTAATGGTAACCTTGTCTGTGGAAGGAAATGTTGCCTACTTCATACCACACATTTTTATCTAGGATTGCAGTCATTAATATCTCCTGTCTTTTCTCACTCATTCCCATTATTTCACATTTTCCCATATATTCTGTTTCTGAAACTCCACATTTAAATTGTTGGTCAGATTTTCCTGAAGGTGAGAAGCTTTTAACATGTTCAATGCCTGTATCCACATTAGCAAGTCATGCTGGACCATTCTCCAGATCAGGAGAATGAAATGAGTGATGCAGAGAACCCAATACCCAGACTATACACATTTTTTACCCATACTGTACTACTTATAGTCAGGCCCCAAAGACTTCATTAACAGCAGAAGGTCATTATTAAGTGCTCATCTAGAGCTCATCATTTGTGCTATTACATCTGAGAGGATGAGACTTCATGCACTCCAGCGTTAGTCAGAGATGTGACTCCAAGCCTGATTAATGGAGAGGATTGGGAGGCTGCTTAAAAACGTTCCCATGACCTGAACTAAAGCACTACCGGGAAAATATACAGCAAGCACAGCTTCTGCTTTGCAAGGGCACAGATATCCTTGAATTAGCATTTGTACTGCTCATTTCCCTAATGCTGCTTTCCAGGCTCATCCTGAGTGATGGTGCTAACAATGCAGATACAGCTAATGAGCCAGCCACGCTCAGGGGCTCTTAGGGCACAATGGTGTGACTGTTCCTCAAGTGAGGAGGTTAAGTTATACACGAGTGAACTTGGGTATTCCAAGCACTGCAAAAACGATGAAGGACAGGCTTAGGAGGAGGAAGATAGGTTTGGGTCAGACTGGGAGAGAGGAGTAAGGAGTACTAATGCTAAACAGTGTTATAGTGCTAATCTTTTTAACTTCCTCTCTGGGCTTTGTTGTCAGACCCCTATTGGGACCTGATTATTCAGACTTTCTCTGTCTTCCCAGGCACCCTTTCTGAGGAGAGCTGTCTCTTTCCATACTTAACAGGGAGCTAAACTGCAAAAGGAAGCTAATGTTTCTTCAAGGTGGGAAACAGGTTTTTACTGTTAAAAGATTGTAACTCAACCAAAGTTGCAGAATATCTGCTGACCAAGCATATGAATGTGTTTAGCATGTTATGCTGCTCAGAAGTATGAGAATATTGTATCTGCATTGCATTATTTCTTATCTCAGCTAACCATGGAAAGATCTCTTCTATAGAAAAGCTCAAGAGTACATAAAGGCACTGTTGTTTCTTGGAGTTAGTGAAGCTATGAAAAGCATGAACTTTACCCCTTGTCTCTACAAAAGATTTGCCAGTTCTATGAATTTTAAATCCATGGGAAATTTTTGTTGACCTCAGCTGCTGGGTTTCAATGGCTAAAACTCTTTTTGAAGTTATGCTTGAATGCTGCTTTCTTTATAGCCTCCAAAATGACACCTTATGTTTTTTCTGCATTCATAACACTGAGAAAAAGATGAACAAGTGTTCCCTATTCAACCAACCATCATATATCATCTGATCTGTTTGGCTGCTTGAATGTAGTGATTAAATGCCCATAATTCCAAGAAATACTAAAATGTGTTTAGCAATTTGACATTTTAAATCTGGGAATAAAAAGGCAGATATTATGATCCATTAAGGAATAGTACATATAAAGTGGGGGAAGGGCACAAGAAAACTAGAACAGTTTCCTGTGTAATGAGCCATGCATGGCAAAGACTCTAAGGACTGCCTGGCAGCAAAGAGCTACCTACAGCAATGTAATCATTTTGTGTTCCTTTAAGGCCTCATTATTTTAGAATTTATACAAATTTATGCTGCAGGAAAATATGAAGCCTGTTGTACGACTCTGGTAAGGAAGAAAATCAGACTTGGAAGAACTGGGCTATCACTTGGAAGAACTGTATCCATCCAATTCTGATTTTTAACTGAGTATTTTGGAGATGAACGGGAGAGAACTTTGATTCACGAAGGAGGTGGTAGCATACTGAGCACTGGAAATGTCATGGCATACATGGGCATTTGCACATGGCAGCTTTTGGCTATGTGACTGTAGCTTCATTTTTGCTTACTCAAGATGATGGGCAGAAAGCATACCCTGTATTTCCAAGGTCACTAAAACCATATTAAATGGATCTGCTTTTTAAAGACTACTGAGAACTTCTAAAAAAAAACGGACACAAAGTGGTTATATAAAAAACATATATTGTCATATGCCTTTTTTGAAAATAAAAGCTCTAAGAGTAAAACAGGGAAAAAAAAGTAACTTACCTTCAATTTTCCCATCTGTATTATAAACCAATATCATAATCAAAATCATTCCAAGATACGTCCTATCTACTGACTCAGAAAAAGCCCTAAAGATCCCAATTTTAGAGCTCAGATAGGTCTCTGCATCTATATTTTGTTCTCAAAGGAAAACTGTGACTTGTGTCAGAAAATTTATCCACCACTTCCCCCTTGGAAATCTAACTTTATAATAAGTTTAACTGTCAGACATGGTCCTAACTTAAAATACATCAAGTAAAACCCACCAATAAGCCTTATGTCCAGATTTCTGTCTGTAGTGGTGTGTCCAGCTTGAAAGATACAGAAATATCTTCAAAGAGGTTGATGAGAGAACATTGTTGTCAGACACTAGATTGGCAAAAGTGCGATTTTGTTGATAATTGGAGCTATTCTCCCTAAAAGCATTCTGCTATTCACTAACCAGTTGTTTGGAAGAGTTGGCCTGTTCCAGATGCTGTACCATCACAGAACTCCTTTCCACTCCCCAAGCACCTGAGAAAGGCAGATAGGACACCCAAGGGAGGTTTGATAATGCTGACCATAAAAAGACACTCTTCTCCCCTATATCTTAACTACATATTTTTACAAAGGCATTTTTCCGAAATAAACGAATATTTGCTTCTGAAATATTTAAGTTGAAAGCAGGCCCTCATTCTTTAATACATGAAATAGTAGAATAAAAATATATATGAGAGAATACTTTAAAGGATTGTGTGTTCAAAATGTTTTGTCCTAAGAACAAGCACCATTCAATGTACTGGCGATCTGTACCAAACAAGGAACTGACCCTAAGAATGAACTTCATCTACTACAATAGGGTGATAATTATCTTCAAACAAGACAGAATAAATCTTTTCAAGCCCTTGTGTACAGGTCTGAGTCAAAGTAAATATATTTATCAGAGAATCTCAAGTGGATGGTTAGGTATTATGCTTTGAATTGTTTATATTTTCCTCTCTCTGTATTATTTCAAACCTTGTTTTGCTCAGTATCTGAAATAGGATATCCTTGTCCCTGATGCAATATGAACATATGTGATACGGAGTTTTTCTTGTCTGACATTTTAGGGGAGGGGTGCTACACAAATATAGTTGAAAAATTTACATCACTCACTGATGGAGGGCTCAGGTTTCATTTGTCTGATTTACACTGTTCAGACCATTAGTGGTGGCATAGACATGAATAATTCTGTTCATAATACTGTCAGACACTTTTCCCTGTTACTTGTGTATAAGACCTGAATAATATAACTTATCTTATTAACCTTGGTAAGTGAAAATCATTCTGGGCATTGTGGTCAGTCACTTATTTTGCAATTTTTCACTCTAGTTCTAATTTCAAGACTCTCTCACACAGCAGCTGTTTGGGGGTTTTGTTGCTTTTTCCTTATATGCACAGAATATGAATTTTTCGCACAAGTGAAAGAGATAGCATCGAAAGATAGGCTGATAATACCATGTAGTTATTTATCTGTTTTGTAATTATAAACCACTTTGATGACATTTTGATTATGTACAAATGGTCCAGGTCACCTTCCATTTAGAGACTTTTGCAAAGTCCAGTTTGACTTCATAATAAAGATAAGGACTATGTTTTTCAGAATCACATTTGTGCCTTCATTTCCAGGAAATGTAATTCTTATTACTTCATCACCCAAGTACAAATATAATACAAAGCCATAGATCTGAAAAATATATGGGGGTTTTTTGAGTATTAGCCCTTCAATATTTCAAAATAATATACAATAATATAAGTGCTGAAAGGAATAGAGTTTCTTTGCTAAAGATGTTCTGTGCTCAGCGTGTGTGATAAAATTCCAGCCTAAATGCACAGCAAAATGTAGTATTAACTTTCTTTACTTCCTAAGGAGTTCAAAATGTTTTGCTCCTGTGGGATTTAATGTAAGTGATGCTGGATATTTAGTCTACAGCATTGTATTCACCTTTGAAAAGCCTAGGTTATAATCTGATTTAGATGACAATTGAAAGAGCTCAGCGGTCTCAGTTTAGTTACTTTTTTATTAAATCACTATCAGACACTTAACAGTGCTGATCTCGGCAGTAAGACTCATTTTGAGGCATACTGGTATTACTGGAGTAAGACTGGCATGGAGTATAAACTTGGCTTTAAAAAATAATGAAATCCAGCAAATTAATTCCTTTTAAAAAGCACAACGCTTATGGAATTTTTGCAAAGACAAACCCTACCTACTGCATGGGATGCCTTTTTTCTCAGAGATAATAGATTATTCTGTATTAAAAATGGCAAAGATAGTGATACTGCTGGGAAGAAATCCTCAGTAGGAGGAACTGCATTATGGTAACAGTGATTTGCACTGGCTTATTAAAGGTATCAGTGTAGTAGAATCTGGCCAGACGGTATATTGTTAGGTGTGGCCATCAAGTCAGAATGATGCTAATAATGCTAAATTAAGAAGACACTTTGATCAACATCTTCAATCAGCTATTTACATCTGATCCCTTCCAAAGTTGTAATGGCGATGATAGGGTAGTATAAAGATCTGCAACAATAAAATAAATAATTACAATCAGTTGATCTAGGAATAAGTAAAAATGTTGCCTTAAGTAATGAAGGCAACAACAAAGGCTTTCTTTATTAGAAGGAAGTTTTTCATTCTGCATTATTGCATTCTGAACAGAAGGGTCAGTTGTAATTTTAACAAATGACGTGCCACTTAATTCCATTTCTGTAATGATCTGAGGATCAAAAACTACGCATTGCACCCATCAGTATAGGTTTTTGCAAGATACAGGCTAGACATAGCAGAAGAAAATGGTTTAGAGTCTAGCACTTCAGGGGTGCTAATGTTTTTTAAAGCTACTACTCAAACGGACCATAGCAGCTTAATCCCTGTCCTGCCAGTCAGACAGTGATTAAAAATCATCCATTCAGGCAATTGCTTCAGGGTGGTGATGTGCCAGGTTGTGGGCGTGGAGTTAAGGAAGTGGAGAAGAGGAGGGTTTATGAATGTATGGCTGCTGTTTGATAAGCTGAATTTCAAAAAGAAGGAGGGGAAAAGAGGGGAAAACTCAGCTTGCCCCAGGAGGGAGGAAAAAGAGAGAACAAAGCTTCCTTCAGTAAACTCAACCAGTTTTACAATCATAATTTCTGAGTTCCTCACAAGAGAGCTCCCCCCTATCACTACTCTAAAGAGAAAACAAGATTGTGAAATCAAAAGTCAGCCCTGGGGGAGGTGGGGGAGGAGAAGGGGAAGGAAACTTGTAAATGAGACAGGATTTATCCTGAAATAATAACCTTAGCAGTAATAGCAGGGCTCCTGGTGAACACTTGGTGGACTTTTTAATCTGTCTCCTTAGATGCTGAGTGTCGCTTTTAAAGCAGGTTCTTTATGTCAAAGGAGATTAGCACTGCTGACAGAATAACATATTCTTGAATGTGAATATATAGAAAAAAGTACTTTTCTCCATCTCCCCTGCTGGTAATTCTGATATATTTTGGTAATTCTGAGATATATATTGCTATATTATTTCCTTGTTTGTTGTGTAGATTTGTTTGTATACAACTACTCCTAAATTACTCTAAAAAAATCAATGTGGAGAAAAAAAATTGTTCGCTTGTTATCTAAAAAAAGAGTCACTGAGGATAGTATTGAATCTTCTTTCAACATTAAACATTTAGGCAACTGATGGCTGTGCTGCTGCCTTTTGAATCCAGGCATGGCTGCTAAAATATTTCATCTCTCAGGGTTTCTTACACATCCCATCTGTGCAAATGTGAGGAAAATGTTTTGGTTTCTCATCTTTTACAGAGAGATCTCATTGAATGTGTAGTACACTCAGCTCCCTGAGGAGAGGGGGTAATGCCAGCGTGACCTTGGTGCCAGTGAAGCACCAAGTGGAGCAGATCATCTTCAGTGCAGTCATGTGGCACGTACAGGACCACTGGGGGATCTGGCCCAGCCAGCATGGGTTTAGGAAAGGCAAGTCCTGCTTGACCAACCTGATCTCCTTCTATGACAAGGTGGTGTGCCTTGTGGATGAGGGAAAGGCTGTGGATGTTGTTTACCGGGACTTTAGTAAAGCTTTGATACTGTTTCTCACAGTATCCGCCTGGGGAACCTGGCTGCCCATGGCATGGACAGGTGCATTCTCCTTTGGGTGAAAAAAATGTGTGGATGGCCAGCCCAGAGTGTGGTGGTGAATGGAGTTCATCCAGCTGGGGGACAATCACCAGTGACATTTCCTAGGGCTCAGTACAGGGGACAGTACTGATATATGTATCAGTGACCTGGATGAGGGGATTGAGGCCACCCTCAGCCAGTTTGCAGATGACACCTAGTAAGGCAAGGGAGTTGAGGTGGAAGAGCGGCGTGCTGGAGGATGGAAAAGCTCTGCAGAGAGATCTGTATAGTCTGGATTGGTGAGCTGAGGCCAAATGGTATGAGGTTCAGCAAGATGAAATGCTGAGTCTTGCACTTCAGTCAAAAGAGTCTTTAGCCATGCTAGGGAGGTTTAAGTTGACATTAGGAAGAAAGTTTTCACAGAAAGGGTAATTGGGCATTGGATAGGCTGCCCAGACAGGGCTGGAGTCACTCTCCCTGGAGGTGTTTAAGGAAAGACTCAGTGCCTGGGTCTAGTGGACAAGGCGGTGTTGGGTTGTAGGTTGGACTCAATGATCTCAGAGGTCTTTTCCAACCTATTTGATTGTGTGATTCTATATCTTATGTATCTAGGACTGCAGAAGTTGCTTTTTACACAGTCTTTCTCAGAATAATGCTTCTGAATCTGGCCTTCCCCTTGCTTTAGGAATCATTTTGTTTCATTGAATTATAGACACCCCAATATGAGTTGGAAGCTTGGCAGGCTCTGTTGCTGCCACCTCATTTTCCATATCTTGTTTATATCTTTTTTACAGGAGCTCTGCCACATTTCTTGTCAGAGATTTATACTCATTTTTATTTTCTAGAGGTGTACATAGTTTAGGAAAGGAAAGCACTCCAGAAAATACTATAAATAAGGTGTACATATGTGACCCTTTCAGATATGTGATGTTGCTGATTTGAATTGAAAGACAAGCAAAAAAAGTAGTGGTTTCTGTGAGGCTTTTTTTAAGGCTTGTTCTTATGAGCTGGAAACAAGAGCAGCTTTAACTGCTCTTTAAAATTGGGTAAAGAAAGATAGTGAAAACAGACTTAATTTCTTGCCTTGGCTTATGGGGGTATTTTTATGTCATTGAGATGGAATTTCCCATCACCACTGCACTGGAAGTTTTCCAAGTGCATTTGCAAGATTAGCAGAAAGCAGAAATGTGCTTTGAAACAAGCTCTGTCCATTTCTGCTTGGCTTCAGTAGGTCTGGCCTTTTTGAAAGTCTTGAAGAAATGCTGGATCATCCTTTCCTGATGGTAATCCAGGAACCCTGAGCAGGGTTTGAAGGAAGTGATATGAACTGGATATGAGCTGTATGTTCACTGCCATTGCACAGTCCCATCTCTTCCAGAGGGGGCTGGTTTAACTGTCTGATGGTCAGGAAAACCCAGAACATCCTGGCTGTACTGTTTTTCTCTGAGTTATTAGTGAAAGAGATGGTTACCAAGAGATATTCACGCTACCTATTTTGGAGACCTATTCCCCGAGGAAGATTGGTCCCATCCCAGTCTGTAGTGCCTGTTTCACTCAATTTTTTAGACAGAACCTTAAACAGGTGGCTAAAGTTTTATCTAGCTTTTTAATGGCTAAAAATAAGGTTTTGTTCTGTCATGTCTAGAGAAACTAAGCTATCTGTTCTTTGACACAGGTCACCTGCCTGCCCCATTTGGCCAGCCCCTTGTCCCATTTGCCCTTTCTCAGTCTGGTTTCTTGTCAATATAGTCATCCCAAATTAATTTGGCTCATCCTGTTTGTGGCATTAGACATGACTGAAGTTGTCTCTTCCTAACTGAAAGTGGAAAAAGAAGCTGCAAGAAATGTAGTCATGGACTGAATGGATCAAACAATGGATTTCTATTCCAGGTGTGATTCCATGGCAGATGATGATTCTGACACCATTTTGGGTGTGGATCTCTGTGCTGACAAAGAACTTGGAAGGAGTAGAAAACAAGTTTAAAACTCAGTGCAGGAGAAGAGCCCTTAACACATCAGTCTCATGGGGTATAACTGCTCTGCTCTAACTTCCAGTGGCAGCAACCTGTTCTTTCTGGCATTTTGTAGCTCAAGTAATGCAATGCCTTTTCATCATTTCTTGTTGCTGGAAGGGAGGTGATGAGTGTTCATGTTCTGCTAGGAGAATTTTTTCATCTAGGACAAATTCAGGCAGAAGATACTATTTGGTTGATCCAGCAGGAAACAAAAGTAGTTAAGAATGTGACATTTATGTCCTTACATCCACCTATAAGAGTATGTGGTTTTAAGACTAATACAGTAAGTCTCCTGTCAGGGAGAGTTAGCTGCCAGCCAGATTGTTTCCCAGAAAAGAAGTCTCTGTAGGCTGGCTGTTGTTTAATAAGTGCACTGTGTCCATTATTCAAGCTTTTGAGCAGATTGCTTTTGCTTGTTATAGAAAAAACCACATTATTCTCTCTTTGTTAAACAAAAATCATCATGTTCTTGAATTTATAAGATTCATAGACATCAGTGCAAAGTAATCCAAAGGTGGGTGGTTTTGCCTGTCTTGTCTGTGTTTTTTCCCCTCCTCTCTTTCCCCACAAGTCATGCTCAGATGTCAGATGTTGCTGAACCTGTTTGGTTGCTTTGTGAAATCTGGAGGGGCACAAACTGCCACCTGGAGCTGCTACCCAGAGCAGCCTCTACTACGTCTGACTAGTTCACAAAGACACATTTATTCTGGTTGGCATTAATTAGATAAAGAAGGTAGGAAAAGAAAAGAGAAGAAAAGAAGTTATTGAATTCCTGAGCTGATAATATATACAGGACTGACAAGTGGAGAGGAAAATTGCAGAGCATAGCAGCTGTCTCTACTGGCAACTGAAAACAGCCCAGTAACTTTGTTTTCAAAGGACTTGTGCTTTGTCTATTTCCTCTAAAGTGAGCAAGGTAGGATAAATTGATGATAGCTGTGGCAAATAAATGTTACCTGGAATGGAAAATTGAATTTACAATAAATATTAAAAGCATAGAATCAAGATCTCAATTCTTTGAATCTTCACTATGCAAAGCACTAATAGCAATGGGGGGAAGGTTTTTTTGGTGATTTTTGTTAGGAGGGGGGTTGTGAACTTATTGCTCAGCAAGTCTGAAACTTTCAATTGACAGTGGATCTCACTGCAATGACATGTTATAAAGGGCTAAAGTATAAAAAGGCTCTCAAGGGAGTAATTAATGGAAGATGGGCACATGGATGGCTGTTCCCCTGCATCAGAGTGGGTATCCCTGGGAGAGGACCAGTCAGTAATAGGTTTGTTCCTCAGTTTTCTTTTACCTCACCCATCTTCCATGGGGCATAGCCTTTCCATGGCAACTATAAAGAAAACATTTTGTTAATCTAGTGTGACTGCTCCCTATGAAATTATACATCTGTATTAAAAATCTCAGGTTCAAGGAGATTAAAATTAATGGCTGCAATATATATTATTCTCAACTGGTATTCTATGGTATGTTACTAACAGTATGAACTTCAGCTTTTGAAACATATTGCTTGTGTGATGACCTGTTCATTAACAGAAACTTGAAGTATAACACCCCTACCAGTTAGTGGACCTTGTAATTCCTTTTAGGCTGAAAAAGGTCATGCTTGATACCTGGAAGTTTCATAAAAATTCCTTCCTAAAGATATTGCTACTGCTTAATAGCCATCTGGTTTGGTTTTTTTTTCTTGAGTAACTGTGAAGGCCTTTTTTCTTTGGTTTACCTGCTAGACTTTGTTTTTATTTAAGCTTTTTTTCCTTTCTCTTGCTTGAGTACGAAAGCACTGTCTCTTGTCATGCTTTTAGTTGTAGTTTACATTGTATTTTATGGTAGATTACAGTAGCAGGAGATTCTTTTGAAGAAGGGAAAGAAGTACAGTAGAGTTTCCTTTCTTTGTCTATTTGCCATTTGTCTTTTGGGGAAAGCTCCATGGTGTGGACTGTAGAGATAGTGGTACTGAGAACTGCAGGACTCTGGAGAGCCTACAACTTGAGTGACAGATTCTTCTTTCAGGATGATGGGAAAGAATACTTGCATGAGTCCTTAATCTGAAATTTGACAGTGAGTTGTGTTTATTTTTGTCTAGATGCAGGTGCACCACCCTGAAGAAGACACTGACAAGAAAATAAGGAGTAGAGTGTGACACAAGAGGAAAGTTGACAGATAATTAGAGATTTAATAATATATAGGGAAAAATGATGGCTGTGTTGTCCAGGACTTGGTGCTTATTTAATTTCTTGCAGATCATGAGTACTTAGAGGGAGAGTGATTGATGGGATTAATTAGAGATATTTGTTTAACAAGTGTTCCTAGATCTTGTGGCTCATTAATTAAAACTTGAACTTTGTAAGAATGCTCTTTGCAGTCCATATTGGTTTATGAATTCAAGTCATTTTGGTTTTGAATGGAGGAGAAATCAAATGAGCAGGTAAGTAGTGAAACAAAAATAATACATAATAGATTACAGTGATTTATATTTCATTGGAGAATCAAAAAAACCTGAATCTACCCATAAATCAAGCATAATTGGCAGGGCCTGCCTCTGCAGAGATGTTTTCTTTAGCAGTCTCTGGTGGTCTGTGTTTAAATTCATCTTATGTGACATTACAAGAACTAGTCTTTGAACTAACCGTAGGCTAAGTATAATAATTTTTATGGTTTAAGCATTTTTTTTTCCCACTGAGAACATTGAATATCCAGAATCTTTTTCTTTTACACACTCACGTTTGTAAATAGTTACATCTCTTCATTTAACAAACTATTAGAAAGATAACAAAAGGGTGTATACGTTTCTCTGCATATCAAGGGTATCTGTCCTGAAATTTTTGGAAATCTAAAAGGCAATTAATTCACTTAACAGGCCCTGTGCTGGTACATAAGGATTTGAGTTCTCTAATGCTTTGCTTTGTTTTTCATAGTCAGTGCTCTTTATTAAAAGGCACAGTTTTCTTTTACTAATACTTTTCAAGGCTATTCATTTTAATTTGCTAATGATCCTCATTTCTTTTTAAATATCCTGGTACAGTTAATGCATAAAAATCGCTGGAAGACAATATACAATACCCTCAGGACCAAAGATTACTTCGTTAGCATAAACTTGTTTGGTTCTAATCCTCTAAGTATTTGTCTGTGTACTTAACTTTACTTAGCATTCACAAGAAAACATTTTATTTGGTGCTATCTCTCAGTGTCTGCAGAGCAAGTGCCACTACTGTTTTCAGTAAGAAGAGGTTCCCTTCAAAAGAAAGGTGCTGAACTATGGCTTTAGCTGGAAACAGAACTGAAGTTTAAGCAAAACTGGGAGCCATGTGTGATGCTAAAATACACTTGTTATTACTGAAACTGTAGATTCATACTACTACTCAGGAATACCACATAATCTTCCCATAATACTAAGGGCTATATTTCAATGCTTAAGAAAACAAATTTAAATTTCTTCTCTAATACAGTTCCTTGTGGCCGTGGTATAAAAACATGAACAGATTCAGGCAGTGTTTGTCAAGTTAGTTTAAGTGAAATCTTTCTCCCAGTTTTCAGAATTGGATCACATGGAGGTAAATTATAATCAGACATCCTCTTTCTAAAGCATCTCTACCAAATACACTAATCTACTAATCTATGCTAAAACATTCGTAATTTTAAAAATACAAAACAGTGGAGGATTTCGATTTAGCCAAGAGCCTCAAAATTAAAGACTGATCTCTAAACCTTCCAAAGTTTTGAGGCTGTCTAGATCTTAGATCCCAATATCCTCTCCACAATTTAGGATTAATTGCCTTTTCAAATACTGTGGAAGACGCTTAGAATTCAGAAGATGTGTTAAAAAACTTCAGGCTTCACATTTAGTAAGTGTCAGCCCAAGCTTGTTTTGGCATCATACTGCTAAAAAGCAGTTAACAACAAAGGAAAAGAAAACAATTTTCTTATCTTTTCAATACAAAACCTTTTCCGTGTGATGAGATTGAAAGGGTGTAAACAATCCTTTTGGATATGCTGCAAGAGAAAACATAAAAAAGATCAAGTTCCTGTGCTTTTGACTGGGTTAGTTCCTCCCCCCCCTCATTTTTAAACATGTCCTTGCACATTGATATTCTTCAAACTTTATTTTTATAGTCAGGTTCAATTGATGTTTGCATACTCCTGCTCTCATCGTTCCCTCAATGTCCTTCAGAAGGTCAGATTAGAATTCGGTGCTGTGTTGTTAATCTAACAATTTAGAACAGAGCAATTAACCTTCTTTCCCAGTCCAAAACCCAAAATGCAGCACTGAGCAAAAGGCTTCATTGATCACATGGAATTGTTAAAAGCAAGTTCTGTGTAGCAGTGAGTGTAGCTTTTCTTTTTCCCTTTCTCTCTCCCTCACCTACCCTCAAATTTACAAGCAGCAGTTGCATATTCTAAGCAAGGGGACTTTTTGTTTGTGGTTTACTTTGAAATTTAGAAAGATAGTCTTTTGTTTAAATTGGGGAGATATGATAATTGATAGAGAAATTTATAGTCTATTCAAATATTAATCAAGTACTATACATTTCTCCTTCAGCAAGGGATAAAGTATTTTAGAATCACATGCTACTGTTGAAATTATAGTTTTGCCTTTCTCCAAAGAGCCTTAATGGTGGGTCATTTATAGTAAGGCTTATTAGGTCAAATTCAAATTATATTTAAATACAAATGAAGCAGTAGGGAGGAAATGGCATACCTGCATACAGTGACCATCAATGTCTTAAGAGTTCCATCAATGAGACAGAGGAGGTTTATAGCTCAAGGAGCTATATTAATTAATACTAAACAACTATTTGAGGGAGAATTAGCATTTAGCATTCATATGAAACAATTTCATACTAAGAAATACCTCAAATTGTATCACATGAATCACTCCTAGTGACATGATATTTCTTAATTAAAAAAAACAAAAAACAAAAAAAAAGCTGGACTACCTTTTATTTTTCTTTTATGTCCTTGTTGTTCAAAGAGAATTGCAAGGTGCAGATGCTGGCATTTGTATTTTCTCCACTTCCTTCACTTGGGGTGAGCAGAGGATGTGGCTAGTCAGAAATGTCCTGAAAATATTTGCCTAGAGCAGGAAACCCCTATATCTCAGACATGCTGTTAAGAACAGCAATGAGGCTGCTCCCACTCTGGCCCTGTCCAGAAAAATGTGAGTTGCTAATGTCACTTGGATCAGCCCTTCTGTGCTGACTGACCATATGGCAAGAGAAGAAAGACTGGGGAGATACTATTTTTAACCAATCCACTGTTGTTGGTTTTCTTCATCATAGAATCCTATGATTAGCTGTATAGAACAAGTAATTTATGTGATCGTGCTTGCTTGGGGAAAAGTTACAAACTGCAGACATTAGCATATTTGTTCCATTTGTTAATATTACAGTTTCAATATGATCCATTATGCCATACTACACTATGGCACCTGCTTTCTGAAGACAGTGGACTGACTGTTTGGAATAAATGTCCGGCAGCAGCACCTATCAATCTAAAGATGTATGTTCCCTGTCCATCAAAATAAGATAAAAAAACAGTGGCTGCACAGCAAATAGACACAGTTTAGAGACTCTGGCATCAGAAATGCATAATTTTAGAACCCACGCATGATGAAAGAATAATTTTACAATGGTCAATAGGTGGATTTCATTAAGTCTCTGAGCCTTAAGCTATATTAAATTCAGATACAGTAACTTATCTCTCTAGCAATATATTAGGTCAGAGTCATAGACTGATTTTTTTCACATCCTGTTTGAACTAGGGACATTGCCAGTTGATATCCAGTGAATCTTTTGACATAGTTTTAGAAATTACTATCACAAGCTACCCGTTTCTTTTTACTGCTGTAACTTACTGCAACCATACACACCCTAAGCAATCATTGTTTTGTAGTTTATACCATGCAAAGAAACACACGAGCTGTGGTTCAGCACTTAAACCTACTGATTCTGTGGAGAAGGTGGTAAGTTTCAACAGAAAGGAGCTATTGGTGGCTGAAATATCTTTTGTTTCCTTTGTAAGATTTACCAAAGCTCTTGGTGGGTATCATAATAACACAAATGCACAGCTGTGTTGGCTCTGAGCACCAAAGATGATATCTTGTTAAACTGTGGTAATTTGATTATATTCAGTCATGTATCTCAGTCCTTCTGCTATATGAGAACCCAGCTTCACGTCTAAAGACATCTCTCTTGAGATTTTCATGAATTTCAATAGGTACTGAAGAAGAGGAAGGCTAGAAGACATCTATTTTATAGTTCACATTTGAGTTCAAAGGTGAAAGAAGGGAGATTAGTGTGGCAGAGGATATTTGTTAGATGACTTCATTATCTTAAGGTAAGGTTCTTCAATGATAACTCAAACAAGGTGGCATCACAAGTGACACAAATACAACTTTATGAGGGCATGGGTTTCAACTCATAATTATTCACTTGCAGGCATGTATATGTGTATAGGTGCATATATGTGCATAAGCATATGTGAAAAGTATTGTGAAGCCTTTGCTGACAAAACATCACATAGAGATACTTGGATCGAATTATGAAATCTCCCTCAGTGTTGTCTACTGTAACACATGCAGTGTTACCCCCAAACTGAAGTAAAAGTCATTCAGGAATTAAGGCAAATGTATCAGCAAAATTAAGATTATTGGAATTGCTATCACTTTTGTGATTGGTATCACTTTTATAATTGAATAGGATTTAAATATAAAAAATGTTTGTTCATTGAAACTGCAAAGGGCATGTAAAGGCAGACTAACTATAATATGGACAAAGAGAGCAGCAGGACAGCATCTGATAGCCATGGAATCAAGAATCCTTTGGGCTGCTTGATCACAAATGCATCTGGATGAGTATAAGCCAGGATGGCTGGGCAGACAGTCCAAAGAAACTGCATAATGCTCTTTAATGAAAGAATCAAGGACAGGATATGTGTTGAGGAATTTAAAATTCTTCTGTCTAGGACTTGGGCTATGGCTCCTGCTGGGCTGCTTATAACTTGACTTTACTAGGTTATCCATGGACATTTAATATCATGGAAAAGGGTTCTAATAATCTTAATCCCTCTGCACATCTGTCTTGCTTTCTGCATGCCCAGTTCACCTGATAGAAGCTGCTGTTCCACATGCAAGTTAATAGACATTGCCAGCAAAAAGCTTTAAAAACCTTATGAAGAACATGCATTTGTATGAGGTCTCTGGTCTATTGTTTCAAGGAAATGAAATGAATAGGAAATTAAATAATCACAACAGTTGTTTATTGCTTCAAAAGAACAAAGTGCGGGCTTCTTCCATGGAAGAAAAACCTAGGACAAGTGTGGGTTTGCAATCTTATGCTCAGATGTCTGAGGTATGTTTTGTTTCACTTTGTTGTGTTACCATTGTATGAAAGAGGGCATTGCAACATGAAAAACGGAGAACACAAGGACGCAATTATTTCCTGCTGCTTCCACTTTGTGTGATTTTTTAACACCTTTGTTGGAGACCAAATGTCTGGTGTGACTCAGTCAGGATTCCTCCTGGGCATTTTGGTAAAGCATTTGCAGTTTCCTGTTGCATTTTGCTGCTTACATACAAGTTAAGGTAAAATTTAAAAAAAATAAAATTAAGTAACTGCTATCATCTTATGTTTCACCTGGTGAATCTCAGACAGTAGGGTCTCTGTGGTGTTTGTAGGAAGAGAAGTCTCACGCAGGTGATGTATTCTCTCAAATTGTCCCCACTTTCGGCCAACTCCCGCTAGACTTTGCTCTGTTGAATTTTTGAATAGTATTCGGAGAAAACAGTCAAAAAGAAGTGATTATTTGCTGCAAGTTGTGCAGAGTTCTGTCATTCTGGAGAGCAGCAAATGTGGAGATATTCCTTTGGAGCATGGCGGGCTTGGCCAGTCCAAGCCAGCCTCCCATTACAGGACTGGGTGCTGCCAGCCCCAACTCTGGGCTGATTGCTCCAGGGCTGAGCTCACCCACACCCAAGCCATGAGCCAGCATTGTCCCACCACAGCCTTTGGTGGCTTGCTGGGATGCTCTGCAAGAGGCTCCATTTCTTCCTGCCTTCACCCAGCAGGGCTGGCCCTGGGGAGGGAGAGGAGGTGTTTTGCTGTGGGTGCAGCACGAAGGGCTGGCTTCAGGAGCATGGATCCTGGCGGAGGCTGTTAGGTGGAGCGGGTTTTCCTGCAATTGTAGGGGAGATTTTCCTGTTGTGTTTCAGCCACGGCTGTCTTGCAGTCGCAGAGGCAGTCAGTGCTGCCACAGCATTACTGGGCAGTGGTGGGGGCTGCTGCCTGTCCCAGCTGGGCTGGTGGTGGCTTCTGGAGGGTCAGCGTGGTCCCTGTCTCTGCAGCAATGTGTTCCCCAGAAGATGTGGGGCGGGATCCAGCGGTGGGTATGCGGCTGGGTGGCTTTGTGGGAGCGGAGCAGATGCGTATGCGTATGCTTGCCATTGCAAGTAATTTAGGAAGTATTTTATAATGTGTTTAGCAGTCGTAGGGAGGAGTTGAGGTTTGCTCTGTTGCTGTGATGAATTATCTTTTTGGTACTGGAAAGTGTGGGAAAAATGGAACATTTTTCATCTTGTGTTTTCAAACAAGGACTTATTGTCTTGTTAGTTGTCATAAAACCAGTTAGAGAGATAAAGGGGCATTAGCATCTGCATAGTGTTAACAACATCTGGTACATTATAATTCTGTTTTTAAAATAACAGATGAAGGCTGAGATACATGTTTACATCAGAAAAAAATTTAAAATGTAATCATTCCCTGAAGCCTGCTTCATTCCTTGTGCAGAGTCTTTCAAATTCCATTTATTTTATTTGTAAATGATGAAGTTACATAACCTAAAGCAGTGACATGCTTCAAGTATGATGGCTGAGAGGCGATGTTTTTTCAAAGGATGTTCATTTGGCACCACTATGCTCAGACTGATGTTCTGGTCACTATGGTTATTTTGTATGCAAATTCTATATCCACAAAAGCTCACAAAATGCAGCATACATTAAGGAGAATCCACAGCATGTACAGCTCATAGGTACAGAATTCTCATGTGATTTTCCTAGTAAAATATTTCAAGAAAACCAGTGTTCTAAGATGACATTCAGTGATATTTGAAAGTAGGTATTTCTGAAGCTGCTGGAAGAAAAAGCTGGGAGCTGTGCAGATGCATACCAGTAACTCTTTCTCAAGTGCTACTCTAGTTATTACAGTAACACTGATCTGCTTGCCAGCTGACAGGAAATGTCCATTTTTGTTCTATTTTTTTATTTTTTGAGATAAACTGTGAGGCTTTTTTCTGTCATTGATGAAGAACATCTAAAGGGGTATAATTAAGCTATTTTCTTTTCCATTCTCTCTACTAAAAGCTCCTAAGCTATTTTGTGAGTGATATTGAGAACCTTTTATTTGAGAGGCCTGTTGGTGGTATTGCTACAGTAATTCAGAAGCAGAACTGTCCAAATCCAGAAAAATCCCTGCTCAGTGGTGTCAGCTGGAAAGAGGTTGCTCTGAGATCATTGTCCTGCAATTCAGCTCAGCTTTCTGTCTCCTCTTGGATTTTTCACTAGAGAACAATTGAAATTAAGGATATTCTAAGATATTTATTGGAAGCAAATTTGGCTAAACAAGTGATTGTTGAGCATATAAGAATAAAAAATAATAAATGTTAGATTCTCTGTTTTCTCTTTTCAAAGCTCAGGAACACTGGAAAGAGTTACTTGTTAGTTGATGTAGTCTTAATTTCTTAGATTTTTAAGTTCCTTTCATACCTGGAATAAAATAAACATATCTAGACAGCACAGATCACTTAATATTAAGATAATCTCATATAGTTTAAATCAGATGATTTTAGAGGTGGCCATTTCTTTCAATTGATTTCCAAGGGACCCTATAGAGACCTGTTCAGATGAAAGCCACCACTTGCATTTAGGAAGCACTATGCAGCAAGAGAGGAGGACTGCATTCTCAAATTATTTCTCTTAGTGATTTGCTACCAGGTACTTGCAGATTTCTGTTCTGGTCTGCTGAGCTGAAGAATGCTCCTAAAAATCATCCTGCTAGCAGTGAACAGGAGCCTGGGACCCCAAGCTGTGGTGGCAGAAACGTTCCCATGGTGGCCCCAGTGACATGAGTAAATGGAAATGTCCCCACTCCTCTCAGAGCAGGACTCAGGGTCTGGCCAGGGCCTGTGTGAAGATTCTCCTTCCTAATGGAGTGTCTTCCTGCTGATTATTATTCTCTGGCCCTGGAAGCCTGAGCTGAGTGTTTCTTCCACCAGTGGCAGGTTTCTGTCAGAGGTCTAAAATAGATAACCTTCAGAGCACAGATATAATTTGTTTCTTATCTCCCATCTTCCCACGGTTCACAGCTAATTTTCCCTTCTAATGACCTGATTAAAGTCTTGATTTTTAAATACACCATTGATCTTAGAGAGATCAGTGTACTGAGAGTACAGCAGGCATAAATTAGAAGCAGCTCTTCAGTTAGACAGTAGAGGTTTGGGTTTTTTGCAGTAGCCAGAATCTCTTTACATTCTTTGTAAATCTGCAGAGTAGAACTCTGAGAAAATGTGTTCGTTCCTTTAAAAAAAATCCATTATAGGCTTTTTTGAGGATCGCATATGAGGACCAGGGAACAAGACAGTGAGAGGTTAACACTGTGTATTTTGTAATGTGATTATAAATATAAGGAGCTTTAGTTCATAAAAAATACATCTTGCAGGTAGTTTAAGTTCAGAGCTCACCTTCATACCTGTACCAGTTCCTGGGACATTTATTGCTGTTATTTTAAATGGTCTTTCTGATATTCTTCTGTGAGAATTTAAAATGTCATTATCTAGGTAAAGATAATGATTGCCAACGTTAGTACCCATGATTCCCTTTACTTAGCTGTGGGGAAGGAATTCATAGCACAACTTGCTGAGAATAGAATGCAATCATTTCTTTCTGCCACCCAAAGACCTCATCTGAAAACTCACAGTAGCTTAACAGCTCCAGAGTTTCCAAGCTGTTCTAACGTATCTGTGTGTGACCCTTTGTGACTAGAAGGGATTTGTTGGAACACATAGTGTCTGAGTATTTCTGTTGCTATATCATCTGTGTTAAAATCACCAAAGGCATTACACAGGCTGGGGAAACGTGGGAGATTTCCAGCTCTACCCTGCAACCAAAGCTTTATGAAAATTGGTGGGTTTGAATGGGTAAAATTATTTTACCTTCCTTTTGTTGTGGAGTGGCATCTATATCAAGGAATCTCTTAGCTTGAAATGAGTGAGGAAAAAAGGAATGGTGTGGTACACAGCAATTTGTTCCCTTTGGTAAGTTTTTGAGGTTGCTCCAGTTGTTTTCCATGCTGCCAGTATCAGACCAAGATGTGAACTCGATATTTGTTCCTATATAGCTATAATGTACCCCAGAATAAATGCCATTTTCTCAAATGTAGAGTGCAAATTTAGTTGAGGAGGTTTTTGGAACAGACCCTCAACCATAAATTTAATTGGAGGTTAGTGCTGATTCACATGTGCTAAAGATTGAACAATTCATTGCTTTCCTTCCCCTGAAGAATTTTGAGGAAATATTAAATCTTGTATTTAAGGAATGTAAAGCTACAGGAGTTCCAAAAACATGAAAAATAAAGACCAAAAAGCATTCCAAGTGCATCGTTGTATAGGTTTACGTGCGTGTGTAATATTGTATCTAATATATTACTATATATAATATTAAATCAGCAATTAATTGATTGCTTTGGGATTTACAGGACAAGATTTTTTTTTCTAGTCTGTTAGTTTTTGAGCCTTAGTTGTTGTTTTATCTCCCTTGAGAAGGAATATGTGATGTTGTGCCAAAAAAACTAATTCTGTGAGATGTTCTTGTCTCACTGAATAAGATAACAGGATTCATCTTTTAAAAAATATATTCTCCTACTGGCATATGTTTCAAGCAGAAAGGGATGTTGTCAGGGCTTTGTAACACTGCAAACAGCATAGCAGGTGTGCTTTGGCTGTATTGATATAATTTAAATGTTGCAAACAACTATCTGAACATCACAGAAACACTGCATGTAACTTCTAGATAAGGCAGATGATCATTCTTCTGTCAATGTAAATGTATGAATTGGATGAACTAGTAATTTTCTTTCATGCTAATCATTTGTTTTTGCATATCGGGAGCTGTTGAACAGACACTATCCTTTGAATATTTATTAATTCTCACTGCTTTGATAAAAGCCAGTGGGAAAACAAGTATTTGCTTGCTTCAGGGTGTGTGCAGCTTGCTTTCTTTACTGCTATAGAAGTTTCCATTAAACATTTCTAAAAAAAATCTGATGTTGGATTATTAGTTCTTTTTTGCACTGCTTACACAACCTACACTGTTTACATGAATATCTCACTAGCTGTGCTGTTGGCAATTGTTAACATCATGAATACAAGCTTCAATATCTGTGCTGCAGAGGGTAAAATCTGCAATGGACTTGGGACCACCTGGGCTATGCAGGAATTCATTGGTTTGATCACATTTGAAATGCTGATTGAATGCACAGTGGAACAATCATATTCACTTGTTGGAAAGAAAAGTTTTTCCCCAGACAATTTTGTGTATATCCTAGAAAATGATAGAAAATGGCAAAAAGAATAGTATTTGCTTCCTTTTTTATCACTGTTTACAGAAGAAACTGAAAGCTGAGGTTTTTTTTATAGCCTGTAGCAGGTTTATTTACAAGAAAAAAAAAATTAAAATTTTACTTCTATTGTGCACTTAACAGAAAAATATTGTGACTTTGAAAACTACAGCTCTGTATTGTGGTAGTAACCTGCTTAAGCATTCCATAGATTATTTAGGAATAGTGCAATTCCCCTTGTACTATAAACCTAGGATACATACATGTATGGACACATGTATGCATGCATAACTCATTTTATTGCTTTTCATACTTACATACTTAGATTTTGTATTACATTTCTTTTCATATTTGTATAATGGCAGTTTAATTTATTTCTTATACATTCAGTAACATTTTCTATCTGAAAAATTTTCCAGCTGTTTTCAACAAAAATACTTAATCTTCAGGTGTTCAGTCTTTGTATTAGCCAGTGGTCTTGAGTCCATCCTGCGTATGAGTTTGAAGGAGCAGGATCAAAATGGCCTTACTGTAGCAGCTATTCCATAGTAGTCTTGACAGTAAATTGTTAGGAAACATGACTAGGAAAAATGCTATTCGAGCCTGCTTAGGCATATTTTGGCTATAATTCACCAAACCCCTCTGCAAACTGTGATTTTTCCAGAGAGGATTTTCAAGGAATTTTGGAACATGTCAAAAGTCCAACTCTTTTGCCCAGAGCTACTTGTTAGTAAGATGCTTAAAATTCTGGAATGGCCTACAGCTACTTCCTCCTACAATGGGCCTGAGTTCACTACAATTGAAATGAAACAGTTTTATTCATGCCATCACCTCCACCTTTACAAAAGTAGAAAGTGAAACTTTGCGGGACATGATTTTCCACTGCTTTTCCACTCCTGATAGATTCTGTTCTCACCTGTCCTGAAGGTTGTAGGACCAGCTGGAATAGAAGAGGAGCAGGAGACACTGTGCAGCATGCTAAAACATTGCCTGCTAACTTTATTGTGGTAGCTACGGATTTATTCAGTGTGCGGAGAATTCTGTAGTGTTTTACTGACCAAAAGTGATCTCAGTATACTAGAATTTTTGACACATTCATTTATAAGTGTAATTTTATACTTGTCGTGAGTTGACCCTGGCTGGATGCCAAGTGCCAACCAAAGCTGCTCTGTTACTCCCTTCTCAGCTGAGCAAGGGAGAATAAATGTAATGAAGGCTGATGGGTCAAGGTAAGGACACAGAGAGATCACTCACCAGATACTGTCATAGGCAAAACAGATTTGACTTGGGAAAATTAATTCAACTTTTTACCAATCAAAGCAAAATCAGGTAATGAGAAATAAAATACCTTCTCCTCCTCCCCTTCTTCCTTCTTAGGCTTAATTTCACTTCTGATTTTTGTGCCTTGTTCTCCCTAGCAGCAGTAGGAGGTGGGAAATGGGGGTTGCAGTCAGTACATCACACATTGTTTCTGCCACTCCTTCCTCCTCAGATGAAGGACTCTTCGCACCCTTTACCTGCTCTGGTGTGGGGTCCATCCCATAGGAGATAGCAGCTCCTACAAGAACTTTTGCAATATGAGTCTTTCCCATAGAGTGCAGTTCTTCACAAACTCTCCAGTGTGTGTCCCTTCCACAGTCCTTCAGGAATAGGCTGTTCCAACACAGTCCCTCATAGGGTCACAAGTCCTGCCAGGAATCTGCTCCAGCATGGGCTTCCCACAGGGTCACAGACTCCCTTTGGCATTCACCTGTTCTGGTGTGAAGTCTTGCAAGGGCTGCAGGTGGATCTCTGCTCCACCACAAACCTCTGCAGGGTGCAACCTGCCTCATCATGGTCTTCACCATGGGTTTGTGTGGAGAAATTCATGTTGCCAGAGGTTTATTTCCTGAAACAAGACAGAAGTGTTCTGTAACTTTATTCATGAACAAAGGCAGAGGAAATAGGGAATTTCTCCATGGGGTCTCTCAAATTGTTGGAGGACGCAGCCTCCTCTTCATCCCAACTTCCCGTCTACATCACCTTCTCCCTTTCCCATTGGCTAAGGCACTTGAAAGGTACCGACTTCCCAATTCACCTATTATATGTTCCCCTTAACATGCACACACAAACACACACAAACCATTTGAATAACATAGCTCTATTAAATCTTTGTTCTTCTTCTCGAAGTTCAGAAATTTAGTGTGACCTTGGCTGAGCAGCTTTCCATGTCAGTAACATTTTCTGAAACTCATGATTTCTCCTGTTGNTGAAGGACTCTTCGCACCCTTTACCTGCTCTGGTGTGGGGTCCATCCCATAGGAGATAGCAGCTCCTACAAGAACTTTTGCAATATGAGTCTTTCCCATAGAGTGCAGTTCTTCACAAACTCTCCAGTGTGTGTCCCTTCCACAGTCCTTCAGGAATAGGCTGTTCCAACACAGTCCCTCACAGGGTCACAAGTCCTGCCAGGAATCTGCTCCAGCATGGGCTTCCCACAGGGTCACAGACTCCCTTTGGCATTCACCTGTTCTGGTGTGAAGTCTTGCAAGGGCTGCAGGTGGATCTCTGCTCCACCACAAACCTCTGCAGGGTGCAACCTGCCTCATCATGGTCTTCACCATGGGTTTGTGTGGAGAAATTCATGTTGCCAGAGGTTTATTTCCTGAAACAAGACAGAAGTGTTCTGTAACTTTATTCATGAACAAAGGCAGAGGAAATAGGGAATTTCTCCATGGGGTCTCTCAAATTGTTGGAGGACGCAGCCTCCTCTTCATCCCAACTTCCCGTCTACATCACCTTCTCCCTTTCCCGTTGGCTAAGGCACTTGAAAGGTACCGACTTCCCAATTCACCTATTATATGTTCCCCTTAACATGCACACACAAACACACACAAACCATTTGAATAACATAGCTCTATTAAATCTTTGTTCTTCTTCTCGAAGTTCAGAAATTTAGTGTGACCTTGGCTGAGCAGCTTTCCATGTCAGTAACATTTTCTGAAACTCATGATTTCTCCTGTTGAGTCCCTACCTACAAGTCCCTGGGCCCTATCTACAAGCAGATTCACACCATCTGTTTGTAAAGACACATTCATCTTGCTCCTTTCAGGTTGCAGGGAAATCTGTACCTAGAGCACCTCCTTCCTCTCTTTTTCACTGTCCTTGTTGTCTGCAGAGCTGTTTCTCTCACATACTCTCACTCCCTTCTTCTCTGGCTGCAATTACTTCTCTGCAGCAACTTTTTTTTCCCTTCCTAAATCTGTTATCTCAGAAGTTGTCCCACAGTTGCTGCTGGGTTACGTCCTGGCAAATGAAGGTGTAATGCCACCTAAAATATACGTCATGTTTGCAAGCAGAGGTACAGGGATGATAATTCCACTAGTGTTAGTAGACTCTTGCAATGAGCTAGACTGATGTTGGGATTTTATTTAGTGTATGTTTACAATGTACTGCATAACAAATCATTATGTGCCTGGGGAGATATCACAAATTCAAAGTTACTTAAGTATATTTTTGTTGTTAATATGTAAATAACATTTGTTTTGACAATCTCCTTTATTCTGATATCTGCTCTTAAAAGTACCTCCTGTGGATAGAAAAATAATATTTGTAATTTCAATGACATTTTAGTAATACAATTTTATGGCAGTAATTCCATATTTTTGCAAATAGGAAATTGTGTACTTGAAATTCCTTCATTCCTTTCTGTGTCTGGAGGCTATGTACCTTTCAATTTTTGAGCTAGTTTGAATATGGAATACAACCATATGCATATATAAACAATGCATATTGTGTTTCTGCCTGATCTCCCAGTTTTCTGTAGCTATGGATTCTCTGCCATTCTAAAGGAAGAAAGAAAAACCCAAACTCAATATGAAGCCTTAAGGCAAGGGCCAGTGAGTTTGAAAGATTTTGTAGCTGGATCACCAGCAGACTGATCTGTACTTCAGGCACCTACTTAAAAGTGAAAGCAGAATTGCAGTGGATTAGGGTAATCATTTGATTGTCCAGAAAATGCAGCCTATCTTTGGTGAGGGGCTCTCAAAGGATTCATTACTCAGTCGTAGTTGTGGTGTGTTTTGACTTATTTGCAACTGCAAAAGAAAATAGGAAAATGTAATTTTTTTGGTTTCTATCAGTGTGCTCAGCTTTGTTTACCTTGGAAGGTAGGTTCTTATTCCAAGACGTTTACAGTCTGAGATCAGATTTTGGCACCCTTGCTCATACTGAATAGCATTAGTTAGGGCTCAGCTGCTGCTCATTCAGGTCAGATAGATTAGAGTTAGTCATCAATTGAGATGGTGGTATTTGTTTAGAGCCCCGATGGTGATTCAAACATCTTTCTATGAGGCAGTGATGCAAATGTTTTACTGCTGCTTCTAGCTGTTTATCTATACTTCTCTTTTATATGAGTACCATAAAAAAGCTTTTGCTTTTAAAAAGTGTTTTAAGAAAGAAAAAGAATGAATGAAACTGTTTGGTACATGGAGGAGCAGAAGGAATTTTGTACAGAAAGATTAACATAGAAAAAAGCCCTGTATTCTGAACATAGTCCTCAGAAACAAACCTTAAAGCCTGGCAGGTTTTCACAGGGCTGCCAATAGATGAGCAATGATTAGTTTGTCTTTTTAAACGTTGTCTCCTGCCAAACCCAAGTCCCCTTCTCCCTTTTCCAGTGCAGCATTCAGCCTGCAGGATAAGGGAATGATGAGGTAGACAGTTGTGGTGTGGAAGGGATTCAAACAATGTGAATGGCATTTTGATCTTCTGGGACTTCTGTGAGACAGAGAGTGAAGAGGAGGAAAGACAAACTGGTCTTCATTTTCAGAAAAGGCTTTAATCTCTTCTGTGCTGTATGGCTATGGCTGAGAGGGGAGTTGTCTTCCTGCTTATATTAAATTTCCAGACATTTAATTTTGACCAGATGCACTGTGCAATTATGGCAGCTGATGGATAGCTATAAATGAATTAGTCTTTGGCAAACTGAACTTTATTTCAAAAAAGATCAGCATCATGGAGGATCCAGGAAAGCAAATTTTGTGATGGGGTCAGTGCATTTTTCAAATGCTCAGATTTCTTGGCAGAATAAAAGAACGTATTAGTGCAAAGAGGCAAAGTATCCTCATTTCTAGGCATACGTCTGGAACAGATGCCTTGCTGCTCTTCCCACACAGCAAGGAGGACTAAATACCAATGGTGAAATCTGAACCTTGCCTCTGATGGCTGAACTTTCCTTTTTGCTGTGGTTTGTGTTGGGGTTATAGGTAGCATTCCTGTCACTGCCACCACGCTCCCCACACTAATTGTCATGAAGTACAGAAGATTCAAGCACGCTTGGTTCCCAAGGCTGCTAATGAGCCCTGAGCTTTTCTCACCCTTAATGAATCAAGGTTTGTTTGTGCGGGATTCTTGTCCTTCTGTCTTTTTCCTTGGCCAGGGGAGGAGTCAAGAGTTCACACAACTGAACAATGACTTTACAGTGTAAAGACGATGCAGCTGTGCCATCTGAAGCCATCCTCAGTTATAAACAACAAAGCTTAAATAGATTATACTGTGAAGAGGTATAGCTCTGTGAGTGTGAAGCATAGCTTTTGCTTCTGCTTCACTGACCTGTCTGCTTGCAGCAGTGACAGGCCCTTGACGGGAGCTTAGGCAGGGAGAGTCGCGCAGGGCGACTCTTTCAAAGCCATTCTCTGTAACACTGAGCGCAGGAAAAGAAGCAAAATGAAGTTTCAGTTGATCACTAATGGGGGTGTATTGCTGCTGCCTTCTCCAGAAAATCCCATGCCCTCCATTCAAAAATCATTGATTCTAGTCCAAATCCATTTCAGGGTTTTAATAAGGTCACTAAAACAAGCCATAGTTCGTATGTTTTAGCAATAGAGAGTACTCATACAAAAGTGGATACTTACACAAACTCCTCCTAGGCAAATGACACATTTCACTGTCTCACTGCATTTTACTATCTTACTGTCTAGAGCCTTTGCTTGTATTAGAAGTTGGGATCATCACTAATTTGGGCTAAACTACTGTTTGGCATCTACCTAATTCATCTTCATTTAGGCATTTCAGTTACAACACTGTGTGCTCCCATGGCTATATTAATCTTATTACAAACATGTATGGGATATATTTTTGGCATATGTATACAGGTATATATGCACAAAAAAATAGGTGCACATAAATGCAGTTGCATATGTTCTCGAAATACACAGGAGTATATTAGTATATGATATATATATATCATACATATATGTAGGATATCACATGCTAGAAGCATTATTCCTTCTGTTTGTATCCATACTTCTTTTTGCACAAATAAGCACAGACATGTTTATTAATAGCGCATTTAAATGCTGTGCTAGTGCTATAGTAGCAAGTACAAATTTCACTCTGATAAAATAACTCTTAATGCTAATAGAGATATTAAATTTATCAGTTTAATACTCTGGACTAATCCTTGCACAATGCCTTACAAAGTTGACGTTTTTTGGGTTTTTTTAAAGTTTTACTAATAGACGAGTGAAGCCAAAAGCAGTATCTGCAAACGAATTCTGATTTTACTGTAATAGGCTGTTTGAAGTTCATAATTTTCGGTTTTAATAATGCACAGAAACATCTACTGTTTTCCTTGATTGTGTGAAAGAGAAAGAGAATAAAATGAAGAACGTTTAGATTTTTTCTTCCTTAAGTGATCAGAGAGGGGGGAAATAAAACAGTTTAAATACCTTGATGTCTGTATGTGCAGGTTCAAAAGTTTTGACTGCTCTCCTGCCCGGCATGGTGGGTTGATAGACCAGGGAGCAGTGGCGAAAGTTGACAACCCCCCATGGCTGACCCCTCATGTTTTCTCTTGCCTAATCGAATTTTACATGTGTTTCCAGATAGCTGATCAGCTTCCCTGGATTTCGCTGACACCACAGGAAAGCTTTGCCTGAAGATGGAAACACTGGAGTCAGAACTGACCTGCCCTATCTGTCTGGAGCTGTTTGAAGACCCGCTGCTGCTGCCTTGCGCTCACAGCCTCTGCTTCAACTGCGCGCACCGCATCCTGGTCTCCCACTGCGCCACCAACGAGCCAGTGGAGTCTATCACCGCCTTCCAGTGCCCGACCTGCCGCTATGTCATCACCCTCAGCCAGCGCGGTCTAGACGGGCTCAAGCGCAACGTCACGCTGCAGAACATCATCGACCGGTTCCAGAAAGCCTCGGTCAGCGGGCCCAATTCCCCCAGCGAGACCCGCCGGGAGCGGGCGTTCGATAACAACAGCATGTCGTCCTGCGAGAAGGTGCTCTGCCAGTTCTGCGACCAGGACCCTGCCCAGGAGGCGGTGAAAACCTGCGTTACCTGCGAGGTGTCCTACTGCGAGGAGTGCCTGAAAGCCACCCACCCCAATAAGAAGCCATTCACCGGACACCGTCTCATCGAGCCTATCCCGGACTCTCACATCAGGGGATTAATGTGCTTGGAGCATGAGGATGAGAAAGTTAACATGTACTGTGTGACTGATGACCAGTTAATTTGTGCCTTGTGTAAACTGGTTGGGCGACACCGTGACCATCAGGTGGCAGCTTTAAGTGATCGCTATGACAAGCTAAAGGTCAGTATTACCTATCAGTTTTTTTAGCCAAGAAGTGTGTTGTTGGGAAGGAAAATACCCTTTGGCTGCATGCTAAAGTCCTCATACCAGCAGTGGTTGGGAAAGGCAGATGTGCGATCTCTAATATGAGATACATAGATCTGTGTGTGTGTTTGCTCACACACCTTGTAAAAGGTGACAGATCTCACTTAAGAAAAAGTTCCTCACTTGTGTTTGGGTTTCTCTAAAGCTATCATAAGGAGCTATCATAAGGAATATGCAGTGTAAAGTACTGTTTATGTGAATTTTCTTACCTACCTGCAGCTGGCAAGGTTTCGCACTGACTACACATACTCAGACGCTGATTGAAATGTCATGCATTCTTTGCATACGCTTTGCTGTTGGTTATTTTTCATTAGGTTGCTTTCATTGTGAAAAGCCCTTCCCATCACCACTAACAGGAGATGCATTTTTCTGTGCTGGATTCAGGGATGCCAGCTGCCCATCCAGCCAGGGAAGCCAAACTCCGGCTCTGCTCTTCCCGCGCTGCCTCCCACCAGGCTCACAGGCAGTGCAATCCTAGAAACAAAGCCAAAATTGTTTCTGATCTTGCAGCATTCCCACGTTTCAGCAAGCTTCGGGCATATCTCCTGCCAGGTAACTCAGAGGGTCCTGCAGCCTGGCCCTGTGCAGGACACCCTGGGTGAGGTGGCAGTGGGCAGCCAGGTCTCAGGGTGCTCTGGAGCCTCTCCACGCTGCCAGCAGAGGCAGAGCTCCTGCTGAACATTGAGGCCAAGGCAGGTGACCTCACACTCACCTGGGTGTACATTTCTCTCATGCCAATTCCTCTGCTGCTGCAGAGCCAAGGCAGGAATTAGGCACTTTCCTCCACCCACTCCCTCTGGACGGTCTGCATGCCTGTGTGCAGCTGTGGGGGGAGTTTTCAAACACGGACTGCAATCCAGAAATCACAAGCATGGAGAGCAAGGTTTATCTGCCAGCCTTCCCACACAGAATTTTGAACGTGGAAAAGAAACTGAATTATGGGTTTGACTAACTTAAATACTTTCAGATTAAAGTGTGTGGCTGCACTCGTGTCTATGATAACTTGAGGTGCTTGCTGGTGAAATTTGCACACACATTCTGCGCAGGTTTTGTGCCTCTGTGCTATGCAAACACGCACATCATATTCTGTGATTGTATTAACATAAGACACTTCTTTACCTCGACCTGATAACTTCCTTTCATCTCTTTAAGATCTTTTTTGTTTACCAAAGAGTTTTCATTTTTGCCTTTTTTTTTTTTCTGAACTAATTTGTTATTTTAATAGTTTTGTCGTTGATAACATAAGCATGGGACGTAAAGGTGAATAGCTGCCTGGATTTACTGTGCTTTTTATTAATTCAGTGGGTTTACATCCTTAACAGGTGCTACTATTTAGTGGCATAACAATGTATTGATTACCAACTTTATAACAGTAGGTATATACCACTTAACATGAAAGACTTTCAACATTAAATACTGGATAAGCATATTTTTGATTATGTAAAAAAAAGTAGTAAATATATTTTGGTGTTGGTGTACACAGATAATGCAAGTCTTGAAAGAAGACTTTAAAAGGCCTCTTTTCTCCCTTGTGATCCATTGTGACTCAATACTGTCAATGGGAAGAAAATTAGTGCATTTTTTGCATGATCTGTCTTTTCTGTGGAAAGATGACTAAGCAAGCTCTGAAGGCGAGTGTCAAAAAGGCAAATAATATTCATATTAGATATCACAGTTTAGCTAACCTGAAAGTAAGGCAACTAAAGTTCTAAGCCTACTAAAGTTCTTTAAGCCACCAGCCACCCTGAAGACTAAAGTACTAATTTAATTGTTAATGTGGACTTGAGCCAAATAACTCTTGTCTCAGAAAGACAGTTCCTAGCAATATTTATATTATTTGTATGATTTTTCTGAGATGCATAATTTCTTTGTACCCAAACTGTATAAAAGACCTTTACACACGCAATTATTAGTCTATGTGAAATCCTGTTGCAATCATCTTAGTCATGAAGCAGCCTATTTCATATTGGTAATGCCAGTGATGACATCAGTCATGGCAATTATGCCACATATATGACACATTTATGCTCTGGTCCAGGAACATTAGGCCAGGTGGTTTCCATGCAGATCCAGCATCCATTCTTGTTCACAAGAAGGTAATCTGAAAGTAATGTCTCCCCTTTCCTCATTACCTCTCCCACCACAGCAATTAGGTCTGGTTTACAAATCAATCTTAGAAAATTAGACTTTCAGTTCTGTAGATTGGCATTTATCCCTCAGAAGTAAAGGAACAATACTAATTCCACCAGCATTTGGTAGCTGATGGTCAAAAATTTCAAGTCCATTTTCACATTCAGGCCTCGTCCTCCTCCTTCCTTAAAGGTGATAGGACCTCTCAAATCACTGCTATTTCTGTAACATAGTATTAGGCGTGATTTTGCAGATGGTCTTTATTAACTTACAGGTAATATGCACACACCACTGACAAATTAAATACTGACATGGATTAGAAAATTCTCACTTGAGAAGATGGGTTGTTGCTTGCTATATTGCTGCTGTGTTTTTCCAGTATACATGGGGTTTGATATGTAGGCTACACCAATCTTTAAAAAAAATTCTGAAATAGTATAGTGGATCAGTTGAAAGACATGTGGTTAATGTTATCTTTCAAAAAGAAAAGCTAAACCACTTCAGGTGACTCTTGATTTTTCGTTTTAAATCGACACACTACTAACAGTAGCAGCTGGTGCTGTTCTGGGTGTTAAGCTATGCTAATTACTTACATTTGCTTGCAGTGGAATTGCTAGTGGTTTAAACAATATCGCACCCCTCATCAAGCATTCGACAAAAGATGCTGTTACAATCTAGCTCCTTTTTGTGGCAAAAATTAAACTCCTTAACTAGGAGTCCTGTACACTTGTTCAGCAGAGGCATCTACACTGAAGTGTGTTTAACTGTGAGTGTAACAATTGTGGACATCTCAAAATGAGAAACTGTTTTCCTTTGGCAACTATATCTCCATCCCTGAGAGTGCTTCTATTTCTCAACTTGTTCTGGGGCAGTGGGGATTGAGGGCATTTGTGTTTCTTCAGGGGCAATCCTTTCTTGCTTAGCTGCACAGTCACGATACCACTTTCTTGCTCACTGTTGGTTTAGTGTTTATAGATGCGCTTTGGTTTTTGTTTTACTTTTTAAAGTTGATCATAGACAGATGCATATTAGTAATGGAAAAAGCAATAAACCATGACCAAAACAGAGAACAGAAAATATACTGATAACAAGCTAGATTTATGATGTGGTGATAAAAATTGTGATAAAAACAATTTTTAGCAGCAAAAGTAATCGAGGTTTTAAATATAGAAAGAATAAATGCCTATGCTTACTACACCATATTACTTCAAAGAAAATATTTATGGCTAATTACTTTTGATAATCATCCTTCACTTTTTGTCTTGTTGCAATAAAAAGAAAATGACAATTTAAACTTATATGATTTCTTTTTTTTTCTAAAAAAAAATACAGTTGTTCAATAGCTCTATCTAAACTAATGGACATGAGGAAAAACTCAGTAAGATAAGATTTATATGGAACAATAAAGAATATTTGGGGAGGAACAAACTTTTAAGGTGTGGATGGAAATATATCACGCATTTAATATAAGCAAAGAGCATGAAGAGGCTTTCTCAAAAGAAGATAGATGGTAAAACATATTTTGAAATGGTATAAAGTCAGCATAACACCATTGAAACTAATTTTTTTACTTGTCTTCATATTTACTTTGAATTTAGCCTCTAACATGTATCTTCTTGCCAAAAAATAGTTTTGGCACAATTTTTCTAATGCATGGTCAAGAAAGATCTTTTGCTGAATTAAACTGTTGTAGCTTAGCTTTGGTTCACCATATTTTTGTTTGAAATTTATTAATGCCAAGTTGTTTTGGGCATGTTTATGAAGCAGGACAGCTCTCTGAATAGCAGTCAGCAATTCCAGAAACAAAAGGATTTCTTGTTTGTCTGGTTTCTAGCTAGTTTTAGTGGTAGAATCCATACACATCTATTTTTCCTACTCTGTTGATTCAAGATGCAAGGATTACTTTTTCTATTGTGTGTCAATTCAACTACTCACGAATATTAAAGGAATAGGAATTGTTTCCACATAGAGAGGAATGAATTCATCTTTTCTAAACCCTTGATCATATAAAGGTAGGAGACTTTGTCAAATCCACAGCTACTACAAATAGAATCCAAAAATTAATCTGCTTCTCTGCTATATACACATTATCGATTAAAAATTTTTCATATTTAAGTAACTTTGCAATGATCCTGGAAAAATACATGTTGAAGCTTTCCAACTGGTTTTGTATGGCATTTTTTTAATGTCCGTTTGATAATTAATTGATATATTGTGATATTATAACAATCCAGAATTTAAAAATATGTACTCCTACAAATGGTGGGCTTCACAATCCAGGAACAATGTCGTATTCACATATATGTTTATATATATTTATATCTCTATACATCCTATGCCTGTATTTGCAGCGCTTGTGTCAGTATATAAAACCAATACTAATATTCCATAATAGAATATGTTGGTATTTATGTCTTTGTGGAGTTCTAGCATATAAATATGGGTAATTGTCAACAATGCCTTACTTAAGGAATACCTTGAATCTTGAATTTGAAGGAACACACATATGCCTGTGTTTTAAGTAAAAATGTACAGTTTCATATATATGTGTATGTCAGTAAGAGTGTAATCATAGTCAAAAGTTTAATCATGTATATCAACTATACATCAATAGATTAACTCGTTATCTATTTTTACAATTCTGTACATATATCCTTTTTAGTAGCTGAATATTTTCATATCAAAGTTTATAGTTTCTCTGCATACCCTTAACTTCACTAACTTTCTATTTAATGCAAACTATTTTAATAAAATCCAACCAATATTGATGCCTTTTTGCTTGTACTAAAATCACAACCAGACACGGGTTATAAAAAGGGGTTACCTTTTTAAGGATCAGTAAATCCTTAGGTGCACAACTCGCTAGACGGAAAGCACCAAAGATGCACACGTAACATAGAGCGCATACAATTTTTGTTTAACAAATTAGCATAACTGACAAAAACCCCCAATTAGAGACATAAGTGATGAGGTAATTCTTCCCTGGTTCTACCCTTTTCTGAATTCTTACCCACCTTAGATAGGAACTAAATTTTGTTCATGAAAATGTGTCTTGAAGAGCTGTTTTCAACCTCGGCTTCACAGAGAATCTAACCTTAGACCCCCAGGGCTTGGAGCCATTGGGGAGTTTATTTTGTCTTTCTGTCCAATGGAGTTGGTAAAATACTAGCTATGAATACAAGAGCTGCAAAAATATATGCAAAAAATATAGAGAATATATAAAAGCAAAAAGACAAAAAATCAATTCAGTATCAATATCCAAAGACATAGTATGTCAGTGTGATAGTGATGTGTAATTAAACATTGACATAAGTGGCACCTTCCCTTAAATTGTTCTTAACAGATTGAGAGTAGTGCCAGTTCTGCAAGTTTAACATATAGTTAGAACCTCATATCCAACCTGGCAAAGTGTAGAGCTCATGGACTTTCATTATGATTATATTAGATTCAGCTTGATATTATTATCATATTATTATTAGATTAGATTCTGATTGATAGATATTTCAGTGTATAATTTTTTTATGAAATTAAAATGATGAATGGTCGCAGTGATTATTATGGAATATTATTTGATATTACTTAATTATTTCACCCAGAAATAGATGCAAAAATATAACTAATTTGCTATGCTTCAGTATTTGCAAAGATCCAAACGTACAAAGTTGTTGCATGGAAGAGGATTGATGCAGGAATAAGTTCTTTTACTACAACAGTTTTCCATCTATACTTATTTTACTACATTGAAATACATTACTAAGGCAGACTTCAGAAAAATTCTCTCTTTAGTTCAATGTTATCTGCATTGTCTGTGTCCTCTATTTGGTATTTCTTTGCAGAGTTTAGGAGGATAACAGAAAGTATTAATACAGAATACCAAAATCAGTCTATCATGGGGGGGGAGAGCATGTGTATGTGTTTATTTTATATGCATTTTTAAGTTCTTCACGTATATGACTGTGGATAATGAACTATAATTTTACAATAGTTCTAAGTGCTATGAGATTAGGGAGTTTATCTCTCAAAGTTCCCTTAAATAATATAAGCCATAGTTTTTTAAAGCTTACTTTCACATACTACTTATTTCCTTCAATTTTCATGGAAATGATGGTGTTGAAAGTCTAATCTATTCAGGAAGAACAAAAGAATTAAACAAAATTGTGAATAGTACAGCATTATTATCTTTGTTCTCATGACCCTGGTTTCTAGGGAAGCCAGACTAGAAGTTAAATAAAAATATACTGTCCTACTTTTCCATGGTTTTGGTCCAAACTGCTCAGATAATAGACTTTAAGTCCATGTTCAAGCTCTAAACTGGTGTATTGTGACAACCTCTTGCCTGACTTCATTGCTTGTGTGTTTTTAGACAGTACAATGCTTGAATGTTGTTGGTGGAATATAATCCACAACAGATACTTCCTTGGAATGAGGATTTGTGTAGAAACAGTAAATCATAAAGTGATAAATGTGGATGTTGAGCAAACAGATGAATATAAAAACAAATCAACAAACTCTTTTAGAACATTGGGCACAGGTTTAGGAAATGTAGTCTGCCTACCAGAATAACAAAGATGGTGTTGGTAACGGGAAATGTAATAAACAAGTAGTCTTCAAAAGCAGAATATTTATGGGTTCTAGCATAACAGTGCATTTGTTACAACTAATAAATAGAATGAGTCAGTAAATTGTTTTAGTGCTTTACCAGGGGATGATGAAGATAGTTGAAGGCTTAAGGTTAAAGCCACTCAACATGGACAGTAGGATAAAGCACACAGTCTTCAGTGGCACTGGGAGGTGTGTGAAGGGTATAAATGTGTATATCTATACCTAAGTATGTATATTCTGAATTTATTTTAAAGCATAACCTCATTTGAATGAAAATGTTTTAAAAAATAATATGGCAGCAAATACATTTTCAGACAAATATGAAGGTTGTTAATAATAGATTTTAAATGGGAAAGAACCCCACCCCAAAATCTAGATGTAAATGTTGTCTCCTAAAGAAGCACTGCAGAACACTCATTATTCAGATTTTTTTAAAGATTTAATTTATTACATTAAATTGCTTCATAAAGAGAAATCCAAATTATTTTAACTCTGACCAGTAATGACAACCAGTTACAGGAGCATGAGATGGAGAACTAAAGCATTCTAGTTATCCATCTTATATTGAATAATTTTCATTACCTCCTTTTTTTTTTTTTTTTAAACTTTTCCTGATCTTTAAACACATACAAATTTAGCAATGATCCCAGTACCCACTATACTCCTTTCAATTCTGGGCTTTACAACTGTACATCTGTTTTACTTTGTTTGTACATATTTTACTTTGACCCTCTTTCTTCAGTTCCTATCAAAACAACAATACCTGTATGTGTCATTAGCACTGGGAACCTTACATAGGGTTTATAGCAAATAGAATTGGTGCCTAATTTGGGAAGCCTGAATAGTCCATGGCAAGGGAAAGTCCTGCAGAAGGTCATGGACTGGAAAGCCGTGTTGGGTTGCTAAAGCACAATTTGGACTCAAAGTCTGATTTGGGTGATAGGATTGTGAGTTCCCTTTCTCTCCCATCTGTATTTACCTCTCCCCAAAACCCTATCCAGACCCCTCTATCTCTGTGGGCGTCCCTTGACTACAAGAAGTGTTTTCTTTTGCTGAGGGGACATTTTTGCCCTTGAGAGCAAACACCCACATCAAGAACTTGAGGCAAGGGGATTCCTGCCCTTCACAGCTTTCACATCTCATTTATAATGTTTCTCCCACAAATCTATTTTCCAGTTTTCTCAAGTCAGTGAAAATTGAAGCAGGAACAAAGAAAAAGTTAGTGTGACTATAGAGAGTTATTCTTACACCTTCTGAAAACATATATTTAAGTAAACCTTACCCTTTTACAGATCAAATGCTTAGTTGAATGTACATTTTTTTCACCAGTAGAATGCTTAGAATATCTTGGTTAGCTAATAAACAAGTAATATATCACTGACTTTCTTGATGATGGGCCTAGATGGTGCCAGCAGGACTGATTTTTATAATAGTGTGAAAAATAAGGTTCACTGCTTTGGGAGAATTTAAAAGGTTTAATAAAAAAGACAATAGGAGACAAACATAAAGCAAAGGGTTAAAACGGCTGGGTGCTTGGCATGCTGCCAAGAGCACATGGGAGCTTTGGGAACACCCCTTTAAATACGTTTTGCAATACAAAATTTGTTACATATTCATAGACCTTCATACATAGTCAACTGTTTTTGGGAACTTTAGCATGGCCACTCCTTGGGTCCGCCTTTCTAGAGCATGCGTGTTTCTTGGCTTGTGGTTTTAATTCTCTTCTTATCATCTTTAAATTCGGGTGGTGGTCCCGGCCTTTGGCAGCTGGTGAGTGTTGATAATTGTCGTGTCAGCTCCAGGGTCCCCATCACACATTCACGGGCTGTTATCTCAGCTAAGCGGGTAGTTTTAAGCATACTATCTCTAAAAACTTATGTCTAACTTTTGCTATTAGCAGAGAGAAGAAAAAGAAGAAGAAAAAAACTATATCCATATAGAAATGCTATTTTAACATTATACATATAGCATTTATCCCAATATTTGCAAAGAGCCAACAACATGTCATGCACTTATAACAATAGCCTTTTCTTTTTTTAATTTCTGCAGGCTGGAGTGGAAGTATTGCTTTATTACATATTTCTCCTTTGTGTGGCACGTTGGTCCTATGCAATATCTCAGTGAACAAGGGTGGAAGGGGTGCATCTATTTATTTCAGTGCCTCAGACAAATGTGTTTGAAAGACTGGGCCTTTGGGTTTTGTACCTTACAGATCCCCTCCATTAAAGATGACTAATCCATTTTCAGCTGTTCCCAGTTGCCAAGATGTGATTCTTTGTAGTACCTAGAACTGCACTTCAAAATTTAGAAAATTCAGTGCCCCCTACTAGCACCCCTGTTTGCACATGCAGTATGACTTTGCCGTAAGAGCTCCCTGAGATTCTGACCACTGAAAATCAGAGAGGGTCAGAAAAAGACAAAAGCAATGAGTCCATAAGCAGGCATGTGGTTATGTAGAAATGTTTTCCCCTGTTCATCTCAATTATGATATCACACTTCCGGAATTTTTTGGCTATTTATATTTTTATATTTATTACATGAACAAAGTTCTGTCAGTTCGACTGAAACCAAGAGAGTGTAGTGATTTGGGTTTTTCCATGCTCACAAACTCTGCATTTCTTGGGAATTGAAAATTTTCTGTCTAAATGTAGTCTTGGTCTTGTTTTTTGAAACTTTGCAATTTCAGCTTCCTTACAGTATGTTGGCCTTATTAACATAAAGCAGAAGTATGATCCTATAATTATATTTTACATCATGAGAGAGATCAAATTCAGCACAGATGACAAAAGCAGCTAGAGTGCATGTGGCTAGCTTTTTCCTTTGTTATTTATCTGTTCAATTAGTTGTAATATTCAGAATGGTCTTCTAAAGTATCCCAGACCTCTTGTCCACAGCCTTTTAGTGGCCCAAAGAAGAGTGGCTGCAGAAATCAAATGCTGAAAATTTGAAAGTCAAGGATAATTTGATGGAATAATATACTATATAAAGTTTCAGATTTACATGAAAGTTGAGGGGCTTTTTAAGAAAAAAGAAAATTAAATTCTCTGTGAGAATTTGTGAGTTTTAGACAGTTCCCCTATACTATCATCTCTGCCAACCACATCTGTCAAATATAGAAATTAATTTTTTTTAGTATGGTAATCCCCAAAGGCTCAATTAAAACAAAAAGTCCTATAATATAAGGTCTTGTAGAGGTACTTGAGATGTAATCCCAGCATCAAGGAATATTCATTCAGCTATTCTTAGAACACAATACAACAGCATGACAGCTACATAGACATTTTATATGGTCACAGTAATATTCAAGTGAGCTGTTTGCATCATATAATGGCCAAGATTAAAAGAATGTTTTAAGTTATTATTGGCTAGTTTCACTAGTCAGTGGAAGCACTACTTATTATTTCATATAATTATTTTGCTTCAAAATACAATAGGCCTCACCTCCCCTTGTCCTTGTTGAAAAGTCTGGATTCTTGTGCTAAGAGAAGAGGTACCACTGCAGTTTCTGGCTCTGTATATCCTGCCTTATGTGCCAGACTAATAAATTACTTCTGATGTTGAAACTGATGTTAGTTACTGCTATAACAGTGCTCTCTCTCTCTCTATTGACTGAAATCTACAACACTTTAAATTTAGAAAAAAAAATCCAAAATACGAGAGAATCTCTTATATCCTATGAGTAAAAGATTTTCTTCTTACAAGGTTTTCAGCTTTAATTTCTTAATGAAATTATGGTTTTGATATCAAATTCTTCTTTGAAGGTTTATTCTAAATAAAAGGAAAATAAAATCATTGTACAATGAGAAGAGATCTTTAATGTAAAGTACGTATCAGCTCATTACATTAAATAGCAAAATGTATAGCCTTTTTGATGTAATTACCTCCTAGTGCCATACTGCATTAATCATTTCTCTCATCGTTTACAGCAGGCTCACCAGCTGTGGGTGATAAATCATTGCTAATGCCAGGATAGATGAAGATGGGAGTATCAATCTGCTCTTAGGCTGAGTGAAGGGATGGGCGTGGGGGCTGGGGGGTAGAGCTCTTGCATCCCAGGGCTTATATCAGGATGGGATTGTTAATATACCTCTTGTTCAGGGGTATGCCTAAAACGCTAAGTACTACAGCATTTTTAAAAATATTGTTTACTGTAATTCTACCAGTAATTCATGCACATTTTGAAGCACTTACTTTGTAGGTACTAAACTTCTATTTCTGTCTCAGGAGATAAACATTAACCTGTCTGACTACAAATTAACTGGAACATCTCTCATGGCAGATAGCACCAAAAGATTTCTTAACACACTCAGAGTATCAGAGTGTGGCAAGGCAATGGCTGATTTGAAGCAGATGAAGAAAAACAAGTGCTTCCCTGGTCAAAATAATCTAGCTTTTCTCTTTTCTTTTAAAATATCCACACACATACAACAAAATGTAAGACTTGCCAAACTCTCCTGGTTACCCCATGCAGGTCATGGTGATTGAGATATCATGCTGTCTATGAATAATAATGTCCATTCAAGCTTGCAATGTGTTTGAATGTCAGAGAAATCTTCTGCATGTAGATCTGGTTGATAGTTAAAATTACCAAAAGTAAAATAGAAAACACATTATCTTTCATTACCTACCGGAGAAATAAAAACACCTTGTCAGGAATCAAAAGAGAAGAAGTTCTGTTGCTGTGTTGGTTACACAGGTTAATACTCCCTCGGTAAGCACCTGGTGCTTTGCTCTCAGACCAGCTGGATCTTCCACAGGTTCCCACACTTCAGTAGCCTCCCCCTCAAAACTCATCTCTGCATTTCTGGAGAGTATTCTGAAATGTGAGACTATAAACCCGAGTTTTGTTATTAGGATACCATCAAACTTTGAAAGAGATTAAAGATGAGCAACTGTTCACAACATGTGGGTCTTGTGGTAGAAGCATTAAGCAGACTCGTTAAGCTATAGCTAATGAAAGCATGTGCAAAATTTATTTCCAAATTAAGCCAGCAGCATATGGAGATTATTACACATTCAAACTGAATTTAAGCAATGTCTATCCTAATAATAAGTTACTAAAGAGAAGAGATAATGATGATCAGTGTATGAATGAAGGTTCATCTGAATAGGCATTTAAAATATTTTGCTTCTTGTCCAAAGACTTGGAACATATGCATACAAGAAATCCGTTCAAATAAATAATTCAACTATGTAGTTTAAAAAAAAAAACAAACCTTTAAAATTCTTAATCCAAAAATAGATGTTTTCAATGCCTTTCCCAATATAACAGACTATAGACTATATTCTATAAATTACAAAAGGGGGAAAAGATATGTATAGATTGGATAAAAGATGGATGGAAGTGAATGCTTGGTAGTGAAAGCTCCTATGTGAGCTCCTGGTGACTGACTGTATGATCATTCCTGCTTCCCCTGTATAGATGATTGCTGGTGCAGTGGGTCACTCCAGGATGGCCCTGCCAATGCTGGGGTCCCCCATTGCACAGGGGGCTCTTCAGCTGGGGAGGGGTGAGCTGCATTTGCTTTGCGAGTGTTTGCTGTTGGAACGCTGGCACTGAGGGTTGCCACCCATCCCACTTCAAAATAAAACTCATTTCAACTGCATTGGAAAGTCATTCATGTGAGAGAGCTCCTGCACTGAGGCCCTTCTTCAGCCCAAGGGGCAGTAACGTGCCCACTTACCAAAAGGACCCATGAGCTGCCTGCTGAGGTCATGTAAGCTTTGGGTGAATTTATAGGATTATTCACTATTTTCTTGCCTGTGCCCCTTAAGCATGGGCAAATATTGTTCTTTCCCTTGCCTTTGATTACAACCTTTGACTTCAAAAATAGGCTGAAGCTTGTGGGGGAATACAAACATGTTTTCACCCTCTTTTGAGCATTTCTTATGATCACTCTTGAGGAAAAACTGACCTTTCCAGTCAAATCCACCAAACAGAGCAGCACCATGAAGGCTTTTTGTGGTTTTTTGCACTTTTTTTGCCTCTGCTGAATTAGCTTTCTTTTCAGACTTGATAGACACAGACTTCTGAAATTTTGATACACTTATGCAGGCAGGATGCAATTAATTACTGCAGTTCTTTTGGGGTAAGAATATTATCAGAGGAACTTTTTTTGCCCCATTAATTTACTTGATTACTTCCAGCTTTGTTCATATCTATACTAGTTGAAAACCTTTGTCTGAACATGCAGTGAATTACTCTGAGTAAAACCACCTCTTTAGGTTAACTATTTTCTGGTAATGTCTTTTGTTAGCAGAGGTTAGGTAAAGAGAGTTATAAGCTACTAAAACATTTTTCTGAAAAAATGAAAAACATTTAAATGAAGTCTGAATTTTGAGTAGTTTTAAATGGGTTCTTTCTCTGCCTAAATAATTTAGCATTTTCTCACTTGAAAGCAATGTAATTTTTTTGTCAAATAAGTCACTACTACTTTTTAGGAAAAGTAAAAAAGAACACCCAGCAAATAAAACCAATTTGGAGTTCTACTATTAAATCTCATAATACTTCATTTCAACAGTGAAGGCTTCAGATTTTAATGTGCACAATATCAAAATAATTTTGAATAAATGAGGAAGTTATTTTAGTCTAGTTTTTGCATCTATTGTGTGCAGAGTTGAGTGTTTGCAGTATAGGTGTACAAGTAAATTGTTGTGTTAGAGGTAAATTATTGTCACAAGTTACAAATTCAGCTGTGAGGGAGCTTATTTTGTAATGACTCTGATTAGAGTTTGCAATGAAACTGTCACTCCAAGGAAGAAAACAAGAGAAGGTAAAGAGAGGAATGCTTGTTTGTTCCTGTAGTTTGGTTTGAGTGTTTTTTCTGACATGTAAGCATGGTAGGAGCCCCAGTTCACCCTGAGGTTGGAGACTGAGAGCCTTACTGAATGACTCCTGCTTGCAGAGAACACTGGATCTGCTGTCACGTGTTTTCCTTGGAGGAACTCATTTCCTTCCCGAGGAGGTCTGCAAGGTCAGGCAAATAAATATCCCATCTTGGAAGCTGTGTGTCTCCAGGCTGCTCTCTCTGAGTCATTATTTCTACAGAAAAATTCATGGGGAAAGTCTGTCATAAAGCCCAGAGAAGCTAAGTGCTTCCATAATGGGAAGCTGTTTTAAACTGGGTGTGGCAGGTACAAGAGAAGTGTTTTGAAGCTTTGGTGTTTTGTTTTCTAATACAATAAATACGTAATTTCAGTATTCTTGTTTAAGATTCAGAAGTCACGTAGTTATTTTCTAGTGGTGTGAAGCGCGATCACTTTGGTAGTGGGAGTAAAAGGTGTCCTGTTCAAAAATTTGATTCTATTGCTATTTTTGCTTTATATTATGTTTATAATATGTATCAAATTCTGGCCTCAGGCAGACCACCGAAGTCCCACATTGCTTCAAGAAAGGTTATTGGATTTTTAAATTATTATTTATTGTTTGTTTGTTGGTTTATTACTTATCATTGACAATTTAGGATTTTTGTTACTTATACTCTTAGCACTGAAGGTATATTATGGGATAACTGAACTAATTTAACAAGCCTGCTGCCACCAAAAATTGTTCTTTCTGATTATGTTGCTCTCTGTGTCTTTTCTGCATGCTGCTGTAATCCCACTGGAGCAGCTTCAGTAGTTGTGCACCCTTTGGTGAACTGATGCATTTTCTGCTGGCCACGAGCAGCCCCAGCAGTGCAGGCACACCTGAGGTGGGAGCACTGACTCTGGTCCATTTTCTCCCTCTCCAGGCACCCAGCAGTCTCCATGGTCTGCACAAATGTACTCCAGGAAGCCTGCAGTCATAGATGCTGATAGTAGATGCACAAATTAGGTGCCTTAAATGCAATTTCCCAGCAGCTATAACAATTTAATGTCTGGTTTCTGTGCATCCTCCATTTTCCCCTTCCTGTAGCAGTTCATCCCTACCTCCTTTTGTGCCTTGCCTGTTCAATCCCACCCTAGCTATGCCAGCTCTCAAGAGCAATAAAAAAACCAACTCTGCATAATAAGTAAATAATTTCCTGGATGTCTGGCAAGTTGAAATTATGCAATGATGGATCAGATTTAGTCTGGTTCTGGCACAAAGTGAAGACAAAGTAAAGACACATTAGGACAGGAAGGAAAGTGATTGAATGAACCTTAAATATTTTCCTAAGGAAGAAGAAGCAATTCTACCTACAGAGTATAACAAAAGGGGCACAGCAACTTCTCTGTGTCCAGCTCTGTTGGGGTTTGTTCCCTTTTTCAGCACGGACTGGTTAGGATGTACAAATGTGACAGAATTTTAAGAAAGTTGAAAACAGAAACTTTCTTTTTCCTTGTGTTTTCAAGTGGCCAAAAATTATTTTTACCATTAAAATTACCAATATCAATAAATAAATAAAATAAACTAGAGATACAAAAGTGGTAGTATAACTGTATCTGTAGAGAGACTTATTTCAGTACAAAAATTCCCTGCAGAAATTATTCCCCTCACATGATATTGGCATTCTGGCAAAAGCTTCTAGTGTGAATCTGTGGCTTTTATTTAGAATAGTGGTAGGAGAACAAATTTGATCTTAGGAGGTTTTACCTAGATGCGTATTTTGCCCTATGATTAGGCTTCATGTCACTCCCTAACTTCCTATAAATCCCCCAGAGAGTTAAAAAAAACGTTAAACAAGTATTTCACAAAGCTGGCTTAAGTTTGAGCTTGGAAGTAGTTGTAGAAGTCATTTGGTTTCGATTTCCTTGAGAACCCATACTAGATTTTTGGTAGGGATATAATACTTTTCTGCAGGAGAGATTCAGCAATGAAAAATATGGGCAAGACTGAGGATTTTTTATTTATGTATTTATTTTGATTTATACACATGACTGGAAATAATCCTGTAATATTCTTTGAAATGTAGTAGAATGGATCTGTCTGGTAATTCCCTTTTAACCACAAACCGGAGGGAGTTCAACAGCTGAGCTGCAACAGGTGTATATATATCTGATTTTTAAAAACTTTGGTCAGAACTTTCCCACTTTCTCACATACTGCAGGATCAAATGGGCTTGGGAGTCATGCTCACTAAAACAGGGCTATTCTAAACTAAATCAAGAGCAAATTCCAAAACACACCAGAGCTAATTTGCCATTGTTTTCACCATAAACCATAATGAATTCTCATCAAATGAATGCAGCTGCTATGTTGCTGTATCCAAAATAATGTAATTAAATTGCTGCTTGGGGAATTTTAGAGTATAAATTTGGCAGAGACTCACTACTGGCAATTCTACAGCGAAGCATTTATAATCTTATCCAAAGAGGTGATCCTGTGTTCTGTCATTCTAAGAACAGAGAGAGGAGAAACAGAACCAGGATGACAAATGGCCAGACCAAAGTCTGAAACAAGAAACCACAAGAACTTAAAGCTAATCCAAGCCATGCTGGAAAGCCTGTTGGGATGGCAAGGGGAGGACAGGATGAGAAAACTTGAATATGTTACATCAGAAAAATTCCCCAGCACTCTCCGTAGTGACAAGGTCAGCAAGGAAAGAGGGCTCACCACGGGGAGCCTGCAGGAGCCACAGCTTTGCCACCACCAGGGTCAGAAGAGTCACAACTCTGATCAGGCAGGGGGAGCTCTGGGGCCTCATGCCCAGAGCTGGCTCGTCCTCTCTGCCTGCTTCCTCACAAAAGCATTGAAACTTTGCCCCTCTTTTCTGTCAGGGTGTGTGTGGATGCCTGACTGTAGCTGCAACCACCTCCTCCACCTGGGGAAAGCAGCGATGCTGGCCTCTTGCGTGATGAATTTCCCAGAGCTGTCAGGGCTGGCACAAGGAGATGCAACATACAACTCAAATGACTGTAAAAACTTCTGTGATGAGCACACCACTCTCTTTGCTAAAGCTGTTCAAGATCAAACAAACTGCCATTAGAGTGCTGGGAGCTGTGATGATGTGACTACTACAATCAGTTTTGTGATTACAAAACTAAAACTAAAACTAAAACTGGGGTCACCCAGTCTCATAAGAAAACAGGTTGTGTTTCTAATTTGTTTTAAATGTGAATGTAAATTAAATTCTAATTTCAGGAGAGACAAATTTGCATTTTGGCCAAATCTGAGCCTTTAGAAGTTTATGTTTAATAAACCTTAGTATGCCCATTCTAATTAAGCTTACATAAAATATTGTAGCTTAGAGCATACTTTAGTTTAACAACAATGTTTATGTTCCTTTATATGCTAAGCAAATCTCTTGGGATTGTGTTTCCAATATGAATATTCACTATTATGGCTTCAGAATTGGATATCCATCAATATTTAACATTATATGTCCCTAAAGGCTTTACCTAACACTTAGTCTCAGGGACGGCTGATGAGATGACGCCAACAAGAGTCCAGAGTCCTTCACATTATCTTTTTTTTCCTTTTTCTTTTTTCTCTTTTTTTTTTTTTTTTTTTTTTTGGGGGGGGGGGGGGTTTTTTTTTTTTTTTTTTTTTTTGTTTGGGAGGCTGGGGGGTTCTTTTCTTTTTTTCCTTTTTTATTCCTTAGTGCATAGCAGTTGCCAGCAAATTTGCAGAAGAAACAGCTGCCAGCAGAAGTAATTAGAAAAGGGGATTGGGGGAGGTACAAACAGAAATTTCAGAGTTTTCATGAAAACCAAAAACAATTTGCTAAAGATAGAAAGAAAATGTTGAGATTAAAGATCAACACATTCAATAGTAAAGTTCCCAGAAAAACTTAACAACTTTGACATGGAAAGAACATTAAAAATACTAAGAGGAAAAAGTTCAAAGTTAGGTGGCAATTCCTATTATATGTATATACTTTGAGAAAAACTGTATTTTGAGACTTGAAGAAAAAGTTTGCTGTAACCTTCTGTTGCTTGGTATTGAACAATAAACAACCTTCTGTATGGAAATAGAAAATAGTTATTAAAGGTAACATATGACCTCAGGTGAGTGTTCCAGAAATATAAATCTACTCTAGCAACAGGCTAGTGTCTCCTGAGTTTGAGCTGCCACAAAAGGAAGTTAAATAGGCAGGGTGGGATTTGTAGATTTGTCATGGATTTCATGAGTTTCTTTTGCTTAAGTATCTTTGTAAATCCAAATCTATCTGAGATCTAGAAAAACAAATGTTCATGTCTTCTTAGAAGTTTGTCAAATGACAGTGCTGGCAATCTTAGTGAGAGGCTGAAATACTTTGTTGCCAAGTTGTTTCAGCTCTACAGTTTACAGTTATCCTGGATTTCATATGCAATACTTTTGTCATTGCTGGAGACAATTAAGTGCCTCTGTCCCGTGACATACCCCCAAAAATGTTGTAGCAGTTGCTTAACAACTTCAATTTGTGATTTTTTTCACATTACTTGTTGATGACTTCAGTTTTGGCCTCTCTGGTCAGATTTGTCTGTGTAAAGATCTGTAAAGTCACTGAGAAAACGCTGGCAAAATCTTGAACTTAATGGAAGGATCAGACTGGCCTTATCCTGCAATTTAGTTAATAGAGTTGGGTAACATTTTTAGTGACTGCAAATTCATCACAAATGGAGTTTTGATTATAAAGCTATTTCCACTTTTTCGTAGAATGGCAGAATTTGTTTGAGGTAAGGAAAAAGCCTGGAGATAAACTCTAATCATGTTACCCTTCTTTTACCCACTAACTCAGGGGTTATGGTATTTGATTTTACTCTCATCGTGAGGGTCTTGGAAACAACACCTCCTTCCACAAAAGGACAATGTCTCTGAGGAGAAAGTAGGAGGAAATTTGGAGCCAGCTCTTCTTTTTCCTGGCCCCATGTCTTGGGCCCAGCCAGCCAGAGGTGATGAGCTCTGGGGTTCTCAGCCTGCTGGCTGGGCTGCTTTGGCCCATGAAATCAATCCCTGGCAGCGCAGCCTTGGCACTCACACTGCTGCTGGCACAGCTTCAACAGAAGAGGAGGCAGCAGTGTCCATCCTTGTCCTCCTGGCTTGGTTGTGCATAGAGCCTGGATGTTCATTCTCTCCTAGAGAAATGGGAACCCCAGGTCAGGTTTGTTCTTTTCCCAGTCCAGAGCAGGGACCAAAGAAACAGCCACATTTTTTCCAGTATTTTAGTTTTCCTTCTGACCCAGAAAATCAATTACAGTCACAGCCTTACGTAGTGCAGAATCAGGTAATATTCAGAATGACAGTAAGTATGACTGGCCCATGTGGAGCTTAGACACCTGCAGAAGCTGCTTTCTCTGTACTGCCTTATTTAGCTCTTTATAGTCCTTTACATTCTCCAAATGATTCTCGTTTTCTGTGCAGGTTTATTTAAAACAGAGATGTAATGAGTTAAGAGGATACCAATTTTCTTTTCCTTTTTGGCACGGTAGTTCTACAGACTGGTCTTAGATGAAGTTCAGCTAATTTATATAGTAACAATAGTGAGCTGATATTTCCTCTGATACTGAGATTTGGCAGAGAGGACCAGAAGGAAGTGTTTCAATCCAATATATAAGACAACAGTAAAAGGGAAAAAAGAGATTTCCTCTTTATTATGTGAGGAGAATAATATATTACAAATAATTTCCACCCATTAAAATGCTCTTTTGTTCTTGCAGCCTGGTTTGGGATTTGAGGTCAGTCCAGTTTTGATCACTGTAATATCTTTGCAACATTCCATCTTTGTTTCCTCATATCCATAGCTTGCTTTTGCTTGTGTTCCATCTGATCTCAGCTGTTGACATTCAAAGATCATTAACCAGGATGCTTATTACTAAAAAGAAATGGCCAAAGTTTGGCCTATTCCAGCCCAGCTGCTGTGGCTGGATTTTTGTGGTCCTCAAATCTAGTCATTTCTGGATAACTCTGTCTTTAATCAACTGACCAACTGTAATTTAGTCACAACACTAGTGGGCCAACTTCCTTAAACAGGGCTATTTAAATCATTTTTGTGTAATTTTTGCAAATCCTAAGGTTAAATCTCAGGTTTAGAAGCTTCCCACAGAGTTTGCAGAAAATAACTTTAAGCTGTTCTATCAGCTTTTTTAGTTTGCTTGAGTTATCATTCTGATCACTGGATTCTATATTTTGGTACTACAAATTAATAGTAACTGGAGAAAGAAGAAGAAAATATGTAATTGTTCTTGTTTTGCACACCACCAGCAGCACAGCAATGTTACATAAGTTCATGTAAGGCAAGTTTTCTTTACAGAAGCACATGGCTGCTTTTGCCTGGTTTGTACTACAGACATTGGGAAATTCTATCAGCAACTCATCCCTGCAAGCATTATTTCAGCCCCAGAGCTCTGAAGGGCTTCTGTGGTTTGTGAACCACACGCTAAAGATCTGAATTGCTCCAAGGCTTCTTCTCCCCTGGAAGTGTGCCATGAAGCCTGATGTGTGTCTGATTCAGACACCGCAGGGCAGCATGCAGTCAAACAGCAGAAGGGACAGGAGAGATGCTGCCAAGTCCTGTGGAACACAATACCAGGTCCCTCAACATGGTAGAGGAGAGGGAGATTTTTGGATGCCAAGGTTTTCAGAACAGTCAAGAAATGGCATTAAGTACTGTGATGCCTCGGGAAAGGTCTGATTCCCAGCCACTGACTTTTGATAGCTTTAGAACATGTCAAATGCCAATAGAGTGCTTCTCTCTTCTGTGTTTTCACACTCATTGTAGCTAAAATCAAGAAGCCTAGAGGTCTGAACACCAGACCATCAAATAAAGTCCTGGGAATTAAAATTATCCAAATAATAAGCAATATGAAAAAAGTTGTGTTTCTGATTAGCTCAATTTTTTGGTTGATTTACCTTCATTTAAACTAACTGCTATCATAATAAACCCCTCTGAGAAGCAATGGTCTTTAATTTCTACAAGGACTCCTGCCTAAAATGTTGTTTTCTGAAGTAGAAATTTACAGTGGCAAAATTTCAATCAAAAAATAAAGTTAGAATGGGCAATTTAAAATTCTGCGTTTAACAGTTATTGTGTGTGCGCCAGGGGTCCATTCCCAATGAGGGATCTTCTATTTTAAGTTAACACTTACCATGAGATACTGATCCTCTAGTAGATGGTGGGTGGCATTTATCCATTTCTGCAAAGCAACACCTTACTAGTGTAAGTAGAATTTCTTACTGATGAGCAAGCTGCAGTATTAGTTTTTACTCAGCTTTTCATCGGAATTTAGCTTATATACTAATAATGCACTTTTTCTGTGTCAACTCAGAGCCTTAGATCATAAGAACATTTTCTATTAGCCTTGTTCTGCTCAAGTGGGTTCCACTGGTGAGAAGGGCTCAAGGAACCTACTGTGGTTCCCTGATTCTGGCTAACTGAAGTTCATCAGTATTCATGATTATGATGTCTTTTTCACATTCTAAGCCCTGACAAGTTTGTAATACAAAGCTCCCGTATTCTCAGGCTTTCTGAGTTGAGTCCTCTCCTGGACTGTGCAAATTTTTAAGGCCAGAATTTCCAGATGGTAACTCTAATGGTTCACATGCTTTAATGTAGGCACTAACTATATTGTGTCTCTTATAACTCAGTGACCAGATACAATAAGTCATTCCAGAAATTCAAATTCCTACTGAAATAGTGTTGCATGAATTGGAAAATCTGAATGTTGCATGAATTTGGCTGCTCTTCATCTGGAACCCTAAACATCTCTGGGATTTCCCACAATCACTACCCAGGCATGTGTATGCTGCTCTTCACCTGAGCACGGGAATTCTGATGCTCTCAGGACATCCCAGTCTTCCTGAACATGAACTATATTATATATTCAGTTTCAACTGTGTAATAAGCCTTCAGAAGGTCCCTGGCAAGGGTCACACAGCGCTCACATGGCCTTTGCAGCCCCAGAAATTCCATATACCTTCAGTATTTCAGATTTATTGAATATACAGCCAGTGTTCTGAGCTTTTACTTCAGGAAACTTTGCCTAGCAACAACTCTTGTATGTAACCCAAGCTCCTCACCCCCTGGATTGTTCATATTACAATAGACATAGGCGGAAGAAAAACCACCTACAACTTTGTAACTACAAAGAGGTTTTTGCATAGTAAAAGTGGTCCATTTTACTTTTGCTGACTGACTTAACACTGTGTTGTTGCTTCGTTAGAAAAACTGGCCCTGTTGAGGAAATAGTTATAGTGACTATTTAAAGCTTATATAAATGCCCTGCAAGCATATTGGTGTGTGGTGCAAGAAATTCTGTCACTAGGATATTGTGCAGTTGACCTTTATTTCATTCTTTATTTCTCCATTTCATTCTTTTTATTTCATTCATAAACTAGTAGTCTACCAAGCTATGGTGAAAATAGCTGGAAAATATATCCTGTCTTCCTGCGAATGTTTCCAATTCATGCAACACTATTTCAGTAGGAATTTGAATTTCTGGAATGACTTATTGTATCTGGTCACTGAGTTATAAGAGACACAATATAGTTAGTGTCTACACTAAAGAACAAGGATCAATGTCTCTTTAAAATTATTTATTTCCTTCTGAGTCAAGATAAAGCTCCTCAACTACTTTAAGTTTTACAGTATATAATTATATTTCCTTTGAGCATCCTAATGCATTGCTTTGCTTTCAAATTTCATGTGGAAAACCAGTAATTGCTATGTTTCAGAAATTCTTGGTTCTAATACAGATGCAAATTAATAAGATATGATAGGTTATAATAATAAGATGCTTCTAGGACAGATATTTGGTGGGTCTGTTAGTTATTTATTGACCTTTTATGTGTAAAACATCAGGTTCCGTGGTCCTGCTGTTGATCTCTGTTGATTATAACTTGCTATTTGTCTGAAGTGAAGGGCTGTTTATTTTTATGACATATAAATTAATTAGTAAAAGGTCTTGTTTTACTGTAATTTAAAAATATTTCAGGACTTATATTTTGCTCAGTGAATCTGTAAAAAATATAAAAGAGAGAAGGAGAGGAAAGAATGAAAGTCAGACTACAAAATATGTAAGAGAAGGTAAATAAAAGCTGTGTAAAGGCCCCAGTTCATGGAAATTGTGCTGTTCACTTAAATGGGAGTAGGAACTTGCCCTTTAGCAGAATGCCCTTTTGCTTACAAGACATGGGACTGTCATTATGCAAAATGGTTTTGTGTATGTGCCATATTTTTTTCATGTCACTCAAGAGCTAAAGACCCCCAGGCTAGCATTAATGTCTAATAGAAGTTTTGTAAACCTTTTATTTTCTGTGACAATCTGCAGTCTGTTGCAGCTCTCATTCTGCTGTCAAGAAAAGGGTCTTAAACATAGAAGTTAAAGGAAGTTAAACATGAGCTGTTCATGTCTGAGAACTTGGCAGAGGATGAACACTGGAGTCTCAGTTCAGTGACTGATGTACAATAGGTGATTTCACAAAGCACTTTTGCAATTTGACAGCTTTGTTTGCAAAAGACCTCAGGATTCAATGAGCCTATAGAATTGCTTAACATTACCCCATGGAAACCTACCTCTGTAGATCAAATCTAAAGTTAATTCATTGACAGTACCACACTTTTTTGTGCTGTTTTGGCCCTAAGAGTACAGCAGGGGACAGCTAGATCAACTCAGTATACATTTTATTCTATAAGGTGTCTCTAGGTGTAAAATGTGTTTACATCTCTGAAATCCACTGAAATATAGACATGACATTTAATGAGAAACTTTCAAATTACTTTTGTTAACCTAAAAAAAAAATCAAAAATCACCAAATTAAATCTTACTGTAAATATTGTTGGTCATGTTTAGGGAATCAGAACTAATACCACCCTGGGTTTTACTACTCTGGCTGTAATCTCTTACCATCCAGTTTTTATCATCAGTTTTCAGTGGAGATTGCAGTACCTGTACCCTATGCTTTTGAGGTTGGTGACTGAACTGCAGAAGATGAAATGAAGGCTGTAGAATGTTGGGGATGCTGAGAAGGAGTTAGGCAGCTGGTTCCAAGCACAGTCAGCAGGAGACCCACAGCCCATGGCCAAACAGGCAAAAGCTCCCCCTCCAGCACACACAGAGAGAGGGGGGCAGTAATGCAGAAGAATGGAAGTTTGAACAGGCAAGGACCTGCAGGAAGAAGAGACTTCCCCTGAAGGCTGAGGTGCTGTCACAGAACCACTTGACCACTCTGGAGAATAAACACCTGTCAGATCAGGATTGTTACTGGATCTAAGGCAGCTCCATCTGCTCCCTGTGTAACCCCCTGTGCAGCTGAGAAAAGGGGACTGGCGATAGCAGTGGGTGACTCTCCTGCCAGGTACAGAGGGAGGCACCCATGTGCTCAAGAGAGAGATGCTGCTTACCAGGTTTGTGTCACAGGTGTCACTGACAGCCTGCCAACCCTTCATACAGCCCACTGACTAGCACCTGTAGCTGTTTCACAGTGGTACCAGCCAGGAGCAACTGGAGTGGGTCCAGAAGGCATCACAAGAGTGTTCAGAGGGCTGGAGCATCTCAGTTGTACAGACAGGCTGAAAGAATTGGGGCTGTTCAGCCTGGAGAAGAGAAAGCTCTGGGCTGACCTTACAGCAGCCTTCTAATACCTAATGGAAGCCTACAGGAAAGCTGGAGAGGGGCCTTTTACCAGGATATGTAGTGATAGGATGAAGGGAAATGGCTTTAAACTGAGAGTAGGTTTAGCTTAGGTATTAGGAAAAAATTCTTTGGTATGAAGTTGGTGAGACACTGAAAGTTGTTGCCCACAGAAATTGCAGATGCTACATTGCTGGAAGTGTTCAAAGCCAGGTTGGACAGGGCTTTGAGCAGCATGGTCTCATGGAAGATGTCCCTGTGCATGGCAGGGAGGATGGAACAAAGTCCCTTGAAACCACTCTGATTCTGTGAACATCATTCTGTAATGCAGAAGATCTCTGCTTTGAGAGTCCTAAAGATAGATGTTTAGTTGCAGTATTTATTTAATAAGTTCATAATTAATTCACATATAATTTTATACTGCACTTGTACAGTGTGAAAACTATCAGGATTAAAGTTAATTCAAGACATGAAAAAAGTTATATGTTCAAAAAATGAAATTCTTTCATACATGCATTGGATAATTTGTGATATTTATCTGTTTGTTGTCCTAGGCTAGGGAAGGGATAATGGGAAGTTGTTTTTTTCAGCACTTATGGATAACCTGACGCTTCAGTATGCTTAGGTTCCACTAGGTGGGATAACTGTGATGGGACCCCGACCTGGAAGACATCACTGCAGTTCAATGTATGTTGCTTGCAAATAAAAGTTATCCTGTGTTTTCTGGTGCCATTTAGAATGGAATTTTTAAAGACTGAACATGTTGTGTGAAAGCCTTTAAGAAGGAAGAGGCATGAACAGTTAAAAACAAAATAGTTTATTAGCCCCATGTAATGGAAATACATAGTAAATAGTGATCTGTTTCTCTGTCCAGCAGTACTGCTTGCAGGAGTAAGGATCACTCACATGAGGATTTATGGGCTGCCGTTTCACAGCACTAAACCAAATTGTTAAACAATTGTATTTTCCAGGAATGTCTCCAACCAGCACTTTTTACCACAATACAAGAAACAACAAACTGAAAGCATGCCTTTCTCTTTGGCATACTTTCCTCCTCATGACAAACCTACTTATCCATGTTAGAAAGAAAAGAACATACTCTTTTAAGTAGAGGGGTGCATTAAGGACAGATTCACGTAAAAAATGTAAAAGGGAAGAGTCTATTTTTTCATTGCTTAAATTTCTTGGTATCCTAAGTTCTAATTTTAAAAAAATATATTGACTCTTAATAACAGTCTGGACCAGGATCCCTTTATGGTATTACAGGTAATAATTTCGTGCCTTATGTTATCCTTGCAAAGCAGGAGTGTAGCATGTCTCAAATTTATAAACAACCTGAAAACCAGACATGTAGCCTGTTTCTTCCGGCTGTGACTATTTATTCCTGTAAGCCTCAAAACTTGCAGCAGAGGTCACAGAGATCATACAGGTTTTGTACTGCTTTGTGGATTGTACCTAAAAATCAACTCTTCCTCTCACTGGGTTAGCATTACGCTTGGAGATTTTGGAAAATAAACTTCCTTTGAACATTGTGACACTACAGCCATGATTTCTTCGCTTTCTTTCTGAACTTTTAAAGCTAGATTCTCTATCTGAACTTTTGAATTAAGGTGCTAGCAGAACTTAGGCAGCATGAGAGAAGAGCTTTGTTGGAACTTGAAAGAAAACCACAATGTGAAGCGAAAGCAACGTGACACTGCAGAACCACCACAAACGTTCTTTCATTACTTCTATTGTGCTCTCTCCTTGAAGAACTTCAAAACCATATCTACTCCCACAGTTTTTGTGACTGTAGCCTTAGTTTAAAGCAAGAACAGAAAGCATTGTATTTGTCTCATTCACAGTCATTGCCAAACCTTGAGATGGCCCAGGGGCTTTTTCTTCTGTCAAGTACAAGTATTGTGCTCATATTCTAGCTAGTCAATAATGCTGCCTCAAGTAAATGAAAAAAAAAAATATTCTGAATTCCAGTCTAGGTTTCAGATTTGGATCACCTATTTTATTCCAAAGGCTTCAGTGTTTATTTCAAAGAGAGAAGCTAAACAAATGTTTTCTTTTAAATTATATTAGATAGAAATATCTTAGAAGTTTGACAAAGCATTATGCCTTACTAGAATAAAAAGAGCAACCTGAAACTTTACAAATGATGAGTGCAACTCCCAATAGAAAATCTCAGTATAGTGCCCAGACAGATCAGATAAACCTAATCTTTGATCAAGAGCCAAAAACATCAGGAGATAATGATAGTAATTTTGTATTCTTTTATTTTCATAGAGAACATGAGATAAGCATTGGAAACAGTTATTATTGATATTATATGAAGAATTCATTATTAATTACCTTATTAAAAAAAAAGCTAAGACTGAGTAAAATAAAATTGGATAGTATTCTGCCATTCTTTCTCTTAATGTTCAATTAATTATCTTCTATTATTCCATTCTTCAGCCTGAAAAAAAAAAAAAAAAAAAAAAAAACAAAAAAAACCCCCAAAACCCCAAAAAACTGCCCAAAAGCTTTACATTAAGTATATTCTAATGCCTGGGCACAGATCCACTTTTATTCTAAAATTCACTTCAGCAGTTTTTGATCATTTCAGACCAGTAACTCAATCTCCTGCCACTTAAACTCAGTATTAGGTCACAAAGATTCAATTTCCATTCCAGTGTAAACTTTCAAATAGAGACAACTTGTGGTTTTTTAGTTTATTTTTTTTCTCAATTGATGCATTCCAATCTGTGCTGCAAAGAAAAGAGTCCAAAGGTGAACCTTACCTATCTTTACAGAACTGTTACTGCAGACAACTATAGATATCAAAGTCATAGGATCCTATATAGGACTGGAAGCAGGGACAACTAGAAATTTGAACATGAACTATTGCTGGTTTGGTTTTTTGTTGTTGTTGTTGTTGTTGTTTTGGGTTTTTTTGTATGCTGGTAGTTACATTTTTTTTCTCCAGGTATGGTCCATTTTTAATAAAATTTATGCAGAAAGCCAGAAATTTCTTGAGAGAAAGAGAAAAAGGGGAATCAAATTAACCTTTGTATTCTTCAGTAGTGATTAGGGAGAACTCCATGTTGGAATTTCGCAACTGTTTCTGTAAGTGAACATATATATAAGGGGGGATTTTGTGAAAGACTATGATTGGAATTGCATGCTCCTGTTACAGGTGGACTGTTAATTGACATCAAAGGAAACTTGTTCAAATCAGTGATATGGGATGTCAAAGTTCAAGTATATGTTCTATGCACTATGTGCTCAATCTATATTTATAAACATAGAAATCACAGGTGGAACATGGAACTCTCACTAATATATTCATACATGATAAAAAATGGCTCTGCAATTCAGGAAAGAAAGCATAGTTCTGAGTAGCTATGTTAAAAGAGACATCTTGGGGCTAATAGAAAATGCAAAAGCGATAGCCTACTTTTTGCTTATCTCATGAAGTTTCTGACCAGTGTATTCAGTTAATTCAGTTACCTTTCTACCATTGTTCTTATAAAGCTCTACAATCTTCATCCATTTTTTGTTGGAATACATTCAGCCAACTGTGGTTTCTCTCATACTCACTTGCCTCCCTGTACTCCCACACTTTCTTTTGTTCTTTAAACCATGTGAACTTCCTTCCTCAACAATGACAACTTTTTCCCTGCCCCTATCTGTCTACTTCTCTTTAAGACTTCCCCTCAGAGGATGTGCATCTAAGAAACTAATTTTTAAATTTTTTGACACTATGACCTTTACTGACATTTGAGAGGCTTGGCATTTCTCTCTGAGAGTCATATCTCAGCATCCTTTACAGTCAGGCTGTACTTCTCATCAGCATGCTTGGCTCTAGCTTATCACAGTTGAGATCAGTCAGGAACAAGGTCTGAAGGCCAAAGAACTGAGGAGAAACAAATGCAGCTCGAAACAAAAATAAAAATTACTGCAATCTACAGGAAAACAGGCAGTCACATGGGTTGAACAATCTGCATTCATGGAATCACAAGGGGACTTGAGTTTGAAAGGACCTGCCCCTCTGACCCCACCATGGGCAGGGATTCCTCCCATTTAGATCAGGCTGCTCAGGACCCCGTCCAACCTGGCCTTTGACACTTGCAAGGATGGGACATCCACAGAATGGGACATTCACAGAAGGTTTTCCATTTTGTCAAGATATTTTTGACCTGACACTGACAAGTGTCTGTGTGTGTGTCTGTATATATACAGACATATGCAGGTAGATATATGTTTATATACCTGTGTATGAATATGTATGTGGTTATCTAAAACAATATTTTCAGACAGGCTGATGTTTCTCATGTCTTTAGCCTTTAATTTTCTCATACAGGTGCTCACATGCTCAAGTTGTTGCTTGTCTATACACTGATCATTCCCCATATAGGCTCCTACTTTTGCCTCCTCATGAATTTGATTCTCGGCTCATTTTGTTCCTCATTGTCCAAGGTACTACTGTCAAAACTGTGTGTCCAGGTATTGATTCAGCCATGTTACTTTGCCTTCACATTAGTATCTTTCTGTTTTGATGTTCCCTGAGTTTCGTCTTCCCAGGGTTTCTTTGAACAGCCTATACAGTGATAATTTGATGCTGCTTCTCCCTTGATCGTGTCATTGTCTCAGTGATGCATTTTCCAAATAAATATCCATTTTTCATATTTAAAAATAATTTTAATAAAAGATGGTATCAGTTTTTCTTCTTGTAATACTAGGCTCTTTGCTTGAAACATTTAGCTACTTTTGGGGCAGGACTACATTTTTGCCTTGTATTCATACAGTATCTAGCAAAGCTGACTTCTCATATGGAAAAGTCCTCTCTCTACCATTCTGTAGCGAGAGACAGAGGAAAGAATGCTATATGTCACTTCATTTTCATATCAAACACAGATTTATCACAGGTATTTCAAAACTAACAACTAGTTTCAGCTTTGGACACACCATATAACAATATAGTATTAAAAGGTTCAGGGGAAAATTCTAAATGTTAGTTTCATGATTTCTTGGCTTATAAACATTTGGAACAGTTCTCTAATCATGAATTATGGTTTTAAAAGCATGCTTTCTAATAGTTATATATAAAGTTTATAAATTAGTTTAATTTTAACCAACTATCACTCATCAGTAATCAATTAGTCATCTGTGAGCTATGGATAACTATCACTATTTATGTTTTAGCCTAAATTCTCAAACATTTTAAAAAGGCAGTATTTGAATAAGTGTCCCTGGAGGGAGTATTTCAGTGCTCAGCTCTGCTTTTAATTACTATAAATTTCTTTTAATTTCACAGTTATTCACTAGTGACATTTTATTTACAGATAAATTTCTCATACACTGAAGAAGGAAAGAGGCATTAGCAGGCTCAAAATTTAGTGTTTGGTCCTTTCTTGTGTTGATAATTAGGATATTAATTGATTACCTGTCTATTTATTTACTTTCTATGCCTTTTTTTTGGATTTTGCATTTTGTAGAGTGGTGTAGTTCAGATGGATTCCTGGTGCTGAGTAACAGTCCTTATGATTAGGAAGGAATTTAAGAGTGAGCATATGCTTATCCAGCTTGATGAATTCCAGCCTAAGTCCTCTGAACTGTTCCAAGAGGCAACAAAAAGGGTCTTACCCACCTGCAATGTAAAAATGGGGCACTATCATCCCAAATGGCAGTCTTCCTACCAAGATTTGATGAATTCACTGAGTGCTTGGCATTATGCTTTGAAAGGACTTAGCTAAAGAACACCTCTCTAGCGTAGAACAGTTCTTGTGAACCTTCTTTAAAAGTGCTTAGAGGAAATGTGCCAATTGTATATCTAAATGCATTAGATACATTATATATATTATTATGATAATTTAGACCTCTGTCACTAACTTAGACTAGTTTCCCAAATTTGTCAGGCACACAAATATAGCAAATATGAGTTTGAACCTGTGTTAATACAAAAATGTGCTAAAAATATGCTAAAAATTTAAAGCTGCATTCACTGTAATACTTCTCTGTAATCCTTTCCAGGCCATAAACTGTGCTTTTACTTACCCTGTTGCAGTTAGTGATACTGCAGTAGCATATTGCAGTATTGCAATGTAATATGCCTTGTAACAATACATAGCATACAGTATCATGTCTATTTTGGGGTACTACGCAATTATTTATAGTGGCACCCTGCAGTATTTTTGGATACAACCAGTATTTACTGTAGCACTTTCCAGCTGGGCTCAATACCACACTCTCTGCCTTTGGAGCAGTTGATGCTCAGGAATTTAGACAATAATTTATTCTTTGCTTTTACTTCTCCTGTGGCCAGAGGTTAATTGCTCCTTTCCTGATGTTCATAACCCAGCCCCACTCCAGGCTGGAGTATTTGGAAAAATGGCAAGTGCATTACAGAGTAAGCTGTATGGGCAGCAGGGCCAACAAAGCTACACACAGAGCAGCTTTTTCCTTGATTACTGCTCTGAATAAATCCAGTTTCTTCTCATGCTGCATGGGTTCAGTTTTCCTTCCTTGCTGTGCTTTCTTGAAAACCTGTGGATGTCTCAATACCTCTTCCTTTGCATAGGCTACCAGCTGGGCAAGCAGCTGGGCAGCACAGGGGATGTGTCCAGGGTACACAGAGTCAGCTCAGTTCACACCGTGGCTTTCCTCCTCAAAAGCTTCAGTAACAGAGCTCTCACTCCCCTATTCAGCAAGAAATTTTAATGAAATTTGTAGGACTTCAGCATATGTAAGACTTCTGTCTCTGTTTCTTTAAAGACATTCAGTTTTCAACTATTGTAGATGTTGAAGATAGCTGCAAGGAAGTATTGTAGGCAGTCAGGTCAAAGTTAGAGATAAGGTTGAATTTAAATGAAGCCTTGTTGGGAACAAGGGTTTTCTTCACTATCCACAGTATATTATCTCACTCCAGAATGCTAAAAAACCTACTTTTTCCCTCCCTCCTCTTCCCTCTTTTACCAGTACAACTCTACACAGTTAGATGGAACTATTTTTTTCCAGGGAGCAGCTGTTTAAAATATTTCTGTAGTTTCTGAATTTTTCTGAATCACCCAGTACTTCAAGTGACAGGTGTTCTGAGGATACTCACTATTCTACAACCGTAGTTTGCTATCCAGAAAAATAAGTGAACTATAATACCATGCAAATAAAATATTTTTGAGTACCTGGAATTTAACTTACCCTTTACTTCTTCCAATGGGATTTTAGTTTTTATTTGGGTTTTTTAGTTGTTTAATCCATGCCTTGGATATGTGTCCTTCAAATCCAAGGTGTATGGAAAAACTAAACATTAACATTTCTAAGTAAAAGTTGTTTAGTTTTCAGAGGGACTGCAAGACTTTCAAGAGTCATAAGTGTAAAGAAAATAGTGTAGGCTCCAGAAACTTCTGAGGAAATTGTCACTTAGAGAAGTTTTGTGAGTAAGTTCAGGTAATTTGAGATCTCATTAATAGGAAAGATGATTCTGTTTCACTACTTGCTTCACGATAGCTCGTTATCCACCTCCTCACTGGTGCTGGCTGTTACAATCACCTTGGAGAAGGATTTGCTTTCACTAAGATTCATATTTTGATGTACTTGGCCATATGCCCCCACATGCTGTAGTGCTGATGAAAGGGTGAGAGCAAGAATGACCCTTTTAACAATGACATGTTCTGAAGTTATTAAAATAACTTTTGAAATTAAGTCACCAGCTGCCAAAAAAAGAAGAAGAAGAAAAAAAGGCAGATAAAGCTAAGAGTATTTCTCTGTCTAGAGAATTGAGCTTAAACAGAGTCCTTCCTCTACTCTGAAAAACAGTGTGAGTTTTCAAATTGAGGGAGTCTTTTCTGGAATTTCAGAACCAGTCTTTGAGTCACATACCACACATACCACACACTGACTTTGCTATCTGATTCCTCTCTTTAAAATTGCATCTACTGTAAATAAAAGATGAGAGGATGCCAAAAACTATCTGTATCAATTAATTTCTTTCTCACTGAGGAACTAACCCCACCCTGGAGTCCAGAACTTACTGAGAATTCAGGAGCTGTGGCAGTATCACTCTGTAGTGCCATGGCAGGCCAGGTAAGGAAACCTGCATTCATAATTCAGTTTCCTGAACAAAATTATATACTCATCCCATAATGACTACATTCCCAGCTGTCATGTGAAATAAGTGGTGTCAGTAAATGAGAGCATTTGTTTTGTAATTTGAAGTACAGCAAACCTTTTGGCCACATACCTAACTTAAAAATAGAAGGGAAGACAGACATTCATAGCAGAAATCATCGTGTCAGTTCAAAACAAGTAAATAGAATGTAGTTAAATTATCAGATTTAATGAGTAAGTAACATTAATTTGCATCTGGAGCTGCAAAAAAACCCTGACTCTTTTGCACATTGAATAATGTTTGACCAAAGAGATATGATCACACACCTTGGCATGAGATTTCCTGAAAACTGGCAACAGTTTTACAGTTGCTCTATTCCCTCCCTTTTATTTTTCTTTTTTTATCATCACATGTAGTATCAGGTGCTGATTTTTCATTTTTTGTTAGTAAATTTCTCTCCTTTTAATATCACAACATCAGCAAAAGCAGTGATCTATGTAAGTGTATTTTAAAGTGCTAAAGGGACTCAGTGAGTCAGGATTACCTGGTAGTGAATCCACGAGATGCTGCCCTTGGCATGAGGAGCGCCTGGCAATTTCTGACCCTTCAGCACCTTGCTCTTCCCGCTCTGTCACAGCTCATCAACTCCTCAGTTCCTCTGCTACGAGTGTCTGTGGAGATGTTGCAAACTAGATCTCTTATACGTGCTTAAAGGATAATTCTTATCCCCAGAGGTTTAACCCACACCTTTCTTACAGTGTAGCTGCACAGAGTGGTGCCAGCAGAATTAGAGTGGTGGGGAGGGCAAACCCATATTTCTTAAACTGGCCTTGTCATCGCAGCCTGAAAGCGACAGTATCATATTAGAGACTACAGGACTCCTCATATTTGGTGTTGTTCGTGTTACCTGTATATAACCAGTCCCATTTAATGGGGAGAGTTAACATGTAAAGGCTGCCAGGACACTTGTAGTGTCTGTTCCCACCCCATGAAATCCAGCAAGTGCCAGTACATGGAGGTAGCTGTGGAAGGCTTCTGGGTACTGCCCTGAGGCCAGTTTTGCATTGTCTCATGAAAGAGAGTTCAGCCAGTATTTCTTTTCTTTTTCTTTTATAGATGAAAGAACTGAAATACTCAGTGATGTGAAGTGGCAAAGGCCGTAGAATAAATATCACTCCTGGGAATAAAAGTAAAGAAATAATTTAAGTGAAAAACTTGCTCTGCAAGGGTTTTTTCTATCAGACTGTGCTCAAAATAATGCAGCTCTCATAATGATTTCTTCTTTTTTTCTTTTCTGGGTGTTACCAGTCAGGAATTGTTTCTTCCTTAAGACTAATAAGAAAGTAACATAGTAAACCTGTTGCTTTTAAAAGCATGCTCACTATGCCATGTGCATAATGCCATTTTCAGAATCTTTTAAAGAAGTGGTAAATCTTGTTATGCTTAAGTATTTTTTTCACAAGAGAATTGGGATTTGCTGGGATTTCTCTGTTTGGGTTAAGTCAAGCATATGAATTTTGTTTTCAAAATCAGTTTTTCTTCCAGACAATGACTTATTCCTTGAACAAGTGGCAATATCTAGCAGGGTAAGAGAAATGGCTGGCACTGAATAAAACTTTTGGAGGAGAACATTTCACCTTTTGCATATGACAAGTGTTAAATACTAAAATATCTCTAAAGCCAGCTGGCAGTCAGGCTGGTACAGTGCTAAATTTTGGATTTAGTGTGAGAATAATGTTGGTAACATGCTGATGACTTGTTGTTGCTAAGTAGTGCTTAGTCTAAAACAAGGACTTTCTTTACTCTTTCTCCAGTCTTTTTTTAAATTGAGTTTCTATTGGATATACTAATTAGGAGACCCATACTGTATATCCTCAAAAGAATTAAGGATTTCACTCCAGCTAAGTGGGTTTGATTAGCCTTGTGAAAAGAAGGCTTAGGGCAGACCTTATCATCATGTTTCAGTATTTTAAAGGTGACTACAAAGAGGATAGAGACTTCTTTTTACAAGCAGTCCAATGGAAAAATGAGGAGTAATGGGTACAAGTTACTACTGGGGAGATTCTGATTAGACATGAATGGAAAATTTTTCACAATCAGTGAATGGAATAAACTCCTCAGGGAAGTGGTGTTGGACTCCCTGATGTTGGAAAGTTTTAAGATTCTGCAGGTCAGGGTGCTGGACCATCTTGTCTAGACTCTGCTTTTGCCAGGAAAGTTTGGACCACACGATCCATGAGCTCCTGTCCAACATGGCTGGCGGTACTTAGACAGCTGAGGTTAAACCATAAAATTGAGAAAACACATTTTTTTGAATGATTGTATTATGGGAAATGAAACCACTTTAACTTCTTCTTTGATTGGTAATGTCAGAAAAGAAAAGAAAAAAAAAAACCTACAGAAGAGATCGAAGTCTTGATCCTTACACTGAGGTATCCTTAACAAATGAAAACCCAAAAAATCATATTAACATTGCAGTCTTGTTAATTAAAAGCTAGATCGGGAGAACAAGTGCTTTATTTCAGTTTTCTTTACAAACAATGAAGGGATAAATCAAATCAATGGCGAAACTCATAGAAATCACAAGTTGATAATTTAGAAAAGGATCCTTTGATGCTTGCCTCTTAAAGTGCCTACAAAAGAGCAGCATTTCCAAAGACAATCATTGGACCATTTCTGGTTTTTACTTCTCACATTTTGCACATAAGAAGTATTCCCAAGGTTGCAAAAAATATTTGTGAGAAACAATAAAACCATACTCTCTGGTGAGAGACCAGTTGTCTCTGTTGGTCTCATTTATGTGATTCTGGTGTAATATATGATTATACATCTACTGGCAGATGGAAATGTTTTACTAAATTGAAAAATATATCTGATATCATAGGGATCATTTGAGATTTATTAGAAAGTTATCTTGCAGACTTTTTTCCCTGTAAAATAAACCCACACAAAGTCCTGCTAAATTATTCACCTAGAGGCCTTTTCCTCTCAGAGAGTCTAATTTCTAACTCCCATCTTCCTTCCTTAGACCTGGTCTTCCTCTTTCCTGACACAAAGTCTCAGTGTCCTTGCCTGCTCAGATCCTTTTCCAGCTGTACCTCCTCAGCATCCATGTCCCAAGATTAGTATTTTCCTGCTTCTACATCTGTATTTATTCTGAACCTTTTCCTTTGGTTCCCAGACTGCTCGGACCTCCATGGATGCTCAACTGTATTCGGTAAGCCCCTGCCATCCCACAGACCACTGTTCTGCTCAGGACTCTGCCCTCTCTGGTCTCTTGCCCTACTGGTTCTACCCTGCAAGGCTTTATTTTCCCAGCTGTTTACCCAACACAACATTTGTATATTCTCATCTTACTTTGCTGACTTTTCCTTGGTCCTTCTTCTGCTGTTTCTTATTCCCATCACCTTATCTTTCCACCATCTCCACCCCTTTTTCATCCCTGGAGTTATCATTTCCAGTATCAACGTTGCTGTTTTACTCTCTCATTTGAGGCTCTCATCTGGTTGTACTTCCAGAGAGGCTTCCAGCTCGCCCATCTCCCAGTTTTAGCGCCCTTTTTCATAGTGACTCTTTGCTCACTCTGCTTTTCCAGTTATCCATCCCCATTTCTTCCCAGCACCTCCTTCCAATCTAGCCTCACCAGGAGCATTTTTTATCCATTGCTAGTCTACCTAATTCCATGTATTTGTCATACTCCTTCCTCTGTTTCTAACTTACAGTGCTTGTTTCATTTCAGTTTTCAGTTGAACTTCTCTGCGTTAACAAGTGTGTTCTCAAGGGGAGGGGAACTAGGGACACAGGAGAGACAAACTCTGCTTTTAGAGCTGGAATATGGCCCTGCCTTAGGTCATCAGGTGGGAGAAGTTATTACACAGACATTGTAGGTGAGTTTGAGTAGCCCTGTCCTGTACCATGATAGTACACATCCCATCTGGTCAGCTGGGACTCTGAAGCTTAGCTAGTGTTGTCAGTCTTTAGAATTTTTAGTTGCAAAACTGTGGTGTACAGTTTTTTCAGATCTTGTTTGAATTTGGAAATACTGGCAGCTAAAGGCAAAAAGGCATACATCTGGCACAGAAATAACTTCTGCCAAATTTAAGTCCAGATTTCAAAGCACTGAAGCAGCAGAGCACAACTTTTTATCATTGATGGCGGCATATTTTCTGTAACTTGTTTGGTGAAATTAGCTGGTGGTTTTATCTGACATTTCTGTAAAAATGAAAATTAAATAAAATCAGGCTAAGGAAATACTGCAACTGAAAAATTTAATTTGCTATAACTGAAGTTTGACATTGCAGTATGTGAATAAGGATCTAATATTGGGAAACGTCAAATATGCATAATCATAGATGAAACTACAATCCCTGCTGATATGAGTAGCAGCTTTTAAAAGTCTGAAATATGTTCTAAATAGTTGAGGATAAGTTATGAACTGAGCTAGAGCTCTCGAAATTATCTGATTCTTAGCATTCAACTAACGGCTGGATTTAGCCCTTTGTGTATAGCAAAACTACTTTTAAAAGCTTGCTGCAGGCAGACATTATAAATTCTCTGCTTTCTAAGGCCAGGTATGACCACAGTAATTGCAGAATCCCATGCAAGACAGACTGCAACATTTTGCATGCTAATTCTTTTATTTCACCTATAACTCCCAGAGGAACAAGACATAGCACTTAGTGCATCTGTATCCAGCTATCCATACACATGGATTCTGGATGGCTGTTTCCTGGGCTGGATTCAAGGGAAGAGGTCAAACCTAATGGCTGTAATGACAACACTGTATCTTAATGGGAACACACCACTAGCAAAACATTCCAATTAACAGGGGATGTACTGAGCTGAAATAAATGGTTTCAAGTGATGATCAGCCTGGTGTGAAATTATAAACTCAGTTGTTATTATCAAAATGACTAATTACAGCTCTGATGCATAATAGGACACCATTTTTTTTTAATCTGGGGGTCTAAACTGAAAATGCATTTAGCTTTATGCAAGACCTCTAGGGAAAAATGAAGAGCGTGCAATTTTTAGCTTGTATTTTTATTTAATTGGGGTTTTTTTCAGTAAAAAGTATGCTGTAGTATTTCTTTCCTCTTTCTCCAGTCTTTTTTAAAATTGTGTTTCTACAGGATGTCCTAATTAGGGGACCCATACAGTATACCTCAAAAGATTTAAGGATTTCACTCAGCTATGTACCATTTTTGACTGTGAAAAAAAAAAATAAAGCACAATTTAGTGGGGGAGAGAAAACCAGGGCAGGCAGGCTATTCAGGGAAAACTGAGAAGTAGGCATAAGTTTTATATAAGCATTGTAATTCACGTAGGTGGTTCTGTCTTTGCAGTTTTCTAACACTGTATAGGACTAAATTATGTTAATTTCTTTTGTACTTCTTTGTAAAGCAATCCACACTTATTTTAAGGCTTTATCTTCCCTTTGCCCTACAGCTTTCATATCAAGCAAGTAGATGTTAAAAGCAGTTAAAAGCAAGTCTGAATCTGTCCTCTCCATTAATGGGTTTTTAATTTAAAGCTCTTTGAAACTTTCATCCCCGTTAGCTCAGCCCAGGAGCACTGAACCACAACTGTCTGATGCCATGTGCTGGCAGACTAAGTCCTGAAAAAAGAGTAACAGGTCTTCCACCCCTGGTTAAACACCTCAGCCAATGCTGAATGATAGAAAATAAATCAGATTTCTCCATTTAGTAGAGTAAATGAAATAGGTAAGGCTGAAGATGCCTTGCAATTCCTGCTTTGTTTTTTTTCTTTCTTACAAGTGCATTGAAAACTGAAAACACCCCTTGATAAATTACAGTCTTGTTCTTATTCAAAGATTCCAGGTGAAGCAGAAAAAGTGTGATGTTTTCGTAACTGTACACTACTCAAAAAAATTGTATTCACTGAAGCTTGATATAATGCAGAAGATAAAAACTCAAAGAATAGATTCAATAAAGGTAATAGAAAAAGCTGTATAGTCATATTATTCACTCATGGTTTACAACATACTTTGAATAGTGCAGTTAAATGTATAAAACATTGTCACTTGTACTATAAGTCATATATTATAAATTTAACTTCTAAAATATATTTCATTAAGTTCTTTATATAAAAATTATTTATGGCTCTACTAATTATCTATGGATTTTCAGAATTTCAGTAATATTTATGATTTATAAAAATAAGTGTCTTAATTACAGAATTAGAGAATAATTTAGTTTAAAAGAGATCTCTGGAAGTTATCTAGTCAGCAACCCCTTTCACAAGGAGGGCAGGTTGCCTAGAGACTATTTTCATTGTCTTCAGGGATAGAAACTCACAGCTCCTTTGTACAACCTCTGCATCATTTAAACACCTTCAAGGCAGCAACAGCCACCTTTGCAGTGAGAGCACAATGTCAGCTCCTTGTCCACAGTTTCTGTAGGCCCTTTTCTGCAGTACTCAGGGTTAACAGCTGTTTTTCCAAAATACAGTTTGCATGAAAAAAAATCACCAAGTTGTAAAATCCACTGCTTTTACTGTGATTCAATTTTCTTTCATTTCCCTTTTCTTTCTGTCATTCACATTTGATTTTTGTGCTAGTTGTTTGACCCTGAGTCTCAAAAGCATTTTTGATGTACAAAATCTGTCTGTACCTAAAACATTTCTGAGGTTACCTTTAGGGAACTCTGCAAGATGAAACAAAGCAGACCTATTTACTTTGAAAAGCACCCAGCAGCTAGTGTCATATAGTGAAGACATACCACTGCACATATTTAATAATGAGAATGGACAACCTTAAAGGTCTAGACAAACGCATCAAGAACTATTGAAATCTGCTTTTTTCAGACACGCAATTTCTCAGTTACATTCGGCAGCAAGGCAGTTTTGGTTTTTTGTTTTGTTTTGGGGTGGTTTTTTTGGGGTTTTTTTTTGTTTTTTTTTGTTTGTTTTGATCTGAGTTTTTATTTTTTTGCTTTGTTTTTTTGGTAACATGTTTCTAAGGGGCTAGTTTTAGAAGTCTGAATTGAGAATGTTCATCAGTAAGTTTTGATTTTGATCACATGTCAATGGACTGTGGCAAGGGCAACATACCCCTGTTATGTCAAACTCAGGAATCTTGGCTTTTGCTGTCTTCAGTAACCATGTATAGATTGAGAAATAGCTGATACCGCTCCAACAAACAAGTAATAATTGTTATCTTGAGCACCCAGATTACTTGTCTCAACAAAAATTTTACCAGCATTTAGTATCCCTAATGGGAGGGGCCTTCTTAACTTTACTGGCTTCTGAAGACTCTCATTCAAAGCCCATGGACTCAGAAGGAAAACTAGCACAGTCCTTAGTGCATATTTGATTAAAGGCATTTGATCTTAGGGAAATTGAATAATCTATAAAATAAGGATCAGGATTTTTTCTCTTGTAAAAGTAATTGAAATTCATACAGGGAAAGAACAAAGTAGGCATTATTACTCTTTTATCTCTATTAAAAAATTTTGTTTTATCAGGGTTTTTCTAATTAGTTAAATGAGAAATGTAAAGCATTTTAGGGCCCCATGTATTTGGCATGTGATTTCGTTCTTTTTTGTTGAAGTAAGGTGGTTACTATGGAAACAAAGACTTTGGAAGATTTGCGTCCTTGTTAACTTCAGGAACAAATACATTTTTATAAAAACAAAGGAAGCAGAGATGTTGAATTATAAAGTAAAATAAACTTCTTATTAATTACAGAAATCATAGGTAAAAGATAGTTTTATATATGCAATAGGAACCGCTCTGGCAGAAACAAATGAAAAAAATGGAAGTTAGTGGAACTGTCATTGCAATATTCAGTAATATTACCTAGAATATGTAATTTCTAAAGTGTATGTCCCATTTTCTGCATAAACAGCTACAACAAAGTGAAAGGCTTACCAAAACTGACTTGTTTTTCCTATCAGAGTGTAACAGCAATTTAGAGAGTAGATCCTCTCTTGACATAGTTACACAGGCAATATAGGGCATGGTTTTTCTGGCCCCTCCTCAGGTATTTGCACAATAATTTCTTGGCCATCTCACAGATTTACATGTTTGTGCACAGGGCGAACCAGCTCATGTGCAGAACTAAGGGGTCAAAGGCCTCCACTCTGGGAGAGCCTGACATCCTGAGGGTCTGCAAGTCTTGCCAGGCTTTGTTTTCCAAGCATATGGAGATACAGGAGAGCGTGGACCAGGCCAGTAGGAATTAGAGAGATGTCAGTTCTCCTCTCTTGTACATAACTCACTTTTGACTGTTAATTGCATGCTGTGTTCAAAATCAGGGAACAATTGCATAATTGAAATTGTTCCAGACTGGGCAGATCAGCTCAATATACAGCCATGAAGCTCCGTGAGTTAGAATGAGAGGCCAAGCTGACCTGTAGGTTGATTTCACTGGAGTGTTTGCTAAAACACACCCATATGTACACATATGCCCATGCACATGCTCACAGAGTCATACTTAAAGAATTAATCTGTTATAGATACAGTGCTTTAACTAACAAGAGTGGTTAATAAATCATCAGTTGTAGAGCACTACACTTTGGAAGGGACCTCCCGAGATGATCTGTTTCATCCCTTCGTGTAAAAGGGGACCTAGATGATTATGTAGTCTATCTGTCCTGTTATATCTTGAAGACCTCCAGTGATGAGGACTCTCCCTTGTCCCTGGGGAGGCTATTTTAGTAAATTACTGTTCCCCCTGTAAGACTTTTTTTTACATTGAGTTGAAATGTCTTCCATTCAGCTTGTACCCATTGCTCCTTATCTTCTCTATGTGGCTGCTTGTGAAGAGACAGTCTGGTTGTAGGTGCTCTTTAAGCATAGGGATATTATTATGAGGCCCTTTGAGCCTTCACTTATCCAAGGAGAAGAGATCTTACTTCAGACAATGAAAAAAGGAGGAAATTAAAAAGCTGCTCTATGTGAAATCAGGCTCAGCACTCCATCAGTGTTGCGACCTCAAAATGCTATTGATGACCATGCACAGAAACACCACAGAATACTCTGTCCTCTCTCCACACCCCTTGCACATTGCATTACTCATTCTTTTCACTTTACAGAGCATGTATGAGTACCTGTATAGATGCATGCTTTTTTGTGTATGTTTTCTATGGCTAAAGAGGAAGTATTTCTCACAAAGTCTATAGGCTCATCTCTCAGAAACAATGGATGTAGAAAATACAGATGTGAAATAATGCACTGGGTAAATCAAGTTCATATCTTTTCTCCAAAGAAAACTTTGTCTGAGATCAAAATCAAACTGAATTAATTGAAGGCCTCAAGTTGAGACTTCCACGTGCTTTACAGTTTTTATATCTTCCCAAAGTGCCATGAAAAGCATACTTATATAATCAGCATTGACTCATGTTTTCAGCACAAAAAGTTTGGTAGCCTTGATAGTAGGCAAAACTTCAAAGGCTGTCATAAATCAAATGAATAATTTGTCTGGGGGAAGTCTGTATAAATTGGTCACATTATGTAAATATGTCAAATGAAATGTTAAGATCTCCCTCTCTCTTTCTCTAGGAATAATTGGATTTGCACTTCTCTCTAAATTGCTAGTCTTTTCAGCAAAATGTAAGGTCATTTATTTTTCATTACCTGAATGCCTGTCATGTTATGGTTACAACGTTTACAGAAAAATAAGCAAAGCTATATGGGAGTGTTCAGGCAAGCTGTTTCTACATTTTACTTCTGTTATCCCACCTGATGTAAAGAAGATCAGCAGGCCATGTAAGGCTAGCTCAGTTTTGCATCCTTAGTTTAGGTATGCTGGAATGGATAAGATGAAACATTCTAAGATTCTTTGTAAATCATTCGAAGTCATAAAATTATAGAATATGCTGAGTTGGAAGGGACTCCACATGATCATTGAGTCTAACTCTGGTCCTGCACGGGACCCCAACAATTCCACCATGTATATGCCTGAGAGCATTGTTCAATAAGTTGTTGATCTCTGTCAAACTTGGTGCTGTGACCACTTCCCTGGGGAGCCTGTTCCATGGTCACCCATGCTCTGTGTGAAAAACCTTTTACTGATATCCAAACTAAAGCTCTCCTGACTCAGCTTCATGCTGCTTCTTTGAGAGTTGTCACTGGTCATGAGAGTGAAAAGATTGATACCTGCCTCTCTGCTTCCCCTTGTGAGGATACTGATGACCACAGTGAGGCCTCCCCTCAGCCTCCTCTTCTCCAGGCTGAACACACCAAGTGTCCTTAGCTGCTCCTCATTTGGCTTCCCCTCAAGGCTCTTGACCATCCTCATGGTCCACCTATGGACAGCCTCCAATAGCTTGATGGATTTTTTTTATATTGTGGCACCCAGAGCTGCCCCCAGCCCTGGAGGTGAGGCTGCCCCAGCTCAGAGCAGAGCAGGACAATCCCTCCCTTGCCCGCCTGGCCGTGCTGTGCCTGATGCCCCCAGGACAGGGTTCTGCTGACTCATGTTCAACTTGCCACTGACCAGGACCACCAGGTCCCTTTTCATGGCTCTGCTCTCCAGCCTCTCATTCCCCAGTCTGTACACACAGCCTGGGTTGCTCTGTCCTAGGTGCAGAATCTGGAGTTTGCTTCATTACTCACACCTCTAAAGGACCATCATTTTTGCATTTGGTGTTTTGGAGGAAGAGAAGGAAAATGGCCCTTTAAAATTATGATGTTTTATCTGAATTTTTGAAGATGTTAAAGAAAGATTGGGCTCTACCTGTCCCTTGCTGTTCTTATAGAAAAGGGACTGTGGATTCAAGTGGTTTATTCTCTGTTATTCATAAGTACTTTGTTCTTAATTGAGCATTTATTGAAATCTAGTATATATATACACTTCTAAATTGCTTTTGTTTTCTGAGGATTAAATGTTCTCTTTTCTGATGACTAAATTTACTAGTGCAAATTTGTATGCTTAGTATTGAGGCCATAAACAAAGAATCTCATCCTTATTTCACTACTAAAATTTTCAAAGGCTTTTCCTGTTAGAAGATGCAGAGCTGTTATTGATTGTTTCAGTTCTCTTAGAGAACACACAGGCCTTTCCTTTATGTTTTGCCTTTCAGGTGAAAATCTGAAATGTCAGGAAAGCAAAGTTCTAACTCAGAAGAGTGCAAAATAATGTTTTAGAAATTGAAACAGACCTGTGTTTGTGAGTTTGAAATCTTACAGGTGCACATATCTGGGCTTGTACTTGCACTTTTTTAACTAAAAACATCCTTTGGTTTCATATTATATGATCCATCACCTTGCAAACTACAGCAGAAGATTTATTTTTTATGTATTTTTTAAATGTCTTGTGAGACCAGTGTTCTGTGGTGATACCACAAACATTCTGACACAATCCACTAATTCTTAACTCACAGAAGTTTTATTCCAGTTTTTTCTTTTCAAACCATGTGTAATCAGAAAAAAAAAATAGAAAATAATGTTTGGTGTATTGTCATGGGATCTCAGTTATCGATGAAGTAGAACTGTCTTGAGTTATGTTTTATGGTCAGGCATGCTGCAAGTGATTGATTATAGGAGCACAGTAAAAATAAACTAAAAGAGTACTTGCAAACACACTTTCTTGAGCTAAAACTCACTGTTTTGAAGTATCCTCATGCAATTGTTCATACTACCATGAACGACTGCTGAAAAATAATGCATCCCTGCATTATTGGCCTCTCAAATGATAGTTGGGATTAACACTGAATTGATTATTTCATTTCTTTGTGAAAGTGCACTCCATTAAAGAGTGAAAAATAGTATCTTAGCAAGAGAAGGAGTAATATCTTTCGCTGTTCCACAGTCTGTAGCATGCATCCCTCACCCCCTGAGCATTTTCTTGAACATCCACGTTACTTTCAGACCTTCCTCCCAGAAACTCTTGGCAGCATAAACTGCCAGCAAAGCAAGAGCCAGAAACTGAGTTCAGCTCAGGTTCACAAGTCTAGCATGAGGTGAGGGGCATGTTGTAGCAGCAGCTGGACAGGTCACAGCACGACCAGAAAAAATTAAGCGAAATTATGAACATGTTAGGAGTAGTGAGGGACATCAGGGTGTCTGGGAATGGAGTTGGATGCACTGGTGAGGTAAAAGAAGGAAAACCTTTAGTATTGTACATTAAATGAGACAGGCTAATACTTCTGCCTGCTGAGTATCTTCTTGGTGCGCTTTTCTTTCATTTACCAGTTGCAAAATGCAAGTGAAAAGTTAAGTGCTGTTAGAAAAGGCCAGTTTGAGTCCTGGGTGTGCCAGACCTTCTAGCTATGCTAGGAGATGAACTCACAGCTTCATTCTCTGGATGGACAATTAATATCCTCAGGAGGGCAATCAATAAATACCCTTCAATGTGCTATTTGCTATGCTGAGAAACAACTGCAGAAGGGCGCAGCTGCCTCAAGTGTCAGCATTATTACAGGCCAGCAGCAAGAGCTGAATTAAGCTTGTGACAGCTCCACCACTGTTACCTAAATGCAGACCAAATCACCACATTGACTTCTCCATTTCTAAGTTATCTAGCTGCCCTTTCTAACCTACCAGCTTCGCATAATACTAAATTGTTTTTACACATACCCACTTAGATAAGATGGAATTTTTCAACCGCAAAATGCAGTTATATGTATTGACTGATTAAACCCAGATTTTTTCCCACAATAAAACCTCTTAAATAAATACAACTTTCAGAAATGTTTAGGCAGATATCTGTAGAAACCAGGACTTTGATAACACTGCATAAATTTTGGTTCTTTAGATAATATTTTTGTTTTGTTTTCATATGGATGCCTGTCATTTGTTACGTGGAAAACTGTGGAAAAATTTCAGGTTTTGGAATGAATGCTTCCCAGATCTTGCTTGAGCAGGATTACATTATGCATCTCATGGGCAGGAGCTCATGTTGATGGTTTTAAATACATTCCATGTCCTAGAAGGCTGGAAGTACATTTAGCTAGGGTGCTGCAGGACAGCTGTGCAATAGTTCAAGTTGTCCTTAACCTCCTTCATTGCACTGGATTAGCCCATGGAGAAAAGAATGAGTTTATAAGCCCTCTAGCTCGCCACAATAAGTCTTTAATGACATGCATTAAATTCAGGGTGTCTGGTATTTGTTGTGCTCTTTTAACACTTCAGCTTCCAGTTTGACTCCTGCATTGAGGCAGGAAAAAAAAGGTCAAATATGTTGTGGTGTCAAATATATTTTTACTCTTTTGCAAACATTTGTTAACTCACATATCAGTCCAAACTGTGTTTTAGTTTTTAATGTGGTCGGATGCTAAATCTATTCCTTCTTGATCCTTGATTCCTGATTATTATTCTGGTACTTCTTTGGTTAATGACTCATTAAAAATAGAGCTGAAGCAACGCCCAACCAGGTTAGCATTTGAATATCTTCTAATAGCTTAATTGAAAAAAAAAACCAAACCCAACTTGTTCTATTTAGTCAGTTTTGTCACTGTGTAAACTATGACAAACAAGATTCTTTTAACAAATTTAAATGCCTCTGTTCAAGAGAAAATTATATTTTCACTTCATTTTTTGTATGTCCTTCTGTTACAATAACAAAGTAACTATGAAAATAAGTATAAAGTGAAAGTTTCACTGACCTGTGTTCTTGGTAAACATGGTCCCTGCTATGGGCAAATAGTTTTTAAGTATATATATTGTTTCCAAACTTACAGTGCACCTCAATGGGAAACTTTTACTATAGGGTTCTATATATATAGCTCTTGTCCTGTTATTTTTCCTCAGAGGCCCCGGGTATGCAGTGAAGGAAGACTCAAGAGCAGCTCCCCAGTCAGATTAGTGTAGTTGAATAAAAGGACAGAACTGCATTTAAAAATGGCAAGAACCCCTGGTATATTTGAGGGCATGGCTTTTCAGAGACACAGGAATGTAATTTGAGGTTCACCTTAGAATATTGCTTTCTCAGTTAATAAAGATTTTATCCACTATGAATACAGAGCAGGGGTCGTGATGGTTCGTTCGATCTCAAAGGTGCAAACAGGCAAAATGCAGGGGACAAATCAAAGTTTATTCAACAACAGCAATGCATTTATTCAATGCCAACAACTCAATTGCGATAGAGGGGGAAAGATATAGGAAACAAAGTATAGAGAGAGAGAAAAAAGAGGGAGATGGGAATATAGCTACCAACGAGATGAGACTACGTCCTCGTGGGCCAGCCAGTGGACGGGTCTTCATCCATGGGGAGTACTCAAGGGTCTTCTCCAGAGGGTTGCTTTTTATAGTCCTTTTCGAGGCGAGTGGCCTCTGGCCAAAAGGATGGGAAGATTTATGGATCATTGTGCGGTGTTCTGGGAGGCAGGAGGGGTCAGCCAGTACATGCTCCAGCTGGTACCATCACAGTTCAGTAATCACAATGCACCTGCACCCAGTAAGCATCCACCTCAGCCAAGCCAGGAAAACATTCTTCATAGTCCATCTGGGTGGGGGTCTGCAGGGTTTTGCAATGGTCAGGAGGCAAAAACGAGGGAAGCTTCGGACTGACCCTTACAGTGGTCAAGAATTTGAAGTGCTTGGATTTCCTTTAGTTTTCACAATGTCCCATGTTAAATAGAGATTAATAAAAAAAATTGTGGCTTTCCTATGAAATATGGAAATATTCAATACACAACTTAGTTAACATCATTGGAGTCATAATGGTTTCCTATACAGATATTTTCATTGCACTTTAATAAAAATAGTCCTGGACAATTAATTAACAGTGCAGTATCTCATGGGTCTTTCCTTGTGATATGCAATAATCACTTGAGGTAAAAATCCCAGTCCCCAGGAATCTATCAACATCATAGCTGCTATTTTTTTACACATAGGAATGTAGAGTGCAGTTGTCAGGCTCTGCACATTGAGACTTGAGGTCAATCATTCCTATTAAAATGTTACCATTCCCTGGCTGGAGAAATCCAGAGTTGATCACATAAATATGACAGTAGTCATCTGTTTCAGGACAAGCACACAGAATAAAAATTAGTTTAAGTTTTTCCATGTGCACCTGGCATGTCCATTTAAATAAAGAACACCAAAGGAAGCATTAAGCTCACATGAACCCCAAACCTGGCTCAAAACTGTGCTTGATATTCTGGCAGTTATTCTGGATTTGATTGGCAACTTTTTTAATAGGTTAGACACAAGTTCTGGAGGCAACAGGACTAGTTCATGGGGTATGTCACTATGATGAGGTAAAATATAACTGGAGAACATGCAGAATAATGCCTTTGAAACAGGAGGAAAACTTTTCAGTGAAGATGTGTTTGCATGGACTGTGTTAGTGACAGGGAGTGTATTTATGATCTCTAACCAGCCTGCAAGTACTAAAGATTGATCTGCCATGTCAACACCACTCTGATTTCCCTGCTGGCTTGAGTAAGTTAGAATGCGGTCACACTTCTGCTTTGTAATGTTTTACTCCTCATCTGCAGCAGTGTAACTTTAAAGCAGCGTGGCTTTAAGTTTCACACTTTAACTAACCCAGTCTGGAATTGTATAAACTGTTTCACTTTGTTTGTAAAGAGGTAATGGGAGGGGGACAGTGGTTTTCACGAAACCTATGGAATTACTAAACTTAATTTCCACTATGCAAAGTTGTTTTCTTTAAACCAGGAGATAGCTTCAAAATATGCTTTACTCTGATCAGTTCTACACTAGGCTAGGAACAAGGGAAATGCAAACTGAAGTCAGTGCTTGTTGCTGAAAGTCTTTGGTCATGGTGGATTTGATATAAATGGTGATCAGGACTATTGTATCCCATAGTGTGTGTCTTAGCATGTGCAGCAGTTTCAGTGGACCAGTTCTCAAAGTTTTCCAATAAGCAGTGAGTGGAAAATTCATTATGACCAGTGGAAGAAATCATAATATTTTTAATAGTAAAAATAGAGTTGCTTTACTTCAAAAAGAATTAAAAATCTCATTATACTTGGCAGCTATCCATTTTCTTTTTTTGGCTTTTTAAATAGACACGTTTTATGGAAAATGTCTCTGAGAAGATGATCTTGGGGCTTTTTTTTTTACCTGCTGTGACGTAAGGCAGGAGCACACAACTCAGCATTTCTCTTCTTTAGAAGTTTACGTTAATTTATCTTGACAGCATTTCCAAGCTATATAGTAGCTTAGCATTATCTGTTTGTGCTACCTTCTTATTTTAGACAAGCAATGCTTTGCGTGAGACTGTTAATTTAGCAGAGGGCATGGGTTCACATTTGGTTTTCATAGACTGATAGATTTAAAGGCTAGAAGAGACCATTATGATCATCTAGTCTGACCTCCCACTTCAATCAGGGCACAAGCCTCACGCAATCGTTGTTGCAACATGATCATGACTTCAGCAGCAACATGATCATGAGCTAGACAGCAGCTTAAAAAATGTGATCAATACTGAGTTGCCTTCTTCTGGTTTTTAGCATTAATTTTTCCAACTTAGACTCCTGTCTCTGGATCATATCATTTTATAGGCATGCAGAGTCAAAATGAAACATCATCCTTAACTGTCCTTTTCAATTACATGTCTGTGGTTTCATCTTCTTGGATTTATGCCAAGATTATAGGAATATTTATGTTATATAATTGTCAGACCATGCTAAATGGGCAGTAAGCATTCTTTTCATTTTATACTGGATGTTGTAAAAACAATTTCAAAGCATGCATGCAATGTCAAGATCTTGGGCTGGATCTACATTGGTAAGTCAGGAAGCATTCAGCCTTGCTTTTGTTTTTTGAGAGCAGTTTGCATCTACTAAGTTAACAAACATGAAGCCTGTCCACAGAGCAAAAGCAGAGCAACTATTGTGCATCTTTAAAAAAAAACACCACCAGTGTTTCTAAGATCAGTTTTTAATAACAATGAAAATTAGCAACTGACCAAAAAAGAAGAGGAAGGTGCAAATGTTTAAGAAATTATGATTGACCTAGAACATTACCAAAAATACAATTGTAATTTGGTTTGCCCAACAGAATAGCAGGAAAAGATTAGGTGGGAAGAAGGAAGATACTTGGAATCAGGTTACTCTGCTACTCATTTTCACATGTACTCATCATAATGTGAGAGCACACTCTTCAGACTTCAAACCTGGCTAAAATTCACTCTCCCAGGAATTCTGGTGTACAACAAGTACATTAATTTTCCAAGTTGGCCGGATCTCCAAATGTGGCACTGCTGTCTTATGCAACTGGGGAAGTTCCTGGTGTGGATGAGAAATGAGGTTGCAACACTTTGGAAAGTCTCTAAGCAAACATCTGTTTCTGAAATTTAAATGTTCAGGCCTTTTCTATGTCCCCCTATATGGAGTAAAGAAAGAGAGCAGAGCTCAAACTCTGCAACTATTTATCACATGGTAGCTAAAGAGGCTCTGTGGTCTGCCTGAGAAAATAATAGGGGAAAGTACTAGAGGAAGATACTGCCAGGAGAAAATTTGGGTAAACATACTGCAGGAATCGATCAAGTTCTATGAGCTTTAAAACTTCCGAATCAGGTCACTTTTAAGAGCTACCATTCAGTACTGCCCTAGTGAAACTGGAGATTGACATTAATTTCAGACAGCAGCCACCAGGTTCTTGTCATCTGATAAAGCAGTAATAGAAACTGATGTTCTTCAACAAAAATTTAACAAAATTCTGAATGTTCTTGATATAAAAAAAAAAAATCTTCTGCATACCAAACTTGCATGGAAACAAAATTCCAGGCTTCCCATATTGAAAATTACACAGTTCAAGGAGATGGAACATAGAAATGGATTAACTCAGTTTTGCTAAGGCAACTCACTTGTTTCACAGTTTTCATCCATTTTCGTGGTCAGGAAATGCAGAAGGTATCAAGAGACCTATATGAAGCCATAATAATATATATGGGTTTATATTTATAGTTACTGGATAGGAAACTTACTCAAAGATTTTGTTCTTCATCCAATATATATATATACAGGAATATAGATTATTATATCCAGATTTTGGAAATATCCTGAATACAATAATCTATATATAATCTATGGGTCAATACATTTCTGTTTCAGAGAAAAATGCTGACTCTCCAAGTATTAATGGCCTTAGTTGAAGAGAAATAACTTTCAGTTATCTAAAATCATTGCAGTGTTCCACAACTTTTGAATGCATTTTTTCTTCATAGTATATATAGGTACTGCTAGTATTTTTTATGTCAATAATACTTTTTAAATTAGATAACCTCAATGAAGAATACACAATTTTCATTGAAACATTTTAGTGTAAAATATTAAAATACATAAAAAATAATATATAAGATTAAGAAGCTTTATAAATAAAATTTCAAGAGTATTTGCACATTTGACTGCAGGAACTGTTTATTGAAGGCAAAAGTTATCTTATATTGTAACTATATATGATATTTTGACTTTGCATGTGAATCTCAGCTCTACCAAGGGACATCTGACAGCACAGCCAACATGCCTTTGCAATTAAGATCGTTCACAGTATGGCTTATGGAAATTTAGGATCCTGCACATGCAGTTCAGTAAAAATGCTCGTTCTTGTTACTCTTTGTTTTAATGGGTTATAAAATAAATGTAGTGTAGAAGGTATTTTTACAGCCAGAGCTTGTCATACACACTATGCTTAACTCTGCTGGGAAGAAAATGCCAAAATTATGTACTTCAAGCACCCATCACACTTCTTGGAAGGGTCATATACATAAAGCCATGAAAATGTTGTGCTTTCCTTAGTGGAACAGAACTGACAGCCTCTCCAATGCTTACAGAATCAACCCTGGTGCATGCCAAAGTGTGTGTCATTCAGCAATTAAATACTGCCTTCTTAATTTGTTTGTAGCAACATGCAAAAATGGGAAGGGAACTGCACAGCTGCAGAAAGGAAGGGCAAAGAACAAGGTGTTTTAAACAGCATGAAATAGGCAGGGAATTACAACACCAGAAAACACACACACACACACAGACACTCTCTAAATATGTGTATGGAGGTGGGAGTTGGGGGAGGATTATACAAGTCAGGTAAGTTAATGGTAGCTGCGGGAACAGAAATTATAAAATAGATACACCAGAGGGAAAGTAGTAGTGTGAAGAAAAGAAAGTCATTAATAAAAGATGAAGAGGGTTGAAATTAATGAAAGTTGTGCAGAGACACTTGCAGCCCTTGTGAGGAGAAAAGCACAGGACCCACTTCTGGTATTCTTGTTCAGTACCTCCAGGGAGTGGGTCAGAGCTGTCACAGACCTGCTCCTCATGTGCTTGGGTTTCCCTCCTGTGGATGCAGGGAGGAGAAGGGAGGCTGAAACATTTGTTGCTAGATCTCAATCTTCCATGCAATTGCAGGGAGCCAGGATGCAGCCTCAGACCTGTGAGCTCTACCTGCTCTACCACAGTTACAGGTAGTTATGGCAGCCATAATCAGTTGATAAACACAGAAATATGTCACAAGTTGTCTCTTAAGAACAGTTAGTGAAAGCAGAGTTTGTGAATAGGTATTTCATTCTTACCCATAGAATGGATATTTTTCTTCAGAATTATTTATTAAAAAATATAACTCTGCTGAACTAGGGAATAAAATCAAATAGATCAACTCCCCCCCCTAGCACTTCAAAACCTAAGAAGAAAGTGCAAAACCTTACTTAGCAGCAGTCTTTTAAATTCAGATGTTAGACTGAGAGCAGGAAATAAGGAGTCAAAAATGTTCTCAGTTAAAATAAATATTTCTTTTGGGGAAAGTTCTTGCCTTTTCTTGCCTAATTTTTTCCACCTGAATAAAACTAATTGCTTAATCTAATTATTATTAGGTCCTTAGAAAACTGGTTTTCCAGAATTCACTCTTAATTTGAACATTTTTGCTCTATTGTCTTGTATAGACAAAACATCTAATCTAATCAAAGATGTAATGGAACATATCAATATGAAAGTCTCATGTTCATACCTGTGTAATTAGATTTTTCAAATATTCACCTAAGTATTAAATTATTTTAATTTTTTTTTTTTATTTTAACAGCAAAATTTGGAGAGTAACCTCACCAACCTTATTAAGAGGAACACTGAACTGGAAACTCTTCTGGCAAAACTCATTCAGACCTGTCAACATGTAGAAGTGAGTACTGACCTCCATGAGAAATGCTTATGAACTTAATTACATTAATTTCTAGCATCCAGGAGTAAACATTTAAACAAACAAATAAAACTCCAATGAAACAAATAAAACCAAACAAACAAGTGAAGAAATGAATTTAAGTACTGGTAAACTGACTTAAAGCTTTTTCACTGCTACGTGGTATTCTCAATAGAGATAACCTCCTTTACATTCCTTTCTGTCCTGTTTTAATTATGGTGTGTTGTAAAGGCCTCCACCTCTACTATACTTGAACACATCACTTACTACCTGTAACCTTTTTCTTTCCCTGTCCTTTGAGAAATAGAGAAATATTTACAGGTGGAAATTAAGGTAAAACAATGGGAACCAGATTCCCAACCTCATTTAAATTTCTGTTTACCATTCTATTTGGTTTTGTTTTCTTTTTTTTAATCAGAATTAACTATCTAAATACATATCTGTACTCAAATGTCATACAGGAAATATATTTATCTTCCAAAGAAGACAGGTTCTTACAGGCCTTTTAGTTACTTCACCTACATATTCCAATCTGAATAGCAAAAAAATCTTTACCAGGGTGGGATCTGAACCTATACTTTCCCCTCCCAAAAAAGGTGAGAAAAAGTTCACCCAAAAAAGGCAAAGCAAACACCAAAAAAAAAAATCCACAAAAAAAAAGCTAAAAACCAAAAAACAGACAAAAACCAAAACCCAAAGCAAGCAACAACGAAAGCTAAACAACCCCCTATTTTTCCAAAGAGATCATCTTATCTATGTTTGAGTCTGCTCCACTTCTCCAGCACCTCACCAACTTCACAGAGCTCAATAAAACTTTAAAAGCCTATCCACAGTATGAGACATGAGGTAAATGGTTTAATTTCTTTATATAGGCACCAATAACAGCAGGCAGAACAGCTGAAATTACATTAGTAGGTATTGAGAGACAGAGATAAGGCACAATTTCAAGGCACAATTTTTTTTGCACCATCCAAAGCTGAGAGCAAACCCCATGGAGCAGATGGGCTCTGGACAGCACAAGGCCTTTTCTTCATTGGTGGCCTATGTCCAAGATGTACTAGATCTGAAAAACTTAAAATTGCTCCTTTGTCTTCTCTGCAGCTCTGCAGTACATTACCAGCTCTAAGTTTAGTATTACAAAGAACCCAGCTTGTTCAACTGTAGCAGATGCGCTGCTGTCTCTGGAGTCCTGTTTTAGAAAATTTCTCTGTAGACATAAAGCAAGCGCAACATAGTTGTTAATGAATTCCTACCATGTTTTATTCATCAAATTAGTCTAATTAGCATTTAAATTAGCTAAATATTAAGAAATGAGCTTCAGTCAAAACCTTGGACCTCAGCCGTGCTGGAAATTGGGCAAGTGGGGATGGGAAGTAAACTTTAAAGTTATCTCTGTTTCTCAGAGTGAAAACTTCAGATATGATGTGCATATCTCCAGCACTGGAGAAACTGGGGCTTACACGGATTTTTGAAAAGTCAGTACACTGTTTTTCTTCTTTCTTGTTCAGGAGAGAAATTCAACCCAAGCCAGGAACATGAATTAAAAATTAAATTAAACAATATTGGCTAAAACATTAACAATGCAAAGGTAAAATTAGAAAATACTAGGAAAAGTTTCCAATGACTGTATTAGTTTTGACATATGAACACTCTGAAATGTTGAAATTGAACAGGAAGTTGGTTTTTCAGTGAATGCTTTCTTTTTCATTTTTAGATATATTGTAATAATAATAATTGTAATAATGTAAAACACATTGTACATAATTTGTAAACATATAAAAACATAGGTAGTAAATTTAAAGACATTTGTTATTTACTTTGATATTCCTTGCCTTATTTGAATGAATTTTGATTTAGATTTTGGGGGCTTTAAAAGCAGTTTTAAAAAAGAGGAAATAAGCTTTCAGTTTCACATATAGTTTGAACTTTGAAAAACAAGGAAGGAACGGAAATTATTATTACTTGTATTAAATGTAACAAGATTTTACTTTGAGATATATAAACTTTTAAAAGTCATGCTCACTAACATTTATTTGTAGCTATAAACAGTAACATTTTTTAAAAGCCTTTATCGTGTCATAAGCCAAAAAATTCAATGTTACATGAAAAATGAAAAAGGAATGTCTTTTTTGGTTTGATATGGAGCAGAAGCTGATGATTCCAAAAATGAACAACAAACAGGTTCTGTGTGTTTTGAATAAATGAATCCTTGCCAACCAAACCAAATGCTGTCACAAAGCCACTGTTTCTCATCAACCAAGTGAGCTGTCAATGGCTTCCCAGGAACCAGCTTTATGGCAGATTGGTGATCCACCCATGCATCCTTCCCAACTGTACTTTTATTCATAGCAAAGGCCAAATCCCAATCTCTCTACATCTTAAAACAAATACTTATTCCTTTCTGAAACAGTTATTTTCTTTTTTTCTGCCTTGAGCACACAAGGACTGATCAGTGATGTTGATAATCTAGAAGCTGAAGGGTATCTGGTTTGGCCTCTCATCGCAGAAATGGAGACATAAATCTTGCCTATTTTTAGATGGAGCTTACCAATTTATGACAGGATTTATCCTGATAGAGAACCTGATCTTGGGAGACTCAAGAAGTTCGCTTCCAGTCTTGCATTCCTGTGGGTCGTTCTGATAATAACAGCAGGAAAACCTTTGTGAATAAATCAAGCCAAACCTGTATTCTTTACTGCTTTAAGTAAGATATAACATTAAGCATTTTATAATAATAATAATTTTAATATCTGAATGTCTGCTTTCATGCTTAACACAGATTAGTTTATTAGCTTATGGCAACTATTTTTAAAATTACCTTTTCTCAAAGGGAACCACACCCTGAAATGTGTTTGCTTGAGACTGTAACACTTTTTCTGTCCCATATCTTTCTGTTTCTTTAGGAGCATGCTGACACACTTGTTCGTCTCATCTTTCAGACACATCTCTAACATGTTTTTTGTTTTACACTAATTTTTCTGTCTTTCCACTCTCCCATCCTCTGTACTCCTGTCTGTCATTACTTAAACCCCGAAGGCTGTTAATCAGGAAAGCTTTGTTTTCCTTCCTTACAGACCATGGCAAGTGTGCAGCCTCCCACTTTTATCCTGGCTGCTTTCTGCAGAGCACCCCTCACCCAGGGCAGCTCGCTGGGCTGCCCTGCTGAAGCAGCTCGGCTCCTCACTCTGTGCAGGGCAGGCAGCTTGGCTGCCTCTCCTGGGACGCCAGGGCTGGCTGCATGAAATGGTAAACTCATTCATAGGATGAAATAGAGCTTTCTCCACAAACTGAGAGAATGGAATAGAAACAGCTACTATTTGGATATGTATTTCTTTGTAGTCCTAGTTCACAGCATTCACTCTTCTGATTGTGTGTGCAGAAAATGTTTTTAAGAGCATTAATACTGTCTTGGGTAATTTTATGTTTAAATTTTCTGCAGAGGCCTTGTTCAAGTCTTCCCAAAACAGTGTTGTAAAATTGGCATTGACAGGCCCAGGGTACAGCACTCTAGGTGAATAATCCCTGGGTAGGAGACCCCCATGGCCACACCAACCCACCCCCAGGGTTCTCTCCATCCCACTGTGTGCTGGAGGGGCCCCAGGGTGGCCTTTGGCACCCCTGCCCAGCCTGTGAGCCCTGCAGCACTGCCCCCCTCCCCTGCCACATGCAGGTGATGAGGCTGCATCCCACTCTGCTGGCTGTGCCCCTACCAGCTGCATGCAGCTCGGGATTGAGCCACTTCTTACTTGAATCAGGAAAGGATAGAACACTGTCAGTGTTAAATTTTCCTCCTTGTTCTAGTGTTACAGGTGTCTTTGACTGTGTCTGTGTCAAGACAAAGTGCTGTGTCACAGAAAATCTGCTTCTTTGTCATAATTTCCATTCTATAACTGAGTGAGGTTTCTGTAAAAGTCTTTTAGACCATGGCATTCATTGACATAAGGCAGAAATTTGAGCATGAGCCTCTTATGCCAGTTACTTTGTTTCTAAGCAATTTGAGTTTTGTTTTTGGATTTTTTTTCTCATCTCTTCTAGGAAATGCATGATTAAATGTCTGTTAAATAGTCAATACCATGAAGCTTCTCATCTGTTAGACAGAAATATAATCTGAACTCAGCTGGAAGAGAAATTGGAGTAATTATCTAGGGGGGAGGAGAAAGGAAATGGGTTTTGCTTGCAGACAGCTTTATAGCATCTGTATCTCAGTCTTTCTGTTTGTTTTGCTTTGTTTTGAATTCGCCAAACGTCATAGGAAGCAGATTCTGGACGACACGGCAAAATAATTTTTGGTTGTATGAAAAGGAGGCATTTTCCTCTAGTTGTGTAACCCTCAAACTGCTGCATCCTTTGCTCTTTGTATGTAATAGAAATGCTCAGTTTCTAGCTCACTTCTAAAGATCTGCTGCAGGCAAAATCTCAGTGTAAAGTTTCCAGTCAAAAATTGGATTTGTGTGTGTCAAATGGTGTTTTTTGTAGTCATGTTATATAATCACCTGAATAAAAAGTATATTGAAAGAACCTTTATTTCACTGGCACAGATACTCAACACTCACACTTATCAGATACATTTTAAATCAGTGAAATTAGTAGTGCAAAACCAATGAAGAAAAGATGCCAGCACCTAAAAAATCCTGCTGTTGCTATTTTTATGTATGGCTGATAAAAAAGAAATCAGCCAAACAAAAAAATTTTTTATCACTTTTAATAATGGAATTTTGAGTTTCTAGAAAGACTTCAGTGACAAGTTAGCTCCTTCAAATTTTGCAACAAAATGTCTCCATCAATTTTTGTATGGCATTTCTGTTATTTGAGAGACAGCAAAGTCAAAACTCAGCTGTCAATACAATTCCCAAAGGACACTTGGAAAATAAAGAGGCTTTGTCTGTTACAATAAGAAACAGTGAGTATTCTGTTTTCACAAATTTTCACGGTACTCACTCCTTGAGATTTGGGATTATTTTTTGTCATAACTCAAGTAAACTGAGAAGTTCTCAATAGGAAAATATAGTTGGAAAGTGTATATGTAAATCCTGATGTCTGAACTGCAGCAAATGGCCTTCAGAGTCATACAAAGTCTTTGGAATAAGGAATCTACTTTGCTGGGTTTTTTTCCTAGGAGAGGAGCAATGGGTTAGACAAGTGTTTACCATCACGGTGGAATGAATGTGTATGATAACTTTGCAGATGACTTGGAAAGGAACTCCACAGAAATTTGCTTTTTTCTCTGCCCTACAATCTTCCATTTTTGTGAAGATGCTTGTTCAGCAGCTATAATTATTTGCTATATTTAAGCACTAAAAGTAAAGGGTATTTTTTTATTTCTGAAAGAGGCAGAAAAACATGAATTGAAGGAAATCAGGAGTTCTCAGTCTCAGTAAGATACTAATAGCAAACCTGATGGCATGCATAAACCATAAGATGGAGTTTATAGCACTTTTTTTTTTCTAAGACAGTTTCTAATGAGAGAAGTTACAAGAGACTCTTTCTCTATTAACATTATTTTGATTAACTATGTGGCATGATCTGTTTCGATTTCTAAATTGCTTTCATTCTACTTTTAATTCCACTCTCATAAAAGTTGATTTCATTCAATGGAAATCTCAGGTAAGCTTTAATCAGAGTCTTAAATTTATGTAGTATCTGAAAAGAGAAACTTCAGAAACAAAAATTGACAAAACATGCTGCATGGCATATGGTGATACAGAATATTCATTCAAGGATGTCCTAAGTTGCATGCCTAGTAACCTGTAGCCTAGTAGTCAAATACTATTTCCCTAAAGAACTATTAAATAGTTTTCAAAAATTACTAATTAAATGTATAATTGGCCCTATACAAATATTGAACTGCAGCATTTATGCATACAAGTTATGTAAAAATTAAACAAGTGCTGGAATATGTTATTGCACCTACAACAGTTTTGTACCTTCTGTAAATTTGAGTTGTATTATGGTAAGAGGTCACACAGATTGTATACAAACTAATAGCAGAGCTTGCCACTGCCTGCTAAGGTGGCCAGTTCTGATTTGCTCCACCACTCCATTTCTCTCATATCCAGGTGTTCCGATTTTTGATAGACAGATATTCTTGCAAGACTTTGTCTTTAGACTAGTAAATGGAGCTTAATTCACTATTAGCCACTGATTAATTAATGCAGCAGGTAATATTTTGTGCCTGCTATCAGAGACTGTAACTGTCAGTCAAAATATTCCAGTCAGTCAATTTATGGAACCTTCTATCTCTGAGTCGTTTATTGCTATGGGAACAAAATGCTCTCTAATTCCTTCTTTTTCTGCCTAACATAAACAGCTAAAGAGCAACTAGAGCAGCAGGGAGGCCAAAGGCACTGGTCCTCTTGTGAGCATGTTAAACACTAGGCTAAAGACCCTGGATCCTGAATGACAGTTTAAAGTATTGAGCTATTGTTTACAAGTGCACTGGTTTCCCCATCATGAAAGGATGGGCAGTCCTTTGAACTTCAGTGATTATTTGATAGTTTTTGTTTTTCTACCCTAAGTGAAACACATGAAGCAGAATATTTTGCTCAATATGGAACAAAGGCTTAATGTCAGCAGGAAAAACAAAGTAAAAACAATAAATAATTAAATATTGTTCAATTAAAAATGTTTTCATTATTTAGGTTTAAAGAGGTCTAACATAAAGTGTAAAAAAAGAGTGAAAATAATGATATTCCTATAATCTTTTTTCCCCATGAAATTCTGGGGTTTTTTGTTTTAGGATGAGATTGTAAATGTCACTAGAGGAGTTCTAGGTGTCTTGCTGCCTAGTTTCTCAACAATGTGCTTCAAAGCATTGGGACAAAAAAACTTTAAAACAATATTTTAGTAAGTAAAATGAGTACTTCAGTCTTCTAAGGAAGGTTTACTTTTAGTCAAGATTGGGGCAGATAGTCTTATCTGCCGGACCCAAAGTGGTTTAGCTATCCCAGCCTAATTGATCCCTCATTCACAAAATTCCTACGTAGCCAGAGTAAGATGGCATATTTTTGCACTGACCTTTGTTTAACCTGCTCTGAGACTGCCTCTAAACACAGGTCTCCTGGTTAGAGATAGATGTGGAATGCAAACAAAAACAAAGCCTCTGGCATGCTTGAAATGGAAGAGGACCGTTTTCTATTTCTTTTTTCTTTTTTTTTTTTTTTGCACCATTTCAAAGTAAAAATATTGTAAAAGGTCCATTCAGATGGCAAGCTGATTAATATCACATATTTCCAAAGGCATTGTTTGTCATCACACATAAAATCAGATTTATGCTTAGACTAGGGAAAACCTGAAAAAGTTATTTTCCAAGAGTTTTGCTTTTGCTCTGTAGAAGACTAAACTGAACAACCCATAATATCAAACAGGGATATGAAATAAAAGAAATTTGAATCCGTGACTCTCATGGTCATTAAAAGAAAGGGAAGAAATTTTTTCACAAATGGGCGTTAATGATTATCCTTTGTATTTCCATTAAATGAATAAATTACATATGGATGATGTTAAAATAATACTTCAGTGTACTGTGGATCTATGAAGAAAAGTTACTTACTTTACAACATGGAATAAAATAAACAGATCTCTCTCTTTAGAGGAGTATAATCCTTTAATTCATCTAGGGACACTAATCCAAGAAAATGTGTTCCACGTACACATGACAATGAAGAAAGTTTTCCTAGAGCAAATAGGTATCAGCCATTATATGTTGAAAAAGTAAGGCTTTTTTAATCTCAGTTTCTGGGTTTGGTGTAAGAAGAAATTCAGTCTCAAATCTAAAGAAAAGTATGTGGCAATGATGTAACGGGTTTTGAGTAGAATCATTAAATTTACTTTTCTGATATTTTTGTCATTTTTTGAGTATACAGTAATTGTTGTGAGTATATAGTAATTCTATAGCCATAGTATATAGTCATTCTATAACTATCAACTCAAACACATAAAGAAAAATTCATACCTCTTCTTTACCTGTACAACCACATCAGCAAATAATTTATTTTTTAAGGAATTGAAACCACTTTTAAATCATGAAGCTGAAACTCAAATTCATACCTCAATTTCCAAAGATCAGGCTCTTTCTACAACCTACTTTCTTCCATTTTGCATAACCAACAGATGGCTAGTAAATAAAAATTTCTCTGGTTTTGATGAATGTATCACAGAGAGCATAGCCTTAAAGAAGCAGACCCCCCTCTAATTTAAGATGCCTTATTTTGCTTGTCATTTAGAGATTGTTTGCCAAAAACACACATGAAGATTTCCACTTGTGAAGAGAATTGCCTCACCTATAAGGAATCTCAAAGGAAGAGATTTGCTATTGCAAGGAACTTTCTTCTGAGACACTAAAATAATCCTTTGCTTCAGTAAATTAGTTGAGGAGGTTTTCCTGGGTATGAATCCAGCCCTTTGATTGTTTGCCTTTGAATTAACCATAGAAGTTCCACTGTAACCTCGAATCTCCAGCCATTCTGTAGTTTTGTGATTTCCCAAACATCTGCTGGGGACTTTGAAACCACCACATTCATTTTTTTATGAACTAAGCTGCAATTTAACTCAGGTCTCTGAAGATGAAAGCCTAGGAAGCCTTTACAAAGAGCAGAACACTTTCCAAATCAGTTCTCAGCTTGTGTAGCTGGAAACAGCTGGCCTGCTCTCCCCTTTGGGTTTGGAGGGCTTGTTGTTTCCAGCTCCCTGACAGATATCTGAGGAACCCTCATTTTTCTCTTTTTTTTTAACTACACCTACTTCCTGAGGCAAAGAGCAACAGTCCCTATCCATATGTCTGGAAAACCTGGAAAGAAACCTGGCATTTGTAAGGTTGTTAGGTCTTTTCAGTAAACTTTTTGAGGTGTGTGTTACAGAAATGGGAATAAATTCCCCACTAAAGCAGGAGAACTAGAATCTGTCCTTATTCTTTGTAGATGTCATAGTTCTTGCTAAATCATAAGGCTTCCTAGTCAGTTTTAAAACTGGCATGGAAAAGAAGTTTATAAAAATGATACCAATGAAACAGAAACCTTTAGGTTCAAAGTATTTCTGGGCACGGGTGTTCAAGGAAGTGGTTGATGCCAAAACTAAGTGTATTAATGTTCATGAAATTTTTCATAGAAAGATGTCCCCATGTCTAGCATAAACTCTCAGACAGAAGATTAAGAAAATTCTCAGAATAAGGAATCAACCTTCATTGCCAGCTCTCTCTATGATTTGGAGACTTTCACAAAGTGTGTGACACAGTCACCAGACTTTATAAGGCAGCTCTTAGTCTCTTTTAACAAACTCCTTGGAAAGAGGGCTTGTTTTTTAATGTGGAAAAAATGCAGAATGTAAAACCTCAAATATTTTCACCAGACAGAACTCACATTCTTTGGCCAGCCCAGCTGGAAGTTATTGTAAAGGTTGCTGTTTGTCAAAGGACTGAAGCAGAAGGAAAAGCATTATTCTGGTATTTTTGTAGCACCTGTACAGTGGAGCCCTGATCCATGCCTGTGGCTCTTTGGTCTGACATATGACTCCTCAGGAACATACAAGTAAATACTATTTAATGGTAATCTCACAAATAGTCCCTTTAGGGCCACAGCTAATGAAGTGCACTTAAAATTAGGCATGTGCTCAATTATAAAGTTATTATTGAACCAGAGGCTTTGGGGGCTGAAAATATGATTAAGGAGTTTTTTCAGCTTGAGAAAAACTCCCAGATTAAATGTTGAGGTTTTTTTTCATACAAAGCTCAGATGTATCATATAAATTTAGAATATTATTTTCATTTTAAATAAGCTTGTCCAAGCTATAAAGTTGGAAATGTCTTCAAATGGAGTTTATAAAAGAGTGCACTTTTCAGATTTCAAAGAAAAAGAGGTCTCCAGTCAGTGCGTTAAGAAATCCAGATATTTTTTCCAAGCATTTCATTTTTCTTAGTCTAGAGTTTTTTAGGTTAAGATCCAATTAATACATTATTATTCAAATCTACCAGAGTATTAAATGAAACAATGTTGACTTAACCTTCCTGTAACTTTATGTTTCATGACAGTTATCCCAAAAATTAATTAGGTCTTCTTGACAAAGCGAATTGGTGATGTAAGTGGTGCTAGAAGTAACACTTTGAGTGGAAGCTACTCAAAAATCCTGTGAAGTGTTAGCATAATTAAGTGCCAAAAGTGTTACTGTAATTAAGTGCTGAAGTTGGCTGCGGCATGAGCCAACCTTGGTATTGACACAGGAGCTGTGCCCACCTGCAGTGGATGTGATCACTGCCCCGGGCTGAGCCTGTGCAGGATTCCCTGCTCTTTGGTGGAATTTCAACCCAGGAGTGAAACTGACATCAGGGCTGGGAAACTGGTGATGGTGCAGCTTGTAGAAAGCTGAGCTGCAGAGTTTCATGCCAAAGTAAGATGCATGATGCAGCTGAGGTGGTGGGACGCCAGGAACAGAGGGAATAGGAAGGACAGTGAGGATTGACAAACTTTTCTGGGTCACCTGAGCTATCAGTGGAGAGACAGTGGCACTGCTAGAGGCTTTGGGTGGCCTATTTCGTGCTGTCTCTCCTCATGGACCATGGTGAGAAGCCAGGCAGAGCAAACAGCAAATGTATGGAGAACCACAGGCACCTAAAACAGCATCCTAGGAATACCTTCTACAACTTCACCAGCACTTGCAGCTACGTCTGACCCCTTCCAGAAACAAATGTATTCGCTCTTTATAATCTTGATGTCTTAATTAATAATTGAACCTCTAAAATGTGCAAACAAACTTTAATTTTATGAAGGTTTGAGAGAGATAATCCAAAACCTTGATGAAAGCAGGTCTTTATGAACAAGTCCTCTCTTTGCCTGGAGGAAATACTGTGTATTTCACATAAGGAAGTTATTTGTAAAATTGGTTCTGGTCCAAATTTCGATACATAAGCATTTGCTTAAGCTTAATGAGCTCCATAATGTGCTTACAGGTAAATGCATGTTTAAACACATTGTTGGAAGGAAAGAAAAGAATACTGATGCAGAATCACGGGGCTCATCGGACTGAAAAAACAACCAAGGGGTGCAATACACTTGCCACCTGAAAGTATTCCCTGTTGTTATTCACCACTGACTCTTATTATCCCAGTGGAAAAGGTGACATGGCTATGGAGGCAATTAGCCAGGGCTGAAAGCTACTTTACCTGCTTGACCTCTTTTAGCAAAGTGCAAATGGAAACATAGCTCTGAAATAAATCCTTTCTCTTTTTTTTTTATTCTAGACATGATTAGAACTTTTTACATTTTTTTCTGATTCATGAAACTGCTGGAGGGGAAGTACTTTTTTCTGATTGTATAGAATGTTGACTGCACTGAAAAAGTCAGTCTCCTTAAGAAACAGAACATATTCATCTGAGAACCCAAACTTTTCTATTATAAGTTTTATTCTTTTTTTTTTAACAGAAGTCAGTATTTTCTACAGAAATCTAATGTTTGTGAGGAGTTTTGCACTAAAAAAAATTCATTTCCTCATATATTTATACCGTAGAAAACTACATGAGCACACTATTTTTTATCTGATTCATTGCTGAGGCAAAGCAGGAATAATTAAGACAGCCAACACATGTCTTGGTATTGTCACTTGGATCTTTGATAACCTGAATCTTTCAGGAACCAATATATGGATATATATGGTATCAGTAGTTCACTGTCTTTTCCAGTAAAAGGATTTAGGATTATTACAAGCAGCTGGAAGGAGATAGGTCCAAATCCTTCTAAAAGAAGGCAGTTGTTCAGTTCACTTTAAATTAAGCTGTGGTGCTCATTTCTGTAGAATGATGCAGATTCCTAAGGTTTCCAGGATTTGAAGGAGAGACTAAATACATCCATATAATTTAATTCTTCTTAATACTAGTAATGATTTATAAATTGTGTCTGGTTCAAGAAGACCGAGCTACAGATGGTTGGAGGATGAGAAGGCATTCATGGGAGTCATGGGACTTCTTTCCTCCTAGAATTTTTTACTATCAGATGCTGGCACTGGCAGCAGTGAGAGGGGTTACTGCACCAGATGGACTCTCTGATCCAGTACCTGACTTGGAAATACCTAATTATCTATTTGCAAGTCCTGCCACCTGCAAACAGGACATTGAGCCTCAATTCAGTACTTTGCAAAATCCAAAAGAGGGGGACTGAAAATAACACAGATTATACACAGAAAGGAGGAAAAAAAGTCAAACCAAATATTTTAGAAATTGTAATTTTTAAATTAGAAGATGGGAAAGGAAAATGTCAAAAAAAAAAAAAAAAGATTTTGCTAATCATAAGGTTTTGCTTCGTAGGTAAATGCATCCCGCCAAGAAACCAAGCTGATGGAAGAATGTGACCAACTCATTGAAATAATCCAGCAAAGACGGCAAATAATTGGAACTAAAATCAAAGAAGGAAAGGTAAAAGCTTTTCTTCTTTAGATCACAAGTAGATCAATACCATTTCCTTTTGATTGCAGCTTTTTTGACTGCAGATACTATTGGTAGAAATTTGTAAAGGTCATTATTGTAGTCCTTGGCTACTGACTGATACTTTCATGTAAAGAGGAATGAAATCCTTGAAGATTAGTAGACCTCAACTGTTTATTTGGTACTTCTCTTACTACAGGTGATTATGGATTTTAAGGATAAAACCGGAAATGGTGTCATGATTGGTAAATGACAAATTATGTCCACTTAGTATTTCCTTCACTCTGTTAGGTGCCTGACAGTATTTCCTCCGAAATGTTAATTTTCATAAAATGCCACAGCTTATAGAATCATCTCACAATTATCTTTTTTTTTCCTAGGTACTTTAACTTTTTATTCAAATACCATCACATAAAAATTTTGTTCCAGTCATTGTCATTCATGAGAATATGAGGTCTTAACTTATTTACAAAAAAAAGATATTCAAAAGTGTGCAAGAAATTTAATTAGGTGTGCATTTCTAATTCCCAAAGTTCCATGATTATTAGTAGCAAACACATTGAGCAGGAAAAAAATCTCTGATACTCAAGTTTCAGCGTATTTTGCTAGGTAACTGTTTTAACTCAGAAATGTTTTAGAGTTGAATTAATGTTTTTATTTTCTAGGAACAAGGTGTTTACTGTTTAACTCCTAAACTAAGTCAGATATTCATTCTTCTTGTGTGGGAAAAGCTCAGGAAAGGAATAAAGTCAAGAGCAGGTTAAATGGTTCATGTGGCTGTCAAGATATTCCAATTAACTTGAAATGAAAAGCCTGTAGGCAAGGGCTAACTTAAACACGTTTGAAACCACAGGTTCTGTACACTGTGTGAAAAAACCTGAATTTCCTCATGCTGTTAACAAAATATAATTCCCTTAAAATTAAATAGATGGCCTTCATTTTTGTTTCAACTCTTTTTCTCTGTGCAGAGAGACCAGATGTGCTGCCAATGAAGTAGAAAACTTACCAATCATTTGGATTTGTGCAATATACACATCACATTGCTTTTAAAAACTGTTGCTTGCAAAAATGTATTCTGATTTCCATTAGCATGGAAGATTTGTAATATGATTGACTCCAAATTCAAATGAGTAGAGCTGTTATCAGAATCTGTCCCCATTCTTTGTTCTGTTTTGTTGAGCTGAAAGTTATATAAGTGGAGTTCCAGTCAAGGTCTGGAATGCTTTCACTCTAATGTGGTATATGTTGAAAGATTTCAAGGTCTCAAGAGACCCATGTGAAAAGCCACAGGAAGCTCTGCCCAATGTATCTTGCTTTAAGAGGGCCTATGGCTAAGAGTGTTTCTGGAAGGTAGAGCATGACAAATTTCACTGTGTGGCTGTAGGTGTGGCTACAGAGCTGGAAACACATACTAATTTCTAGCTGTGCCTGCAAGGCTGCAGGTTCAGTTACATAAGTCTGAACATCCTGAGCAGCTCCATACTTAATCTCACCTGTCACCCAAACCCTACAAAATCCCACAGAACGTGTAACAGGAAAGAAACAAATATCAACTAGGTAAAATAATCCTAGGGCAAATGTCATTCCTACCATTGCAGAAGTGGGTGGGGACTGAGTAAGATGAGACTCTTCCTTTTTCAATTTATCATCTTCATCTTCTTGAAGATTTAGAAAGAATCAATCAAATGAAAAATGCAGTTCATATGTAGACATCACAAATCATGACATGCCTTCTACTGCAAAAAACTCAGAAGTTAATATTTATTCCAGTTCACTTCTTGTTAATTAATTACTAAATAGAGAGATGAACTTCTTAACACTGCAGTGAACCTGTCCCTGGTCAGGCTGGTGCAGACTGAATTGTAATTTCTGCAAATGCACAGTTATAGGAAACATTGTGTCATTAGTTCGTCCTAAAAGCTGATTAAATCATTAGCATTCCCAGCATTTTCTTCTCTTTGCTGTTTCTGTCTTTAAAGAGATACAAATATTATGTGACCGAAGTCATTTGGTCTATATCTTTTTTTGGAAAGTTTTTCAAAAATGTTTATTTTCCTACTCATTTTTGTTGTCAGCTGGACTCAGATACCCTCATCACTGCTTAGGATGCAAATATATCTGAAAGTCAAATAAGCAACTTCATAGCTTGTGCCCTAATTCCTGTGATTTGGAATGTTTATATATAAATGTGGACATTTCTGCCAACCAACTTACTTGTTAGTTTCCTCATTTTGCATGTAACTGGGTCTTAATGTGCTTTTCTAAACTCCAGAATTATTTAATTTCCTTCCTATTTCTTATTCCTGTTCAAACTGTGATCCTGATGTGATAACAAAGGGAAGGACTCACAGACCTTTCAGGAACTATTGTAGTTCCTGAAAGTTTTGTTAGCCAACATTGTCTTTAAATGGAGGACTGTGCCCTTCCCTAACCTTTCTGCTAATGATTACAGTCACATCTACTGTGTTTATCTCCAGCACATATGTTTGCAATAATAATAATCAGCTCTCCAGCACTACTATGCTTTTGTCCAGTTAAAAATATCCAGCTAGAAAACACCCTGTTTTTCTTAAAGCACATAATGGGGTCAGGTAAGTATTATTAACAGAATTGAACACTCTTTTTCTGTTAACTTTTATTTTCAGTTTTTTCTTTTTATGAAACTCACCTAAGTAATAGGAAAAAGCAGTTAATCTATAAGCAACCTTTAACACAGATCTCAGAATTTCAGTGAAATGGTTATCTAAATAGACCTTAGTTATCATGTAAGCAGAAATTACCAGGAAATGACGTTCCTTCTGCTGGAAAAAAGGCCAGCTGTGCTTGTTTTGGCTCTCTCCTGTTGTTTTCTATGTGGAAAATATTCATGCAGAAAGGCTGTGCCTGTCCCTTATTAAAAATGTTACATGGCTAGATGGAGTTCACCACAAAGCTTGTCACCAAAGCCATTCATCTAAACTCCTCCTTTGCCCTGCTTTGCTCTGAATTGCAAACCCAATCATGATTTGTGACCTTGGAGACATGATTGCTTTCCTGTGTTTCCTCTCAAGGTGGTGAGGTTGAGAAAACTGGCTCAGCAGATTGCGAACTGCAAGCAGTGCATTGAGCGCTCGACATCCCTCATCTCTCAGGCTGAGCAGTCACTGAAGGAGAATGATCATGCTCGCTTCCTGCAGACAGCTAAAAATATCACTGAAAGGTAAAGGAGACATCCCTCTCAATAAAAAGAAAAGCCTCACTTTAAGGCAGCTGGGCTGTCACAGTTGCTGTATTGTCTTGTCACATCAGAGATATGGTCAAAGGCAGGGGGGTAGTTGACATATTCCCCCAAAATGCTACTTTGTGCTATACCAGGGTGGGAAGAACCTTACTGTAATACTAAATCAAAACATCCCTTTGAGAAGAGGAGCAGTCAAAAAAGGATGCAAATTAACAGTTACAACAACAGCATGCACAAGTGAAAGAGTTAGTGGTTGCCAAGCAGATGTCTGATGTTAAACACACTTTAAAAAAGGGTTTATGGCTGAAATTCCTACTTCATGAGAAATTCTGAGATTGAGAAAGAAATCAGGCAGTAAGTACATTCCTTAGAAGAAACTGGGAATGATCTTAATGGATTCATATTCTTCACTAAACAGCAAGCTACAAGATAATGAAATGTGTAACTTTGTGAACCTACACCATGCATCTTGAAGACACAGAGAATCAACAGTCCAGGGAGTTTGGAAGTTACAGCAGTTGTTGTGTCGAGTCCCTGGGTGCAGGGAATTTCTTCTCCTTTCAGAATATTGGCTCCTCTTCAGCATGCCAGTTTTATCAAGGATCCCAAAGACAAGGACCATGCTATCAGAAAATTTGGTCTGCTTTTCAGTGCAATGCTATGAATACTAAAACAAACCCATTGAGTTTCAGCAGGATTTTCTGATGAAGAAATATGCTGCTGGAATATCAGCTTTTTAGAATCTGAAAAAAAAAATTAAAATTTAAGAAAGGAGAATATGGTCAACAAAGAAAGACATCAAAAGTATGCTCTTTTTAAAATTTTAAGTAGCTATTTTTAATATTTATTTTTTTACTTCTGGGTTTACATTATATCTTCACATTTTCCAGCCAATTTCCCCCAAATCCAAAACATGAAATTCCCTGTTCCTGTTACATATACTTTTTTAAGTCTTTCACTTACTGTGAAAGACTTACTGTGTGCTGCATCAGTCTTCATCAAAGCTAATTATCAATTTACAAATAAGCCAGCAACACGGGGTTGTCCATTACAGATTCAGAGAATTGAAAATCAGTTGAAAAAGGCAAGGCCAGGCATGGCAGTGGGTTATATGTTGTCTCTCAGACCGTGGTTTATATTCCGTCACCAAGCAACATTGTGGCATCCCAGTTGAAGCCAGTAGTAAAACTAGGAGTATCAAAAGCTGAAGGTGGGGGTCTGCCATTTTTTTCAGTATTCAGCAGAGCCAGCAGCAGGGCAGAAACCTGTGGAGACACCGGGCTTTCTAACTGACTGCCACACAATATTCAGAGAAGCTCCACTTAGAGTTTGTAAGAATGAACAGTTGCTTCATAAATACAAGAGAGACAGGAGAGACACTGGGAGAGCAGAAATGAGACAAGCTGACATTTGTGCCCAAGCAAACTTAATTCTTGGCTATCATACATTGCTGTCTGTAATGAGATGGCTGTGAGCACCCTGAAAATCAGAGAATCATTCCGAGCAGTGAATAAAACCAAGGGTAAAAAAACCACCAAGTGCTTGCAGACAAATTGCAAATGGAAAAAGAGGGTAAATAGAATTAATAAATTATTCCTCACAAGTAAAATGTTTTGTTTGCTTTTAGATCGCTCATGTAACAGCCTCACCAGGGCTCTGAGCTCCAGCAGCTAAAGTAGTGTCTTGAAATCATGCTCATTGCATTTCTTCATCCACACATTTCAAAATAATTGCAGTAAAATATTTTCTGTTATAAACACAACAGGTAACTGCGCAAGCAAAGTCATTACATACACTCTGATGATTAAGTTGTGCATTATTTACAGTGGGTGAAATGCATTTATCCTAGAAAAACCCTTTCCAATCCAGTACAGTGTCAGTGTTTGCAGTGTGAACAGTGGGCAGAATTACAGGATGAAATTCAATCCTCTGAACCTAATATGGTGACATAGTGTCTGAAATTTTGAATTGTTGATCTCACCAAAAACTGACTGTAACACATGTAAATATAGAGCAACTTTTGCATATCCCCAAAAGCAGTCAAAAAAAAAAAAATCTGTCCTAGGATCTACTTTAAGTTCTACATCCAGAGCTGCGAGGGAAAAAATGCTGAAAACTGTGTATCAAGAATATTGACCAGGAAACCACCTCAGCTCAGCTTTTGAAAACTATGCTGAAGACAATGAGATGTACAGCTCTGGTCTTGACTTTCATTATTGTATTTTCTTAAAATACTACACAAAAAATATATGGAAAAATAGTCCTTAGTAAACATTTCTCCTGGACTCATTTCAGTCCTGTCTACAGAAAATTAATAATTTGGGAAAATTTTAAATTGAAGCAATCAAATATTTTGATCAGACATGTCATGAATGACAGATAACAGACCTAGGTTGCGTGCATAGTTGTCTGTTTACCTCCAGACTGAAACATTTGCCCAATTTCTGTTGTGTAGCATAAGGTTTAGTTATCTCTCCTTAAACCAGTCAAACTTTCTATAAACACATCCAGCCCCCAGCTTTCCAGAAATACGCATTTTGAGAAACCAGGCTGAAGGGTCTGAAAAATGCTTCCTGATGGCATTTTTCTTGTGAAAGCCCATCTCTTTATACTAGTACATCTGGACAGAGAAAATGTGAATGTAGCTCCTGAAACAAGGTAGGTGAGGAAACTTTTCAGTTTTGGAGGAAATGTAAGTATGCACATATGCTTTGCAGGGAAAAGCCTTCTAAAATAAACCATGCTGACATCTATTTGTTTTATCTCCCTCCTGTGCCTTTTGAAGTTAACAGCAGCGTGCTGTGGTGAACAGCTGAGGAGGTGTGGGGACTGCACCAAGCCATTGGGACAGCAGTGCCAAGGCATGCCTGGAGGAAGAAAATGCTTGGGAAAACAAGGGTTGGGAGAGATGCAGCATCTGTCAGGATTGCTTAAAACACAGCTAATTATAATGAGCCTTCTTCTTTGGTTCAATGGGTGATTAAAAAGAAGAATTCAAGGGATATTGTTGCTTGGCCAATATTTTGTTAAAATCTTATCTGACACTGCACGATAGGCCTAAGCTCATTTAAAAAAAAATATTGGAGATCTTGTTGTCAGGAATAAAAGTGGCAGGAGAAGTTCCTAACTTAAATAAATAAATAAATAAATAAAATAGGTATACAAGCTTTTATCAAGCTTTTTGAGAAGCTGTAACAACCATATTCATCAGGTCCACCTTGATATGAAAGTCATTGTGTCTTGAGTGCTAAAAGACATTTTTCTTTTCGTTACAGGGTTTCCATGGCAACTGCATCCTCCCAGGTTCTAATTCCTGAAATTAACCTCAATGATACTTTTGATACTTTCGCACTTGATTTTACCAGGGAGAAGAAATTGTTGGAATGCCTTGATTACCTTACAGGTACTATTATTTTTTTCCTTGAGGTTCTACTTTTATATATTCCTTACAAAATAGTAGTGATAGTATTTTCTTCAGTTCTCCCTGTGGTTGCAAATTTGGCTGATTGTCAGGTGCTCACCAAGCCACTCTCACTCCATCTCCTCAGTAAGGGGAGAAAATAAGATTAAAAGCTCATGGGTTGAGATAAGGACAAGGAGATCACTCAAGAATTACTGCTACAGGCAAAACAAATTCAACTTGGGGAAGATTAATTTAATTTATTGCAAATTAATTGTAAAAGTAGGACACTGAGAAATAAATCTTATAAAAAGCTTTCCCCCACTCCATCTTTCTTGGGCTCAACTTCATTCCCAGCTCTTCTGTCTGCTCCCCACAAAGAGCATGGGGGTGAGGAATGAAGGTTGTGGCCAGTTTATCACACATAACCTCTGCCACTCCTTCTTCCTAGTGCCTTTTCCCTACTCTGGCAGGGGCTTTCTCTCACAGAATGCAGCTCTTCATGAACTTCTCCAACAATGACCTTTCCAACAGGGTGCTGTTCTCCAACAGCTGCTCCAGAGTGGGTTCTTTCTGCCAGATAAGCCCTTCAGGAGTGGACTGCTCCAGTGTGAGTCTCCCATGGACCACAATTCCTGTGAGAAACCTTGCTCCTGTGTGGTCCTCTCTCTGCAGGCTGCAGCTTCCTCCAGAGCATATCACCCTGCTCTGGTGTGGGTTCTCCACGGCTGCAGGTGGATATCTGCTTCACTGTGGTCTTCTGTGGGCTACAGGGAAACAGCCTGCATCACCACAGTCTTCATTTCAGGCTGCAGGGGAATTTCTGCTCCAGCCCCTGGGACACCTCTTCCCCCTCCTTCTTCACCAATCTTGACATCTGCAGGGCTGTTTCTATCACATTTTCTCCCTTTTCTCTCCCCCCGCTGCTGCACAGCCTCTCTTACTCTTTCTTTAAAACGCTGTCACAGAGGCACCATCAGCACCAGTGATGGGCTGAGCTTTGGACAGTGGCAGGGCTATCATAGGTGTATGTCTGTGTCTGATATTGAGTCAGCTCCTGATCTTTTCTGACAGAGATAACCCTTGCAGCCCAGCTACTTCTAAAACCTTGCTACATAAACCAAATACACTCTTCCTCTTAATCCTGAATACATTACCTCCAGCAGCCCCAGAACGCCCCAGGAAGCGTTAGGGGCTTCAAACAACTGGGTTGCATTTCCTAACTCCTCCTTTCATTCTTCACCACCAGAGTTTGAAGAAGTAGGATTGAGAAATGGTTAAAAGCCACTGCAGCAGAGTGAAGTGAAATAACAGCTGGAGCTCAGCCTGGAGCAGTCAGGAGAGGGAGAGCAGGGACTAAACCATATTTCCCAGGAGATGGATGCTCCAGGTGTTACCCTCTCCCTTAGGGCTGCCTCCTTGCTGCAGCAGATTGCTGCTTGGCAGAGTTCCCATGAGCAACCAGAAGCTGTTCAAGCAATCAACATCACAGGCTCAGCAGTGGAAGATGTTTTCTCATGTTGGTGACACTGTCTATTTCCCCCATCACAGACCTGGAGGACCTGGCTGTGTCTGGAGCCAGAGCGAGGGGTGTGCTCTGAGCCAGGCTGTGGGGTGGGTTCTCCACACAGCAGAGCCTCACCTCGTCTAACTGAGATCTTTGGCCTGAGGAAGCCCACAGGATTAGACCCTTACTGAAAGTCTGAGTAATGTGCAGTCTCAGAGTGTACAATGACTCACAAAGAGAAACAAATTACTGTAATTTAGAGTGTTTTGATTTCAATGCCAGAATTAGAACAATTCATTCCAGCTCAATTGAAAACAGGAGAGATGTGGTAGGTTTTTATTTTGCAGAGTCTTTAAGCATCTGCTGTTAGCAGCAAGAATTTGCCATGAAAGGCACAAAGCACTATTAGAAAAGCATTGGAAAGCACTTCCTGGGTCCATTCACATGTCCCAGTTTTCAGAGGATATACTTGTGCTAGTTCAGGACAATGTGAGGGTGCAGTCTCCTCATTACCAACTGCAATCTTTTTCAAGCAGAGGCCTGGCTTCTGGCTTTTCTCCAGAGGAAAGGCAGAGAAAGCTAGGGCTGTTCAGCCTGCAGAAGAGAGGGCTCCAAGGAGACCTCATTGTGGTCTTTCAACACTTAAAACATTTTAGTAGATTCTGTTGAGAAAGGACAAGGGGTAATGGATGTAAACCAAATGATGGTAAGTTCAGACTACATATAAGCAAAAAATCTTTAAAATAAAGGTGATGAGACATTGCCAGAGAGGCTGTATAGGCCCATCCCTGGAAACATTCAAGATCAAGTTGGACAGAACTCTGAGCAACCTGTCCCTGCTCCCTGTCTGGAGATTGGGGCAGATGACTTTTAAAGGTTCCTCCCAAACCAAAGTATTCTCTTATTCTGTGATTCTATAAGTAGTGAATAGATTAATACTGGGAGGCACAAGATAGGTGCATGCACAGGGCAGCAGCACTCCTGCCTGATGGAGCTGTGGGCTTCTTGCCAAATCTAAAAGAGAAATTATATCTGCAAAGAAATTTCTTTGTCACTGTGTGACAGATGAATACAATCAGTGTCTAACACATATTCAAGTAAATAAAACACAGCAATAATGTAATTTTAGCTTCTTACACAGTCTCAGAGAAATGTTATGGTGTCTGCTTCTCTCCAAATCTGCAGGAATTTTGCTATTATGCTGAGCCTTCACCCCAAATTTATAAAAATCCAAGGAAATGAAAGGCAGGATTAAAACGAGAAACTGACTCATTTAATCTAATCTAGAAATTTACCTCTAAAATAATCAGTCTCATCTCCCTTTCCATCAGAGAAGAGAAATAACCATCTTATTTTGAGACACGTATATCAAGGCAGTTGACTTAATTCCCGAGTTTTCTATTTCTCCCAGTTGCCTCCAAACAGAGGATTGATATATTTATTCAAATGCAGATAGCTGTGGTTTAGATCTGTGAAGTTATATGAGGTGAATTCTGTCTAGCAGTCTGTTCCTGCATCCCTCAGGTCTTCTCTCCTTTGTATATCATATGTCAATATTATCAACCTAATTGCTGTACACTGCAAAAGACAAAGGCTATATCTGTACCAAAATGAAGTTGCTACAAAGATGCCTTCTGTGATCCAGCATGATGACTGTGTCATTTACATAGCTCCTTTTCTGCCTTTTTCCTAACTCATCCACAGTCCTAAAACATTTCTTACAATGCAGTCTAAGGAAACTTGCATATATATAATGCATTTTTTATGTTTTTTTTCCTAGGAAACCATTTTTATCCTTGTCCTTGATGCCCAGTGAAAAACATTTCTAACTGCCTTTTCTTCACATTAATAAATATCATATGGCTGCAGTGGCAAAATGCAAAGCACATGTCCAAATTATCTGAGCATAAAATGCAACCTATGCAGACCACTAAAATACATTTATGTAAATATATGTATATAGGTGTATACATGAGATATAGGTCTGTATATATATATATATACACACATATATATAATCCCAAGAGTAAAATGCATTTGATTATTATCTACTGTTGTCCAGAAACTCCAGAGAAAGATTTATATTACTCCTTTCAGATTGATGCATGGAATTTTCATAGATCATAAACTGAACACTTTGTGACAGAGTGAATTAGGCTTTACTTTTATCACATTCCACGGTTAAGTAAAACAAAGACCATTTGTACATCCTAGTCATAGATCTATGCTGTGAATTAAGTGAAGAAGTCTACCTTATGACTGTCATCTGTACTGCTTCTGAACAAAATGTCAAAACCTAAATTCCAGCTTCATTATCTCTGCTGTCAATTGCTTTTGAAGCAATTGACCTTGGCTGTCTCCTGGAGATTTTTTTTCTCCTTTGGTTCTTCCCAGCATATTTGTCAGAGCTTCTTTATCCTCCATCTTCTCAACCCTCTCTTTCTTTCTTCCTGGGCTATTTCTTTACTGAAGAAATAAATTTCACTAGTCTGTGCTTATCATTTCTGTAGATATCTGTCCAAAGCTTCTGCTATCCAAATAAAATCTCTGATATCTTTCTGAAAGTTGCCAGCCAGACATTGAGATATCAAGCTCAGTATATTAAAAGAATACTTTTAATCTTCATCTGACTGTTCTATTCTCTGTATATATAGCCTTGATGTCTTTTGAAAGCATTCTTAACAGTTGCTCGAGATCTTCATCTGGAAACTATCTTTTTCTAAGCATGTATATAGCTAGATACAGGCAATACATATGACTTGCAAACTCTCTGCACAATATTACTGTCTTAAGGACTTTTTGTCCATTGTGAATCAAAAATGCTTGGTTTGTGTCTTAATACTTTGAAATCAATTGCAGGAACATCCATTCTTTGACCTTGCAATTTGCCCTACTTCAGAAATTCCGTTTGAAACAATGATAAATTTTCTCCATCCATCACTTCACCTATGACTGCACAAAGAAATCTGTATTGCCTAGCATATGCCAGCAATTTTTTCACACAGAAACAACTTTGTTCTGGAAACTCTTCATAACCTGTCTTACTGCTTAACTCTTTCGGCACTGAAAGATCAAAGACCAGTTGCAGACAACGCTCAGTCTTATGGTTTGGGTGTAATCTCTTCTCATTCTGTTGGTTTTGAGCAGTCCTGATCTGCCCAAAGACTAGGTCGAGATGGTTTGTATGTATGACCAAGCCCTCAGTACTAACTCACACATGACAAGTTAATAAAATTTGTATCCACATCTGATGTAACTGTGCCTTTCAAATTCCTCCATGGTGATATAGCCCAGTATCATGATACAAGATAGAATCAGTAATGAATTTCTAAAAGAGAGGTTCAGAGCAGCTTCTGCAACTCCCTCATGGTGTTACCAGCAATATGGGTATTTCTAGCACCATTAATTCAAACAGATTGCTTAGGTCTTCTATTAGATCTTGATACTCAGTATCAAATGCCATAAGGAATCATTACAAAATCCATCACTGCAGGACAGCAAGGAGAGAGAAACTGGGGAAACGAAATGAATTTAAGGTGGTTGCAGTCAATCTCTATGACCTTATGCTGAGAGGATTTAGACAGAATCTCAGTAGGCACCCAGGAGGCACTGTATTAATGCTGGAATTCACCAGGGAGAGGAGGCAGTGTCCCTAAACTGTCCCTCAGGTGTGTAGACCTTGTGAGCCATTCATTCTACTTCAGAGCAAAAGCCATGCAGATGACATGGAAAGGAGGTGCATTAAACTAAATGGGTTGGAAGGGAGATCAGTTACTCCTGAGAGCAAATTTTAGAAACTACATTTTTAATATTTGTGCCTTTCAGGCATTTTAGATGTGGTTACTGACTTTTTAAGTGTGTTTGCTCAGTTTTGAGTCAAAATTAAGTAAAACAGCCTTCAGCAATGATTTTTCTGTCTTGTGAGAGAGTGTTGATCCACAAAAGCTTGTGAATGAAAGTCTGAGTTTCTGAAGCAGTTACTACTCCCAGATATTTGCTCTGATCCTCTATGGAGAAGTGCATTATGCCTTCCACTGCTGTGCTGGAAGCATGCTGGGCTTCCCCTCTGGAGCAGGGGTGAAGCACACCCGAGTCAGGAGGGGGAAGTTGCTGGGGCAGCCTTGAGATCACTGGAGTCTTTGAGGAGGTTTCCCTGTGGCACAGAGCTCTGTAACAGCACTGGTGGATTCAATAACCACATACTACCAACTGCAATACTGAAGTTAACAGGTTGAGGTCAATGTCTTTAATTGCATTACAAATTTACACTCTCTAAAGGAGAATGTGCTGTAGAATGATGAATTTGGAAGTTGGGCTGCTACATTATTTTATCATAACAGAGCATCTGAATGTAGAGTTGCCCGCCTTTCTGTAGGAGAAGCAGGTGTATTTGTTTTGTTCTGAGTGGTTGATGAAATGAATGTTGCCAAAGAGCTGAATTCATGCAGTATAGTCTCAAGTGAGTGTGGGTTAATCACAAGAGCCAGGAAAAATTTGTCTTTCTTAAGTCAAATCTCTTTCAGACATTCTCATTACATGAAGGCCTGTAGATTTCCAGCTATAAGGCCAGGTGTGTATACAAAGAGCAAACTTAGGATGCCATTTTCAAAGAAGTTGAAGATGCTTAGGTGTTACTGAAATGCAGTTTACAGTTAATTAAATCTTCAGCACATTTCTCAAAATATTTTGCTGTTAGGTGCAGGCGATGATGGAAGAAAACTTTAGTTGAACATTGTCAGACAAATAATAATGGATCTACTTGTATATTTGTTATTAACACTTGTTCCAATTTTTGTTTGGCCTTTGAAAGACAGACAAAATATTGAAATGAAGCCCCAGCTAGGAATAAAAAAATTTAAAGCCTCCAGTAATTGTTCTACAGGATACATTGTTAGAACATAGCTGATATTACCATTAATCTTTCCAGAAAACTGTGGTCCTTTCCCCCCCACCCCATATTTTGATTATATTCTTCTCAGAGATAGCTGTTCTTATTTGAGTTTATTTGTATTTCTTTTCTTTAATACCCTTCTGTCCCAAGAGTTTCTCTGACAATCTTAAAAAAAGCATTGGTAGGCTTCTGTGATTCAATATTTAGAGCATCACAAATCACGGTCGTATCATGAAACACATTTGAACTTTTCGTTAAGCCCCTTGGTTAAAAGAGGCTGCTTGGGAACCTGTCTGCACTTTAATCCTTGGGAACATACATCAGTAAGCCAGAGACATGATCTATAAAAAATCTTGATGTAAAAAAAAAATAGTTGTTTCATAAAAATAAGATCTTGCAGAAGTAAAGGTGGAATTTCTTCAAAGGGACTTTTTTTGAGGCTATTATTTGTGGCTATCAGATGTTAAAGAGCTGACAGGAAAAAACTCCAAAACAAAACCACAAACATTCATAGTTACCTTCCTTTTCCTCTAATACAGACATAGTTTGGTTGTTTCAGCTTGAGTGCCCTCCTTCTTCACTCTGTGACAGATGGGAGAAACACTATTAAAGCACAAGGATTTGTGATTTTTCTTTTCATTATATGGGTTGCAGGGAAGATGATTTGGAATGAAGCTCCCACTGAGACAAGCATGCAGGAAGATACCTCAGTCTTTCAAAGACAGACTAATTTCTTTGTTATTTAGGTGTTCTGTTTTTAAAGGTTGCAAAGAAGAAAATTTAGACCCCAGTAATTTGCTTCAAGTTTCACTTCTTTAAATAGGTCCTTAAAACAAACTCATGTGTTTATGTAGAAAAAGACTGTATATCTTGCTACACAAAGATCTTGCATGTTGATTAGAAAAAAAGAGAGGCAGACACCTCCTGCGTGACTATTTGTAATATTTATACAGTCATTATGTTATGATAAGAACTCTTTTTTAATGCTGAAAAATGTGAGTTTTATAACCAGCAGAAATTATATGTATCTATATTAGAAAGGATAGCTAGGAGATCAATAAAATGGAGAGAGGAAAAAACTGAGCATGAAAGTATGAGTGTTCGGAGCTTCCCCAAAATTATATATTTTAAATACCTGTTGCTAATGAATGACAGATCACAGTGCAGCCTAGAGGGAGGCCAGGAAGGATGCATTACCACAATACCACTTATGGCAATCTCTGGTAAGATAGACTGGGCGAACACTGCTTTCATGTCAACAGTGAAGAGTTTTGACCCTCCCTCTTGAAATGCGTCAATGAAATTCCGATAAGTTTGGTGAAATAATCGGAACAATCTTAGAAAAAGTAACTTGTATCTATCTGATGTGACCACCAGTCCATCACTTGTTCTGTGGCATCTGAAACTAAAGCTACTTTAACACAAAATATTTTCAAAATCCAGAGTTCCTAGGTGGTTCTCTTGTTATTAAGAAATCCTTCCTAACAGTTAATTGATAACCAAAATTAGTACTGGAATTAGCAAAAAGTCATTGAAAGCCTGTTGGATGATATCTGTACCATCTCATACATCAACTACATCCCCTAATCTCGGGGGAGAGGGGAAATACTTCACTGATTGTGCCTCCTGTGTTGTATCTGACAGCTCCCAACCCACCCACCATTCGAGAAGAGCTCTGTACAGCCTCTTATGACACCATTACTGTGCACTGGACATCAGATGATGAGTTCAGTGTGGTCTCTTATGAGCTGCAGTACACCATCTTCACTGGACAAGCCAACGTTGTTAGTGAGTATAAACCTTCTCTTTTCATGTTGTTCCCTTATGGCTTCTTTGCAAACCAAGTATCTTTAAAGATAAATATATTCCTATGTCAAGAAGAAAAAGAAAAATTATTTTCTAGAAAGATTTAAAGCCAAAATTTCCAGTCCAAACCAATAATGATTTTAAAAGGGCTTGAAATTCAGAATTGCTTCAGTTAGAATTTCTTGTGTCTTTTTCTGGGAGTGCCTTGTATTGGGAACATTCAAAGACTGAACACATCACAAGTATTGTCTATATTAACAGGACTTATCTCTTGCATCCCAAGTCCCTTTTTGCAGATGTAGCAAGTTCAAAGACCTCAATTCCGTTCTCTGCACTACTCAGGCACTGTGCACATGGAAGCCTGTGTTGAACAGGTCATTAGTTAGAACTGCAGCCCCACTGTCATTTATATAAACTTGACATCTGGACCTTTGTCTGAAATACAGATTAAGTCCTTCCCTCTGATTTTTACTGTCTTCAAGGCTACAAAGCATAGGTCTCAGTGAACTACAGGCTAGTCAGAAAACATCAGGGAAACAACAATTTATATGGTAATTCGGTTTTACTTAAAATGAGATTAACAAACATTGTATATTTTGTATTATAGCACATTTTTAATGAGTACACTCTATGTTTTGAATCTGTAACTTCCTTTAATGACTGAATTTACTTAATTGGATTTTGGATTGTTTTATTGTTAAATAAATAATCCTCACAGAAAAAAAATATATTGTCAAATCAGTCAAAGTTTCTGGATTCAGTGTTCTGCAATCATTGGGGTCATTGACTATGAATTTGGAATAGTCATTCAACTTCTTCCTAGTCCCTGTATGTTTAATGAGAATACCACTAGCTGACACATACTTGTTTTATTAAACAAGGATTCTGAAATGAGCCAAATCAGTCAAAATATGGAGTTTGTTCAAGGCAACACATATTCAGATAGGGAAGTCATTGCCACAGAGGGTTGGTGTGTTTTTGAATTCAAGAGATGCCTGGACAGATCATGCAAGAAAAATACACTGAGAGCAATGAAGTGCAATGAAGTGGCTCTGGAAGTCGCAGAGCTGTAAGCTGTTGGTGCCTGGGAGAGCAAGGTGAGAAATGATCAGTGTGTGCCTTCCCTGTTTTTTGAAACCTTCCCCACCCTTGTCTTTCCCCATCATCAAATACCCTGGCCATGCACTGAGCTAGAGAGGCTTAGTTGTGAGACAGGGCAGAAATGTTTTTCTTCTTGCAAAATATTTTTGTAAGAAGAGTTTGTTGAGATACTTTGATGAAAGTCAGTGCTGCGGGCGTGTTTACTTGTTTACCTGGGTGGAAAAATGGTATGGTCTATGCCAAGTTTGAGTACTGAGCCAAACTCTCCCACTGACTCCTGTTACTGTGTGCACCCCATCTTCTCCAGCACTAAGCAGGAGTTTAGTTTCCAAGCCATCTGAAAGGACATCTGAGGATTCATGTGCTGGCATCTTAATACCTTTTTAAGTAGCATACTGTGAATGTATTACAGTATTCAGGACTGACTAAAAAAAGAAGATGGATTATTGAAAATTTGATGAATGTTTTGTCAAAACCTCCATTTAGTATTTCCCTTAAGAGTCTGATTTTGAAAAACACACTGCAAAATTTAAGGCTGTTGGAAAGACCAAATAAACTTCAACACGTGCTTCTACATCTGAGCAAGCTGGATAATAAAAAAGTCTAATAGTAATTTTGCAAAAATTGAAGCAAGGTAGATAAGGAAGGAAAACCTTCCCTGATTAATCATTACCAAGCAGAGAGGACTTAATGATAAGCCAGTGTGCTGCTTGTTTTCTAGTCCATTTTTATCTATGGCTTTATGCTGTACACATCAATTGTTGGCACTAAGTATGAACATGGCAGCAGCAAAATGTGTGCCATTTCCACAGCCTTGGGATGTGGGATTTTACTCCTTGCTTACTAGTGAATAAATAACAAGGTGTTTCTATTTTAGGTTGTACTGTAGGTTTCCCATGTGAAGGTCAAAACTTTGATCTGCAAAACATGTATCAATAAATCTGCTTTCAGGGATGCAATATAATTTTCAAGTGTAGCACGAATTGCTCAGTATGCAGTCTGAACTTTCATATTACCACTTTGCAAAAATAGGTAATTAAAACTTTGAAGAGAAAACAAATCAACACTGTAAGAAACTTTGTTTACAAAAAGCTCTGAAGACCTTAAATGAAAATAGAAAGAAATGAAAGAATGGATCTTATTTTGTTTGTTTGTTTTTTGTGGTTTTTTGTTTGTTTTTTGTTTGGTTGGTTGGTTTTGGGTTTTTTTAAAACAGAGCTCGTTCTTAAGCAAATATCCTGGTTTAATTAAGAGCTATAATATTAATGCAAATTAAATACATGCATGTATATGTGAAAGACCTTTCTAAATCTGGTAAAGCTTTTTTAAAAATCTCATTATTTTATATAGACTTGAACACCTCCAATGGTGAACTTCCTGCCAACATGCTCCAAATCTGCCTGTGCTTCTAAAATGTGAGACTCTCCCAGGTCATTCCAAATTACACTGATGTTGGAGATTGCCCACTAACATCATATGATCATAGGATCACTTAGGTTGGAAAAGACCTCTGAGATCATTGGGTCCATCTATTAACTTAACACTGCCAAGTCCACCACTATAACATGGCCCTAAATGTCACATGCACATGACTTTTGAATACCTCTAGGAATGGTGACACCACTACTTCCCTGGACGGTCTGTTGAAATGCTTGACCAGCCTTTCTATGAAGAAATTTTTCCTAATATCAAATCTAGAGCTTCCCTGGTACAACTTGAGACCTTTTCTTCTTGCCCTGTCAATCCCATCCTCATTCTACTCAGAACACTGCTGGGATGTTTATTCACTTTGTTGCATTATATTGTTGATCCTGCAGAAGGATTTAACGTCACACCTGTTACAAATGGCTTTCCAAGGCTGTTCTTAGAATTTCACAGTGTACCTTGGTAGTGCTTTTGAACACAGAGAGCTACTCTCACTGTAAGAGGCATTAACAGGTGCTGCACTGCAGCCTTCATGTTTCGATGAATTGAAGATAGGTTTTTGTTTGTTTTTTTTTAAATCCTGTTTTAGACTTTGGGTTAGTAAAAAATTTCTTCCTGTTTGTGGCATATGCATGCTGTTGCACATAATCGTATTTTTATTTCTCTGTAACATCCCAAAAATTTCCATTGGTATTTTATGTTGCATGTAGCAGATAATGTAAACAGGGTCATAGACTGACTTCAGTTCCGTGGCTTTTTAGCTACGAATTAGTCACCAGGGAGTAGCTCTGGTACTGCATTAAACCAACAAGCTTTTTCCCTCGAGACAATAGCAATCACTTTGCATACATACCCACCTACTGTGCTAATGGAGGCTGTTACTTTGGAATCTGTTTCTTAAACCACATAGCCAGCCTGACTGCACTTTCCACTAACAGTACATTTCCCCCACCAGAGGCATATATCATCCGGAGATTGCTAAGAATTCAGTAACAAAAACAAGCAATACTATGTTTTTTTAGTATATTTTCTATCCAACATAATCAACTATATTCTTTTTTATTAACTGAAAAATTGGAAAGTTAACATTTGATGGCCAAGGTCCAAATAGAGTATTTCATTTGAATCCTGTTTCATACAGGAAAGATTATTTCCAAATGTGGGCAAACTTCTTGGCTGTTGAATGCTTGGCAGACCTTCTCTGTGTATAAGAGCAATACTGAAGTTCAGATTAAGTCTGCTTTTACTAAAGCAGTTGTTCTCAGAGTTATTCCATTTGTACATTTGCATTTTTGAGAGGCAGCTAATCACCTGCAATCTGAATATGGTAAAAGCTTTTAAAATTACTTTGTCACTAGCTAACTAACATGCATTATAATTTCATTATCCCATTTCAGTAGATTTTCAAGTATTCATAGAGTATGTCCTTTTTTAACAGCGTGGATTTTTTATAGTTTGTTTCAGGATGGTTCAAAATTTTCTCTAGCTCTGATACAAAATTCTTCAGGAAAAATATATCTCGTTCTCTCTCATCTGGTGAAAGAAATCAGGGCTAATGAGTTATACAGTCTAATTTCTAAAAAATCACGGTTAAGGATACAGTGTACTACTCTCAGAACCTTTCACTGTACAGGACTTCTGGATAAAAGTTTTTGGAAGGACCTAAGACAATTAGGAGCCTAAGCTTCCATGAAAAACAGTGATTAGGAGTCACCAAATCATTTTTTAATATTCTAGACTTTGCCTCTTTCTGGGAGTTTTATTTTAATAAAAACAGATTCCTTACAGTCTTCAGATTTCTATTAGAGATTTTAGTGAGGATTTTTAATGGCATAAAAGCAAATTTGGGATAAAACCAGGAAAACTTCTGCATCTTTAAAAGTATAAAAAGGATGCATTTCTTAGACAAAATTCAATGTGTTTTGCAGAAATCTTGCAACTGATTTTTTTTTTTCAGATGCGAATGAAGAGCAGGGGTGGAGAGCTATCTATTACTTTCACCTACCTTATTTACTCTACCAATTTGAATTGCTAATAATTTATTTAAATAAAACATTTTACAATAATTAAAATACTCAAGAGATTAAATAACCTTCCCATGACTTTTGTGCTCCTTTTCCAGTTTTCAAGAAAAAATATTTTATTAAAATCTATCAGTGCAAATTTTAGGAGGATTTACTCCTTGGGATTTTTCTTGTCCATTTTTTCTTGTCCGTTGTTGTTTCAACAACCAGCACCAGGGAAATAGCTTTACAAATTACTACCTCCAGACTATGAGAAACTTGTTTTGAAAACCCACACATCCTGTACGGACATCACTGTGCTCACTGCACCATTCCAGGATGTAATATAAATTCTCTACATTTTTGTAGGCTACAGTTTTAAAATACATTGTTTTACCATCTGCATAACCCTGTAAAAAGCAATGGGATTTTGAAACAAGAAACCTGAATGCAGCCTGGATTAGGAGTGGGTACAATAGGAGACCCTTGGCTCCTGCTGTTGCACCAGTGAGGAGATGTGTACTTTTCCACTTCACCTGCTGCCACCGACAGGGAACTGAGAGGGCAAACACTTCCCCTGGATGCCAGTGTGATCAGGCTGCTTGTTCATTCCCCTGAACTTCCTTAATCATATTCTTTTGTATTCAGAGAAGAAAGGCTGTCCTGACAGGGCATAACTGGAGACAAATTCCTTTGATGCAGTGACAAATTATTCTTTCATACATAAAAGCTTAACTTGGCTGCCACTAATAACTATTCTCCCTTTTCAAGGAGTTTGGACTTGTAGTTTGGCATCATCAATTCTTCATTCCCAGGATTTTTGAATCAAAGTACAATTTAAAGCCTGTTATCAAAGAGCTTGCAGTCAGAAAGCACAAGAACATATCATTGAGCCCCTTGGTGTTTAGGCAAGAGCTGAGCTTGTTAAGACAACAAGATTGGTCGAGCAAAGTAACCAAGTCAGTCACTGCACATCCAATATTTGTTGCACATCAGTAGTCTGGGATGCCTAAGAGTGGAAGGACAAGGAAAAGAAACCTAAGATGTATTCTGTCATCAAAGAGGATAGCGCTTTTCTCTAGAACATGAGTCAGGTCAAACAGGAGGTTTCTGACTCTCTCCATCAACTGTGCAGAGTTTAGGGCAGGTAAAGCCTTTAGTGATTATTGGGTTATGTATAAATCTACATACCCAGGAGGAGGGGATGAACTCCAGAGTGACTTATAGCAATGCAGCAGTATCTTCACTGTCCTTTACATACTTACCTGGATCAAAGTTTTATAGTTTATTAAGGAGCAATCAGCCTCTGGAAGGTATCGTAAAAAGTGTAATGCAAGCCTTAAATATGTGCCCATTAGAGAGTTGTAGTGAATAATACATAACTAATTTCTAGATGAGTTAGCAAAACTCTGGGCATTTCTGTGTCTGCATAATGGTCAGTTTATATAAGGCTTATGCATACCACAAAGCTTTGCTTTCAAAGGGTGGTTGTGATTGGAGAAGACACTCCTAGGACCACTGTCTATATCCATCCTGCTTATTGTCATATGTTATTTGATATCCCATCAGAGGCATCTTAGTTTAAGATTCCTTGATCATATTTAATTTCATTTAAATCCAGAGTTTAATTTTGTTTTATTTTAACGTACTTTCATTTATTTTACAATAGCACCAGTCCAGTAAGGGATGATTTCAATGCAAAATCAATGTGGTAGTTCAGGCACAGAAGCATGTGTTTAATATCTGTGGCAAATTGGGAAGAGATGAGATTTCCTCTGAGTAGCCAGTGAAATGTTTTATGTCAGGAAGCTGCTTCCTTTATTTTCTTCCTTCCTCATAGGAAACCCATTCACACACAGCCTAAAAATATAATTTGGTGTGTATGGTTCAGTGAGAGAAGACATAGATGGATGTTGCTTTAAGCAGTTCACTACAAGTGCTGGGCCCAGCTGAGGTTACCTTGGAGTATAAAGTGGGGTTCTTTTTCTTCATGAGAAAGGCAGATAATAGTTCTATACAATAATATATATATATATATAAAATTATCTATGGGTGACTCATCTCACATCATTTTAGATACCAGAAATTAGAGATCTCACCTCTACTGGTCACCTAGGCTTCTTCTGTGTACAAGAAAAGAGAGGCATTTGTGGTTGGTGGGATGTTCACACCTGGGGAAGTGAAAGAAAGTACTTACTGATTTCTGCCTTTCCTCAGAGTCCAGAAAAATAAGTTAGGCATTGTAGCTCTTCATTAGGTGGCAAGATAGTATGAATCCAAGCTGAAACTGTGCCACAGTTACCCATTTGCACAGCAGGATGAATCTCTGCTCTGCCTGCCTCTCAAAAATGCTGTGTAATGCAAGAGAATTTTGACATACAAACTTCATAATACTTAGTTAAAATTTTGAATTTAAATTCTGTTTCTAATGATCTTTTGTTATGAAAAGCACATATCATATTAGGAAGGAATCTCATAGTATGTCCATGAACAGTCTGTAAGTCTACAAACCTGTATCACAGATCTGTTTCCTTCAGGTTTTGTGACCAGTGGCCTATAAATTTTATTTTACATAAAATTTTCATACTGTCTGATATGCCGAGCTGAATTACTACTGAGTTCTGAAAGATTGTCTTCATGAGTGATTTGCTGGTAGAACACTAGTTAAAAGCTGAAAGCTGTCTGTAAATAACAACAGAATCCAGAATGTGTTCTATGCCCAGTAAAGGCAGTGGCCAAGAAGTCTGTCAGGTTCCTAATCCAGTCAAGCCTTTCTCTGTTAAGTTTTCCAGCCTTACATATGTGCACACATGCATACACTTCCACTTATATCTATATATTTCTGGCTGTATAACCATATAAAATATTTGGAATAGATATACTCTTCATAAATGTTAATTTTTTTCTTTAATGTAAACATCTACAATAAGAAGCTGGGGAATCCATTAGACCAGGAGCTGTTCCAAATATACAGTGATGGAACTTTATGTATGGGTGATTGACTGCCATTGCATTCATATCACAGTACAAAAAACTTACGTAGATTAAAAAGTTAATTTTAATAGGGTATTTTCCTGTTTTGTTTATGATACTGATACTCTCTTAATTTACTTACTTCCTATGTATTATACTTCTGTGGTAGGCATCAAATGTAAATCAAATATAAACCAGAAAGGTTTATAAATGGGAAATATTCCAGCTTTTTCCCAGCTGGCATCTCAGCATGAGCACATAAAAAGTTACATCCATTGAATTTACTGACTTAGATTACTTTCTGGCAAAGTCTGAAGTGCAAGAGCCAAAGATTTCCCTGAAGCCCATGCTCTACCCTGTTTGGCCTCCCATGATTTGCTTCAGTTTCCGAAGAATGCATACCTGGGGACTGTCAGCAAAGGTGCCTGCCCAGCCCTCCTGGCTTTACTGCTTACATTCGTTTTCTGAGGTTTAAACTGAGTTCATTAATCCAAACAGTAGATTGATGGGATCTCCATAATCCTCCAGTTCTTAAGCAATAAAGAATGCCTTGTGCTGGGATATGAAAAATCTCAGACTGCTAGTGTCTCTGCTGAGCCATTTCTTAAATGCCCACTTTTTATGGTTCACTTCACACAGCAAGAATTTAAAAGGTACCTTGGCTGAGGGTTGATAAAATGAATTAGTGGTTTTAAGTAGTGGCTCAGTAAATTTAACACTTTAAAAGGTACAGAAGCAATGTCCCTATTGGTTGTTGTGTGCTTGGGGATGCCCTAAATGCCCCTCTGTTACAAAGTGTTTTGTGTGCTGTGACTGATGTGCTCTGTTCAAAATTGCAGGTTTATGCAACTCAGCCGACAGCTGGATGATTGTTCCTAATATCAAACAAAACCACTACACGGTGCACGGGTTGCAGAGTGGCACAAAGTACATCTTCATTGTCAAGGCCATTAATCAGGCTGGCAGCCGCAGCAGCGAGCCTGGCAAGCTCAAGACAAACAGTGAGTAACCAAGATCAGGGTGCACAAAGTCTTCTCCTTTCTGGCCTTCCTTTTTAGGTCTGATCTTTGAATGACGCAAGAGAACAGAGAATTTCAACTCTTTTAAAGTGCTTTCCAAAATGACAGCCACTTATTTAACATAATTCAAGATTGCTTGAGTCTTCTGTAGTGCAGAAAATATGTTGGGGTTTTTTCTGAGAAATACATCTGTAGTTTGGTCACTGGAAATATCACATAGTAACGAAGCCATCATATGTGAAATGGTTGAAAATACTCTTTTGTGGTTTTGTTTTAATATCCTCTCTATTCTTTTTTCTCTACAAAGCAAAACCTTTTCTTATGTTTGCAGTAAAACATTTTATTTTTGTGTAGTGTTCATAAGATAATTGCTAGTCTAATTTTATCCTCCAAAATTATGTCTTTTTTAGGACATTGGAAAACTTCTTAGCTTCAACCCCCTCATTTTTTATGGAGTTCAGCAAGGTGATAGACTAATCAGAGATCCCACTTCAAAAAAACAATGGTTACTCAAATTATTAGCAGATGTAGAATAGCAATTTTAAGACTAGTTTTCAGCTGTTTTTTCCTCTTGTCCCAGCTAATCCCTCAGTCATGTAGTCATCATGGGCAGCTCTGAGGGCTGGAAGGGAAACACTGGGATTTGTGCATCTTCTGAAACCTGCTATTGTAGGGGAGAGTGCTTGAAGAGGGATGATAGTGAGTGGTGCAAGAAGGAGTCTGAAGAGAATGGCACATACACCATTCTGACTTCCTTGTTTGCTATTAACCTGTGTGATGTGACCAGACACAATTTAGTACAGACATCCTTCAGACACTGCTCCAGCACACAAAGGCTACTAAGCAGTTGGAAAGGCAGGCAGGAGGTTATGTTACTGCCGTCAGGCAATAAAGAATAGTCCCCAAGTACTTTCCAATGGATTTATTCTGTATTTGGTCATAATATGTAGCTAAATGCACATTGCAAAAGTAGATAACCCTCAACAGTCTACATCTTATTTTTAAGTACATGTGCCAGTGTCTCACACAGGCTTTGTGAGAGATCTAATTTAAATTTTCTCTGTTTGCCATCAAATCTTCTGATTACATGATTTTCCCCTTGATATGAAAAACAGTAAGAAGGAAAAAGTGCTCTGCTGGACCACTTGTGGAGTTGTACTTTTCTAGTCATCTCTTGGTGGAGGTAAATGATCATTCTGCTTTCTGACACAATAAGCAAGCCTGTCAGAATTGTGGTGGGCTTTATATATCTGCAAGGTTTGGTTTACCAAAAAGCTTCCTGTTATTGTCTACAGACCTTGTGCTACAGCTGAAGATACTTGCCAAGAGCAACAGCTTGAGTAATGTTATTGCACCATATTATTTGGACCAAGTTACAGTTCACTTCCTTCCTTTTAATGCACAGTATCCAGCACCACATGGGCATCCTTCCAAAGCAATCCTGAATTGTTGACTTTGCTTGTTACAAATAAAGCTGTCAGTGAACAAAGAGATAAGTCTAGTGCTTCATATTTTCAAATTCATTTTGTGGGATTTGAAATCATACTTTTTGTAGGAATGATGAAGATGTTATTATGGAGCTTTATCCCCAGAGAATTAATAGAACACAAGGTATTCTAAATTTAATATGCTGTGAAAAAGGCAACCCTCAGACCTTTATTAGCATGTATATTGGTTTCAATTACATGCAAGAATTAGCGTATTCTGGTTACCTCTAGGTCAGAGATAATGGACATGATGATTATGCAGGGCTCTTTTCAGGGATTATTGACACGGGGAAATTAGTGCACAATGAAGTTGATAGTAAACTGACAATGCAATGGAAACTAGCTATTGCAGGGAGCAGGATAGGTTAGTCTATCTCAAGAACGCTTGAGAGGAGTAAATTAATATGGTTATGTAATCTTGTGGGCTTCTTAGAGGCTTACTAATCCACTCTCCTTTTAAAAATCAAAGTCAAACCATTCTTCTGTCATCTTTGTCTCTACATCTCTAGGTCAGCCATTTAAACTGGACCCCAAATCTGCTCATAGAAAACTGAAAGTGTCTCACGATAACTTGACAGTGGAACGGGATGAAACATCATCCAAGAAGAGTCACACACCAGAGCGATTCACGAGCCAAGGGAGCTACGGAGTAGCTGGCAACGTGTTCATCGACAGCGGGCGGCACTACTGGGAAGTGGTTATAAGCGGCAGCACGTGGTACGTGTATAAAAATGTATCTGAAAAGAGCCACTGGCTCCCACCACACAGGTGCTGGCACAGTTTCTCTGATACAGACTGGTGTCAGAGACATCAGGAACAGAATAAGAGCAGGCCAAGTACGTATTTTCAAATAGTTTGTCAGATGAGTTTCCCAATCTCCAGCACCTTTGGACTCCAGAGATAAATCTGTCAGACTATGCACCTTTGTATTTAGCAGCCTTCACAGGACTTTTACTCCACAGCTGGGGTTAGTTGATTTTTTGAACTCACATACAGTATATTTAAAGATTTTTTTTTTTAATTGGAGGGATCAAAAAGTTTAATCTTGTTTACCCAAAGATAACTTTGTAAATGTGATCACTTCTCTACTAAATGTAAAACATTTTCTGTCCTTCACTATGAAAAAAATAAATAAGACAGAGGACAACTTGATGATCCAGTTTAACAGGGGCAGAGGTCAGATTTGCTTTTTGGAAGGGGACATGAAGCAGCAGAGCTGTAGGTCTGTGCCCCAGGGAATGAAGCAAGGGGCAGGAAACAGATGACTGCTTTCCTTTACTTCTGAAAGATCCACTGTGTCATACAGGGGTGTATTTCAGAGAGCCTTTAGTCAATGGAAGAGATGTTATCCTTTGGTATTCAAAGACATCATGATGAAAGTTAATGGAGTGGAAAAATCAGTAGGGTCTTCAGGTATTTCCCACTGTCTCAAAGAAGTAAAATGCTGTTTGTCTGTGCCAGTTGTAAGGAAGGGGGAAAAATACTTTATGGCACATTAATCTCTGTTGGTTGAAAGTCCAACAAATACTGCAGTGTCTCTAGAACGTGAGGAGCTTCTGCATTTCAGTTATATATGACAAATCAGGTATTTTTCCTCAGTATCCATTAATGACAACATTTTCACAATCCTTCTGCCCTGCACATCTTGCCATAAATTATGGTTTGCAGAGCAAATGTCTTCACCAACAGTTGCTTAACTTGGCCTGAAACCCAGTCTCAGAAATGTTCATTTGAATCTGAAAACCACACCAACATCTGGCAAAACATATCTGAAAATGGCAAATGGGGGTGGAGGGGGTGAGGGGGGGTATGATGTTTAATGTGTTCTTTGATGTTTACTCTTGCATTCCTTCTTCAGGGCCATGTATTAAAGGAGCAAGGAGAGATCAGATTAGCTGACAGATAGCAGTGTATTTTAAAATCAATGAATTCCTCTGTATTCATCTGTTGGAAATGGAAATTTGAGGTCCAGTGATTTAAACTCTGGGTTGCTGAGTATTCAACAATCTTCCTTTTCAATACCAGAGGCAAGCCCTCCAAAAAATTGCCATAGTTACCAAACTAGAAATAATACTATGAGTTTCCTTGACCTCTCAGACCCGAAAGAGAGTCAGGGAAAACCATTAATTAAGCCTGTGCAGATGTTGTGGTGAAACATCATTTAATTAGAGCTTAACTCACAGCAGTAAGAGGGGGGGGCATTCCAGCGAGTCCTCTGGGCTTACATTTGACTTCACTGAGAGACAAAATGGCAGGAAGCATGTTTTCTTGAAAGGTTCTTTTGTTTTGCAGGTATGCTATTGGTATTTCCTACAAGTCAGCACCGAAGCACGAGTGGATTGGAAAGAATTCTGCCTCCTGGGTGCTTTGCCGCTGCAACAACACGTGGGTGGTGCGGCACAACAGCAAAGAGATCCCCATCGAGCCCGCGCCTCACCTGCGGCGCGTCGGCATTCTGCTGGACTACGACAACGGTTCCCTTGCCTTTTATGATGCTTTGAACTCCCTACACCTCTACACTTTTGACATTACATTTGGCCAGCCAGTGTGCCCCACGTTCACGGTGTGGAATAAATGTTTGACCATTATAACTGGCTTGCCTATCCCTGACCACCTAGACTCCTCTGAGCAGCTCGCGTGACTGCTAAAAAAGCCAAAAGGTAGGACGGCACATCTTCCCAGGGACACATCATCCTCCCAGGAACACATCATCCTCCCAGGGACACATCCTCCCAGGGACACATCTTCCCCGGGCGGCCACACGGTGCCACCAGGAGCTTACCCGGAGCTGGCAAATTCAAGTGGCATCCCAGACAATGCTGCCGAATTTGGGCAACTGACAAGGAGAGAAAATCTCTTCCTGTGTATTTTGTACTGAAGGACAGGAAGTGGCTTTAATAATATCATAGAACTTTTTTTTTTCAGTTGTTTTTTTTGGTTGGTTTTGTATTTCATCTCTTACAGGAAGATTTATAAATTATTTATAAAAATAGAAAAAAAAAGAGAGAAAAGTGAAAGTCTAGTATGGACACCTGGGAAATGACTTCTTGTTCTTTTGGGGGGGGT